>JAFBMS010000748.1:0-63334 GCA_019788955.1 Albula glossodonta
GGGCATAATTAGGAAGCAATATAATTTAAACCCTGCTAAACAAAACCGAGACAAATATCCAAAATGCACACAGTTAGCATTGGCAGGTGTTCTGTAAGAGTATAACAATTTGTGGAGATGTGGTTCATGGTCCGCTAATCAACATCTGTGATTCATCTTCTTCAACTCTTAATGTATTCATGAAGCCGACATACATATTTCCAAAAAAAAAAGATTTAAATATTTTTTTGTATTACTGTTTATATAAAGTGATCCATCGGCTAATATGTGCGGGACGCATCTTCATTTTCTTATGAAAAAATGTAATAATAATAATAATAATAACAATAATAATAATAATAATAATAATAATAATTTTTGATTATGTGAAAAAACTGAGCTTGCCTTATTTTAAGCTTCCTGTGGGTACTCGGGAAAAAGAAATAAGACAAACCAAACGGACTGTCAGACCGTGACCCCCCCCCCCCCCCCCCCGTTCCACTCTGAACACTGTATACCCTAAGTGAATCTGACTGCAGTTATTTCTTTTATCTTGCAGACGATCTCTTGCACTCTCCTTTGCGAAGACAGAAGTATCTGTTTGATGTCTCAACCCTTTCTGACAAAGAGGAACTAGTGGGAGCTGAATTAAGGATATTTAGAAAAGTACCCGGGGATTTCCAAACGTCTCAGACAGGTCGATACGGCCTTCAACTACTTTCCTGTCGATCACAGCGGCCACTGGATTCTAAATCTCTTGATCTCCAGGATTCTTCTAGACCAGGATGGAGGGTTTTTGATTTGTGGGAAATGTTTAGAAACCACCATCTTTCTCCATTGGGAAATGAGATTTGTGTTCAGCTCAGGGCCACTCATTTTAAATCAGAAACGGATATTGACTTAAAACGTCTTGGATTTGACAGAAACGGTCGTCACCAACAAGAGAAGGCAATTTTAGTGGTTTTTACAAGGTCTCGAAAGAGGGAGAACCTCTTCAACGAGATGAAAGAAAAGGTAAAATCTCGTCGCTCGCGAAAAAACGAAGATGAGGGCACCCTTAAGTCCCAAGCCAGACGAAGGCGGAGGACAGCCTTAAACAACCGACATGGGAAGAGACACGGTAAAAAATCAAAATCAAGATGCAGCAAAAAGGCTCTTCACGTAAATTTTAAAGAACTGGGCTGGGACAACTGGATCATTGCGCCTTTGGATTATGAAGCATACCACTGCGAGGGCGTGTGCGACTTCCCGCTCAGATCGCACCTAGAACCAACAAACCACGCTATCATTCAAACTCTCATGAATTCAATGGACCCCAACAGCACGCCGCCGAGCTGTTGTGTTCCAACGAAACTTAGTCCCGTCAGCATACTTTATATTGACTCCGGTAATAACGTTGTGTACAAGCAGTACGAAGACATGGTCGTAGAACAATGTGGCTGCAGGTAGCGTTTTTCCCTGTAGACATTTGGATGTACGAGTCTATAACTGCAAAACAACACATATGAGCTGGTCCAGTTTGAAGGAGAAGCCGTGTCAGTTGGTGTTTGGAACCAAGACTCTTGCCTTTTGCCACACCACGTGTGCCTCATTAATGTTTGAAAAGGGATCTCTTCATTGAATGCATTATTTGCAATATATGCAAACCTATTTATTCTGCCAATTTAAGCTCGTTTAATTCTAGCATTATAACTTCAACGGTATCTAATTGTGTATGTATAATTGCTTGTTAAAGTCGCCCCCAAGTTCACTCTGTCATCTCATGAAAGCAAGCAATGTATTTATTTTCCACATCGCAGACGTATGAGCAGGCGGTATTGATATGGCACGTCCACATATGTACGCAATATGCACTCTCTTCTATTGACAGGACACTATTCCCTCTTTAAGTAATACAGTGCCTGTTAACTTCGAGACAGAGGAGGATTGCGTTGCGCCATTCTGTGTTGGCCAACAGAATGCGCAGACACGCACCTGTTGAAAACGAAGGCCCTCCACGTTAAGGGAGAAGCGAAGTTGCAGCTCCTTCCATGGTCTTGCTCGAGTAGACACGAGGGAGCATGCAGACTGAAAGTCGCTATTCCTACTAAAGCTGAGGCCGCGCCGGGGTTTCCTTTTGCGTTATCGACGCATCTTTTTTTCTTTGTGAATGTATTCTACCAAACATAAAACAAGATCAGATGAGAAAAGAGAACGCCTGGGTGTTCTACGGCTCCCTAGAGCCCACTGTGCCCCGCACACTCTGCTGCCCTGGGTAGAAGTGCGAATGCTATCCCAGAACAGCGACTAAATTAACATAAGACGCGTCGAATAACAGAATTGTTTTTGGAGAATGAACTTGGGCTGGAGTGTCGTGTTGTGTCTGGACATCTGAAGCTGGGCGAGGGCACAGCGAAAGCGACACGGTGGGATCTCACTATTGCATCATGAAAGCACACGGGAAAACCTGCAGCCTCAACAAGTTGTTGACTTTGGTACAAGCTCTTTGGCTTTACGCACGTACTTCATTAACAGCTATTCATATCCACGTTGAGAGGTGGAAAGGTCTTCCAAGAGAACGCCACAGAGACTCGCAAGCGAGATATTGTACTGCACATTAGCTTTGAATGCACTGCTGTTCATAATTTGAGATGTAAATATTTGTATATTTAAACTCTGCAAGTGCAACAATAGAGAAATTACCAACCCCATTTCTTGTAAATGTATATACATTTATATGCACTCAAATCGTTACAGTTTCTATTCTATTATTATATTATTATTTGCGTTGTACAGTTCCATAATAATCATGTATTGCCTACGTTGATAAAAATTAATTTAAATTGTATTCAATATTCTTTACCGAGGGTGGAAACACAATTATTGATGTCTACCTCATAGTTATGTAGGCTAAGTTTTGAGGTGCATTCCTATAGACTGTAAAATGCTTTTTCTATGATATATTTTAACGGACAATATCAGCACTATTACTGTACTAATAAAATGGGAAAGATGCATTCCTCGTGCACTTTTGACAGCTTGGTGTCCGCTCCTTCTGTGAATCAAGCTATGCTATTGGTGACTGGTTTTCAGTAACAGTGATACGTTTAATTGGGAGATTTTGGTGTAAATCTGAACCGCAGTTGTAATTCACGAGAAATTCATGACAAAAATAAATTTACAGTGCAAACCAGTCGAGTATAATTCACGAAGATGAATCAACAATAACTTTACAATAAATAAATGTATTGAGTATCTGTATAGATAATTTATTATATAGGCTTTTGTTACATTTGTTTTAAAGCAACAGCTGTCGTTTGTCTTTTACAGGTGGTACACAATAAAAGGCCAAAATGCGTTACTTTTTAACAGCAGTTTCTATACCGCTAAAAAGGTGTTGTCTACATCTTACTGTGGGCGCTGTGTACGAATTCTGACAAACTAAAATCGTGATGAATTATATTTTAAGTCTTGTTATGGCGTAGACTGTCTTTACCCTGTTGTTGGGAGACAAAGCTTTGGTTTTCCATGGTAGACAAGGCGTCATACGACGTTTGTTCAAGTGCTTTAGAAAAGGATAATTGCGATCTCTAATAATGAGGAACTTGTTGGTAATGGTGTATTTGCAGGAAGGATAAAAACAGAAATGTGGTTACAGTTGTCGGCCTCCAATGTATACGGTTCAATACTTAGCTTTCAAACGTTTCACTCGTTGCGCTGTTTTGTTCCTAAATCTATAGTTATTGTTTCTGTTCCTGAAACGACGCAGGCCTTCCATTTCGGTGTGTTGCTTAGCATGTTCCATAAATAATGGCGTTGCTGTGCTGACATGGTCACAATATACAGAATCCCTGACTTATTTCAGAAGGTGGTTAAGTACTGCATGTATTAATTCATCTTGTAAATTAGCTAATGTGAAAATGCCGTTAATTGCTTGTCTGATGAGGACTTAGCATAACGTATAAATGTAGTAAGATGGTAATCAGAAAAAAGAGATGCTGAGAAATATGACGGTGCTAAGGAAGTGTCAAAACCAGCAGAATATAGCTATACAGCAACGTCTATGTACATACACATTATTTCTGAGGTACTTCTTAAACACTGGTGGTGACATTACTGACACCATAATGTTTCTCACTGTTTGGATTGAAAATGATTGTTTCCAGACTATCATGCCCAGTCTGATCATAATTATAGGAATAGTTTGAAGGGTCATATCAAGACATTAAGTACAGATTTTTACTTCTTACCATGCGTTGCTTAAAGAGGGAGTATTGCCCAATCCTGTAGCAGTACATACAATTGATTCATTTAAAATGGATGCATTTCCTTTCCAGTCATATGGAGGTTTTATCAGAGGGTGCTCAACCTGAAATATGACGACACTGAGGGCCATATCCCGACCTGAATATTGTGCCTCTCTGTGTGAATTTCTGTATAAAAATCACACTTCTGAGACATCATTATGAGCATAGGACAGTGAAGTTGCACATTCGGTCATTGTGGAAAAGTGAACACACTATGTAATGCTTTTGTCTCATACAATGGTAAATTACAGTAACTGCTGAAATTGAAACTATATATATATATATACACACACACACACACACACACACACACACAGATATTTTGTCATTTAAATACATCACAGTGGTATTGTACAGTTAGATTCTACTACTCAGTAAATCTAGTAGTTTTGGGTCAAATAAAAATATATTCCTCTTCTTATTCAAAATGGAATGCACTCTGTTATTAACTATGACTGATACCGGAACTGTGTTTGTTTCTTATGCATTTTTCCTTGTACTTGCTCACTTCATATCATGCGAACAGTGTTTAAATATATCAAATGTTATAACCAAAGTGGATTACACTTTGAAGTATCCTTATTGTTTTAATATCATAAGTAAAATATATGTGGTATGAGTTAAAATGCTACTTTTTGTCACCTGTGATCAGTCAGTACATATGCAGTAAAGTCTTGCATACATAACAGACGAATGCCTACATTTTCTAGACAAAAGGCATGTTGTCCTATTTGATTAAATCCAGCTTTGTGATTCTGAACAAACAAAGGGAGTGCAGGGACCAAAAATAGGACTTCTTTATATATTATGTGCAGCCTATAACATCAAAAAGGAGAGCACACTGTATTACCAAGGTCTATATATAGGGCTGGTATATTTGTAATATATGACCTGTACATTGTGGGGGTGGTGGGGGTTGGGGGGGGGGATCTCTGATTCTACTGATAAGAACTTGGTGAAAGTAGCACACTTTCAAGGGTTGAAGCCGATCTCCTTTTAGGTACCTTCATTTCCAAATGACTGCTTATTTAAGGTCTACATTGGAGCTCAATGCATGCTGTTCTCATGTCACCCGTGAGGTATCTTCCTAATACTATACCTGAATGCATTGCCAGAGTCATTCATTTGCATATGGTTCCAAGTTTTTGATCCACAATTTTGAAAACATAAAAATTTACAATTTAAAAATTGTGAATCATAATATTGGTGTTGGTCAGGGTTTCCTTAGACCTCTTGTCCTGCAGCGGTTCCAGGGTGTTGGGAATTTTTCTTTCCTTTGGACTCTGATCCATCAACCCTGGTCACCACCAACCAGCCACCCACCCCCCCCCCACACAAACACCACGTGCTAGGCTTTCATTATGGGCCTCCAGACAAACCAGCTTTTCTTCTTTTTAAACCTGTTCTCCGCAATGTATTGCCTCGCATTCTGGTGTGTCAAACTGTTTGGGACAAAAAAACAAAAGGCAGAATGGCCCTCCACCCA
This sequence comes from Albula glossodonta, assembly GCA_019788955.1. Classification (NCBI taxonomy): domain Eukaryota; kingdom Metazoa; phylum Chordata; class Actinopteri; order Albuliformes; family Albulidae; genus Albula; species Albula glossodonta. The sequence continues at coordinate 5,752 of JAFBMS010000748.1, forward strand.
CTCCACCCCCCAGCCCGGTAAATTTATCAGTGTTGATCATTAACAGTGTTGTCCAGTTGTCTCTGTTTGGTGAATAACATAGGGAATCTTTTTTCTCCCCATTTCATTTATTTGTCTTTCCCTCCTCTGTGTCTTGGGGTTATAACTGGGATGGACCGCTACCTTCGGTCCCTCTTTCGCCACCTGTTGCATTGAACAGAACATTCAGATCCCTCAACAGAAGAATCCCACTTAGAGCTTTCAGAGACCTTTGCTTATTTGATGTGCATGTCTGTCTGTGGGTGTGTGTGTGTTACTTATTTATTGTTACTTAGCTGCAAACAGGTGCTGGCCAGACAGGAATGTTTATTTACGAAACTTAGAGAATGCTTACTGACACCTCAATATCTATATAGACTGTTGGCTCCTCAAAATGGTGTTCAACCTCAGACAAATGGTACATGAGATCTATTGTACACAGCCAGGATGGGAAATGCATTTCGACAGTGTAGGCAAGCGTAATGAAAATAAAACAGAATCCGTATGATGTAAGAGATAAGCTGCATCTGAGGATGCCGGTGTAACGTATTCATATACTTTGTCAATTTACAATAACTTTGTCTCCTATTTTATAAGTATAAATGACTGCATAAGAATAATTTATATCAGCTTATCTTATCAGTTCAGTCAAACAGTAAAATTGGCTGGCTAATTTTGCTTAGCAGATCACAGAATGGATGTTATTATAGTTCTGGAAATTAAAATGGCTTTTGTGAGTCACAAAACATAATCGAGTTTCATATCCATTACTTCTCTATACAGTTGTTTTGACACTCCAGCATCTGTGTTAAAAGCATAAAACATATTTTTATGTTTCTGCTTTGTGGGACTAGCTGAGGTCCTCGTTATTATTCTATGTCTTCATATTTTTATTTGATTCGCAGGGTTGGAATTTGGGGCGGGGTGGGGCGGTGGGGGTGGGGGGTGGTCGGCAGGGGCGGGGTGGGGTGGTGGGGGTGTGGGGCAGGACAGAAGGACTGTGGCACTCACAGATGGGTAGGAGGGGAGGGGAAAGGAGCACCATGTGCCCAGACTGACCCTGACTACCGGCCCATTCTGAGTCACACATCAACAGACAAAAGGCAGAGAAGGATCACACACTTTCTGCTGTCTTACGGCCAGAGGTCAGGCTGCCACACTATCTCCTACCTGCCTCCCATTTCACTATTTCTTTAAGTCTGAGAGCTTTGAAAATTGCATGTTCACAAGAGAAGAGAATCTGGGTGATACTGCATTGCTGAGGAAGGAGATGAAGGCAGGCTGACTCGAAGAACTGCCCTGGACTTCTGTTGTCCTGTTGTTGTTGCTTCCCCTTCTGTCTCCACACACAGCATCGCTGGGCAACATGAGAAGGCCGGCTGTAAAAAAGAGGTGGTTGCCCTTGGCAGCTGCTCAGTAAAACAGACATGATGGACAGGCAATAGCATAACAAAAGCTGGGGATCTCCTCTCTAATGGGGCATCTGCCAGCCTCCCTCTCTCTGTCGTTGCGGAAGCTTTCAGACCACCATTGGCTGGTTCCCGGCTGTCCCCGCCCCCCCCGCCTCCCCCACACTGCCCTGCCCAGGACACCACATTCTCTCCCCCCCCGGATAATCAAATTAAAGATCCCCTTGGGCCGTCCTCTGTAAAAATAGGGAATACTTTACCTGACATTTACAGCTTAAAATGTAATTAGACTTTGGGTGTTATTTTAAATTCTTTTGATGTGGAAGAAAAGAATTGCAAATGAAAAATGAAACCGAGAAACAGTGAGTGGTTTGATGTACCAAACAAACTATTGTTAACAGGCCCAAAAAATGTACGTTGGTTGGTAATTCTGGGGTATACATTCATTAAAAAATGTTGCTTTTTTACATGTTCAATATTTGTTGTTAGGAGAACAACATTCCATGCCATCTGACCTTTCTTACAATTTCAGGTGTCTGGGACATGCACTGTATCTCAACAGGATATTAAATCGTTTTAAAAATTTGAAGAAATCCAGTTATTACTGTAGTCATTAAGCATGATTTTAACAAGGCCTTTAATTACATTCACTAGCACTGTGGCTCTTCAAAAGCTAGAATAATAGTTTGTTTGTGTGTGTGAGCGTGTGTGTGTGTGTGTGCGTGCATGCATGCATGCGTGCATGTGTGTGTGCATTTTTTTCTTGTATATGTGAGAGAGAGGAAAGCACATAGACTCTCTGTACAGTTCTCTGTTTGTGTCTGTACCTGTATTATTGGAAATATGTATGTATTTCATTATGTGTGTGCGTGTGTGTAGTATTGTATACACATGCATTTATATGTGTATATTCTTAACCACAAGGAACCATTTCCTTAGCTTTTCACATTACTTCTCTAAATCACGTCTTAAAAATAAATGAGTAGTATTTAGTGTGTTGTCACGCATCAAAATATGATAATATCAAAATATAGCTACAAAAGAAGAACTGTCTGATGTCTACAGAAAATAAGAGTTGTCTATCACAAACCCAAGTAAAGAACGTGTTGAGGATTTTGTTAGTAAATTATGTATGATGGTTTGGGGGCTAAAATAAGGGCTGCCATGGTACATTAATCCTGAAGCTTATTTGTCTTTAATTTCAGCCACAACTCTGCTAAACTCACTTACGCTTATTAAAAGGTGTGGGAGATGTGACTGAGGGCAGCAAGACGATTGGATGTTAATAATGTAATATCAGATCGGATGGGCAATCTGTTATCAAAGGGGGACGGCGGGGGGTGAGACGGAAGGGAAGTAAGGGGGATTGTGTTTTACGGTCACATAAGAGTGGTGAGCTCAGTGTCAGCCACGATTCTGACTCTGACGGTCGACTCCCCCCTCCCAGAATTCTCCCCAGCTCCCGTCATGTAGTACGCACAGGTGAGGTCCACAACTGGTATATGAAGCGAAAGAGAGCGCCTCACCTCTCCTGGCCCTGATGGTAATTACCCTATTACATATGGTGGTGGACAAAACCGTTTGCAGATGTTTTATGATGGAAGCTTATTAATCAATCAATCAATTAATCAAGTAATTAATTAATCAATCAATCAATTAATTAATTGTTTTTGTATTTGTCTTCTTGATGAGGGACAGATTTACTTCATCTTTCTTCTTCAAACCAAAAAAGGCAGGCATGGTTTCGGAATGACTGGATGTGTCACGTTCTCTTTTTGCTTTTGTCGACAGAGGATTTTATTGCTTGAGATATTGTGCTTGTGGTACATCTTGGTGCAATATTTGGTCACATTGAGCTGTTAACTACTTTTGGGTGTTTATCTCCTCTGAATGATGGTGTACAACCAATAGTTGTGCTTTTTACAGCTGTCTAAACATATGCCGCTACCAGGTAATTATTTGCTTTTGGAATATAATACTTATTAAATATTTCATAAAGTAGCCTAAGTTGTCAGGAACAAGTCTCTTAATAACCAAGGTCAACTAAGGAATGATTGCCATTAATCATTTAACCTCAGTGACACACAGAGGATCAGTGAGAACGGATATCTTAGAGGTGTCTGGTTTGTGACCTATACACACCCTCTTCATGTTACTGCAAACCACAGTGACATTTGTGACTGGTAAATGAGCCAAAATTTTAATGGAAATTCATTGCTACACCTAATTTTGCCCTGCACATGTGTGTTCAATACACATGATGGTGAAACATGGTTGTAATATAAACAAAAACATTCAAATCAGCAAGAGGGCTGTGAAATGATTTGAATTCGGACTTGTAAATTCACCCTGTGAGTGAATTGTTACTAAAAAGCGAAAAATAGTGTAACTGCCTCATAAAATAACTAGATAGTCATCTAGCTGTAGGGCATTGCCTCTAAAAACCTGGAAATGAGTAAAACTGCCCTGTACAATAACTTGCTAACTAGCTTAATCGCACATTTTTGTCATATTATGAAATGTTAGCCAGATATAGTGAGCTACATTTTGAACTGTTGCAATACTGAACAAGCTGGCTCTAATGTCAGATACAACCTAGCTAGCTAATTAGCAAGTTATTGTAACTGTCAGTTTTACACATTTCCATTTTTTTCATAACAATGCACTAGAGTAGGGGGGCCAAACTCCATTAACGGAAGGCTGCACTGTCGTCATGTTTTTGTGGTTTCCTTTCAATTGGCAGCCATTTTAGGCCTTGGAAACCAGGTGTGTGAACTCCATAGTAAATCAGTGATTTAAATTAATCAAGTGTTGAAACACAGGAAAAACCAACAGATACTGCGGCCCTCAGGTGTTAATCAGGTGGCCATATCACAATAATGTAAATACAATCTCTTCTTTTGTCATGTAGCCAGTGGAATCCAGTGCTAGGGACAGTGTGTGAGTCTGAGTAATCGACCTGATGCGAAGATTTTTTACCCAAAGCTTGGGATTCTTAGATGTCCCCTTTTAAAAGCATCTGCTTACTTTCAGTGAGATGGAATTTTTCATTTTTTTTTAAACCAAGTGTAACTTTATCACTCACTCAAACTGTTTTCTCAGTGTCCTTTACGTCGGTTGTGGCATAAAAGTGAGCTCCCCTCACACAATATCTCTGTTTGCTCTTGTCTGACCTCCTGGTGAACCGCTGCAAAGTGAAAGGCACTTTCAGCCAAGGAGTCAAATGGCAGTATCCATATGCCTTTCAACCAATACAAAGGTGGACAGCAAAGGGGTGTGCACGGTGGGGTGAAAAGGAAAGTGTTGCATCTCTTTGTGTCGGATGAGGGACGGGGAATGAGGGGACGGGGGACGGGGGAAAGTGGGGGGGGGGGGGTCGTTGGCTGGAGTGGGGCAGAAATGGGAGTCTTTCATGGGTGAGCAAAGTGAGCAAACACTCTCTCAAGTGCAGGGTCTCGGGTTCCATTTGAGAGCATGTTTTTGGACTTCTCTCTAAGAAGTGCATGTTTTTTTAATTCTACCTTTATTTGACCAGGTAGGTCAAACAAGGACTCAGTTTTCATTTGCATTGATGACCTGGGAAATAAAAGTGGATATTCAGTGAATTATTGTGTAACCGATTAAACGTCAGGGATAATTCTGTGGCCACATTGCTGACAGCCCTCTATTTCAGATCTCATCTAAAAGACAGATTTGGAGTACGTGGAGACAGGGCCCCACCGGTCTGCGGTGTGCCCCACCACCCCTTCCCAGGCTTGGCGCACCACTGCAGCAAATCCGGCCCCACACCCTAAACGCCTCTCTCCCTGGGTCACACTGAGTCTGTGCTGTCTGCACTCAGCCAGTGAACCATGTTTGCCATGCACATATTCCATTAACAGTAACACTATCTCATGGTGTGCTTAATCAAATCTACACTCTGATGGGGGGAAGTGAATGGACACATGCAACAGTAAAGATTTTGATCTCATACAATTTCTCAACAAAATGGCACTTTCCCAATATCACCGGGGAGGTCTGTGCCATACACCCCATGTGACCTTGCCATCCCCCATCCCTGGAAAACCATACGACTCACAAGACACAGGTTGGAAACTAACGGTGATGATTGGCAGAACTGTGCTAAGGGGAGAGGTTGGGCGATTATGACAGCAAGCCCTGAGGGCGGAGCTTCATTTTGGGGTGGTGCCTGGTAGTAACATACATGCAGTGTTGTGTGTGAATGTGCAGTCAAAAAATGAAAATGCAGGGCGCCTGGGAGCCCTGAGATCGGAATTCAGAACTCGGTCTTGCCATTGCCGGCAATGGCTGGAGGTCCCCTTTGGTGAGGCAACAATTGGCCCAGCCTCGCTGTGGATGATAGGGGGTAATTTGGCTAAAGTTTGTTGGTCTCATCGCTATCGTGCCCGCTCTGGTCATGCTGGGCACCTGTGGTGGCACGAATTGACAGCACGCTGACTGCGTCATCCTGAAATGTCATAGGCATTGTGTGATTAGTGATGCAGCTGCTGTGTGAATAGACGCGAAAGCTTCGTCGTGTGAATCGGAGCAGTCACATGCTCGGGGTCTCCCCCCAAAGCCACCAGAGCGGGTGCTGCAGTGAGGTCAACCAGTTCAGTTGAACAAGTTCAGGTTGGGAAAAATTGGGGGAAAAAAAATGGGGTTTAAAAAAAAAAAAACTTCAAATGCAGCTTCTATAAATATTGGACTGATCCTGTGCATAATGCATTCTTAAAAAAATTAAGGTAGTTTATAAAAACAAAGAGTTATTTTTATGACATTAACTATGACTGAGCTGGCTATAGCAATATACAGATTGAACAAACAATTGCAATATGCAGATAGATGTAAAGGATTAAAGGATATTAACAATGACTTGGCTGGGGACCCCACAGTGAGCATACCTGCAATCCCCCAGGTTTAGTGGCTGTACCTGTTGTTCCCCAGGTGTAGTGGACGGGAACCCCACAGTGAGTGTACCTTATGCTCCCCAGATGTTAAAACAACCTGTTAATCATCACAGAGTGGCTCAGATTAGGGGAGGAGTCAGAGATTGTAATAAAAATCTCCAGAAGAGAGGAGTGTTACAGTATAACCTCAGTGATCTTAACCCCTCAGGAGTGGGGGTGGTTCGGATTACTGAAAGTTATGTCAAAACACAATTTAAAGAATTTTAATCCTTTGACTGAAACCATTACATAAGTGCTGCCTTATTTTCAAACAGGCCGCTCTTGTTTTGTGGCTACCAACAGTCAAACCAGCAACAGGAATTCCTGTCAACAAAGGCCCCAACACTGATCCCTGTGGGACTCCTCTTCCTCAGGACCATGATCAGATATGAGTCCTTCTTCAGTTAATCCTGGTATTCTGCCATGTAACCAGTCCAAACCTGCTCTGTAGTAACTCCTGTAATTCCTAAATTTCATTTTCACTGTGAACCTCTCATATGCTACTTTGCCCTTAGTGAAATATGACATCCAGGAACAGAATACATTAAAGACAGAAGCCACACCATCTTTTGGAGTGGAGGAGAAGGTAAGACTTCTGGCATTGGCTTTGCCATCTCCAATAGACTAGGCCACATCTATCCAGTGTCCATTAATGACAGACTAATGACGGCCCATATCCAACTCAAGGATAACACACACCTCACCATTCCAGGTGTTTATGCTCCTACAATGCAAAGATCAGTAATTGAGAAAGAGAGGCTCTACGAGAATTTCAGTTAATGTATTGTCAAAGTTAAAGGTGATAGCATTGTTGTCCTAGGTGATTTCCACACCCATGTCGGGAAAGACTGGAAGTCATGGCCATCGGTCATTGGCAAGCATGGTATAGGCAGAATGAACTCCAATGGTCTTAAGTTATTGGACTTTTGCACCCAATTTCAGTTCTCAATCAAGGGTACTATGTTTTAACTCAAGAATTGCCTCACAAACACCTTGTGCTAGACAAAGAAAGACAATTTATCAATGTCACCAAGAGCAACCCCACTGCTGATTGCCTCGTGGATTAACAGCTTTTGCTTTGCAAATTGAGCATTTTGGTCAAGAAAAAGAAGAAAGGCACAAAACTACTCAACAACCCTGACACAACTTTGTCAAGTGATAGAAAAGAGAATCTGGAACTGTTCCTGGAAGACAAACTTCCGATTGCAGTGAGTCATGGGATGGTCTAAAAGAAGTTCTCCAAAATACTGCTAAACATGTTTTTGGGCAGATGAAAACATGAAGATTGGTTTGATGGCCAAAACGAACAAATACAAAACTTGTTGTGTATGGTCCCAGAACCAAAACTCTGCACCCTATCAAATCCAAAAGTGATGAGATCATTTCATCTGATGACACCAAGGACAGATAGGTTGAAAACTTCAATTAATTACTTAACCAACCAGCAGATGTTGATTGGACATAAGTAGAGCAACAACCAACTATTGAAGAACTTGACAATCTAGTATCAATGGAAGGGCTCGAAACAGCAAGAAAAATCCAGGACCAGATGGTATGTTACCTGAGGTTCTTGTTCATGAAGGCAATTATTTAAATTGCTTTTGCTTACAATCTTCAATCCATTTTGAATAACTGAAAATTTACTGTCTGACATGATTGACGCAAATATATCCATCTTGTTTGAGAAAGGTGGTTGTCGCCAGGAACTGATTGGATCATGAGTTACAGGTGCATTTGTTGAACAGGTGAATTTGAGCAGGACTGAACTGGGCATAGCTGAGCTGGCTGACTGGGAGCGGGTGTGACACATATAGCCTTCATAGATTTCACAAAAGCTTCAGAATGTGTCAACAGAGAGCTACTCTTCAAGATCCTTGGGAAGCTAGGTTGCCCTGCTAAGCTCATCCACATCATTAAGGAGTTGTACACTAACATGCATGCCAGATTGAGTAAAACAGTGCTGTAAAACAGGGTTGCAAGCTTGCTCCAACACTTTTTGGTATTTATGCAGCTATAATCCTACATTTAGCCTTCAGGAACATCAATCCCTCTTTCAATATCAAAGTTTGCTTCAGGTATGATGGAGACGTCTTTGATATATGAAATTAAGATCAAAAATTAAGACCCTCACCATGTACATCAGAGAAGCTCAATATGTAGATGACATAGCAATTTTGTGTAGCTATGCTACAAGACTTCTCTTACCTACATATTATATGTGGTCCTTGAAAATGAGTCTGTGAATTGACATCAAGAAGACAGAGACCATGAGTATTGTTGAACAAGTCAACTTCTATATTAATGGACAGAAGTTGGTGAGAGTGGATCACTTCAAATACCCAGGCAGTTACGTCACTAAGACTGCAAAATGGATGAGGGGATTACTGCTCGAATAAAAGCTACATCATGTGCCATGTGAAGGTGAAGGGATAGAGTCTTCAACTGCTGGGAATTAATGAAAGAAGCTAAACTAAAAATATATAATCGTGTGTAACCCCTTTATGAATGTATGGAAGTGAGTCATGGACAATCTATCGACATCAAATCAGACAGCTAAGAACATTCCAGCAATGTCACCTGAAGTCTATTTTGAAGATCAGACAGGAGCACTCTGTTACCAATGATGAAGTGCTAGAACATGCTCATGCAGAGGACATTGTGTCTGTTTTAATCTGAAAATGGAGTGCATTGGCTGGGGCACGTTGCATGGATGAATGTCCAGTGCGGGCACTTCTGTATGATGAGCTTTCGGAAGGGTCGAGGAAAATTGGCCAACCTCTAAGATAGAAGGACACACTCAAAGACATACTTAAAAGAAGTGATGTTCTTCAAACATGGAAGGATACAAGTGCATACAGACCTGACTGGTGCAAAATGATAAATGAAGTTTGCAACACCATTGACAACAAAAGGATAGAAGACAATCAAAAGAACAGAGGAAAGTGCCACCTGAAGAGAAATAAGAAATATCAATGTTATTGGACTTTTTTCTATATACATGCTCAAAACTTGTTCAATAACCATGTCAGGTCACAGATGTATCATATGGTGGTACCTGTACCTGGGTCACTTTTTGGTTTTTGCACATTGCCAGCCCACTCATATAGACATTTTGAAGGTGTTTAAGTAAATTAGGGGGGCCAATCTCCCTCAACGTGGGTTTATGGGCCTTGAATAGGTTGATCTTGTGCTGACTGCACTGGGACCTTACCCACTAGGCTGTAGACTGCACCGATACTTGTGTGGGCATAGAGTACCCTTTGCTGATACTTCTGTTCACCTGCCTCAACATTAATTCTCGAGCAAGTATTGGATGAAAAAGGACTGGATCAACATATGTGCGGGGAAATTCGCCCATAGGTCAAACCTCAGCAGCTGTTGTAGAACCTTGCTGATTGGATCAGTCATGTTGGTTGGTACCATTACCTTTTTTTGGAAGGAGATGCAGAGGCCAATGAACACAAGAGATTAGAGGGCCAGGGGGGTGGAGCTTTAATTGTGTATGAGGCCATGTGCAGGTCATGTGATCTCTCCAAGCCTGCAGTTCTGAGGTTTCTTGAGGGATGAGGGTGGAAATCTACTTCACATTGTACATTCCATAAATTCCCACAAAGGTTAACTAATATTTAAATTTGGCCATTGGAGAAGCTATGGAAGGTGTTTGACTTCATCCTGGTGTGCCTTGTATCACTTCTGAATCCGTTTAGCACTATGTAGAGACGGATAACTCCTGTTTCCTCTTCGAATATCAACATCTTGAGGACACAATGTTTGCTCCATTGGGAGCAACTGGTTACCGAAAATGGCTTTGCATGGCAGAATAATGATCAGACCCATTGACTCTCATGTGATGGTTGCCCATAATGTAACAGATCCACCACCATGTTTAACAGCAGAGAACAGACAATGTGTGTTGAAAGTCTTTTTTCACCTCCTCCAAACATAATCTGGTCCAGATGAAGGAAAAAGATTAAAAGAAAGATGTTAGACCATATTATTTTCTTTCAGGTTGTGCATTGATTTTTTTTTTTACAGTTTTTTTACACTATAGTGATGAATTCAGTCAGCTTTAACACAGTAAATTGTTATTCCATGAAATATAACATTTGGATTTAAGGAGAGACATATAACCACTCATTCTTTCATGTTTGATTATGATTTTCAAGATTGTATGAGAAACAGATCATGGGAAGCACTGTATACCAGAGTTTCACCACAGGATCCAGATGTTGGATGAAATTAGCTTCTTATCTCATTCAGGGGGTTGAAACAGGCAGAGTTAGATCTGGTATTTCTCTTCAGACTTCTAGGATTCAAATTAATTGTGTTCTTACCCAACCCACACTGGACCCTATACCTCTCAAAACCCCTGAAATGTACACTCTTGTTCCTGACAGACACTTAACAGATGCTCCAGAACTGTTTTGCATGAAAACCATTTGCATCATTTGACAATAAAATAAATCACTTACCCAAAGAAATGCTATTAGAGCCAACACATGTCCTCAGTTACAATGGAGGATAACGGAAACTAACATCTTCAGCAAACACAGCGCCCAGAGAATGAACCATCCACAGAGGGCAATGTTTTTGAACATATTGAGAGACATACTGATATGGCATAGATTGTATATTAACATGCTGCTATATCTGTGTCTGATTCGTGTTATATTGGTACCATGGTCATTCAAACATCTTGAATTGTTTATTTTTACATATTACAGTGCAGAAATGCCTAGCATTGTGACAAAAACAGCAACAGTTACAGAAAATTAATGTAAAAATGTTAACAAAGGAATAGAGAGGTCAATCAATACAACGGTTTAGCATTGGGGGAAAAGGAAAATCTTGTTGTTTGAAAGAAAATGACCAGAGTAATAGTGTATGAGACCGAAAATGTAATAATGAAGATTTATCTCTGACAAACTGGATGACAGACCAGAGTTTTTGTTACGGAGCCATCATACAGTAGTGATAATATTCTTTATTTATTGAACAGGTTTCATGCAGGCTAAAGAAAATCTGAAATGATAATGAAAAAAAACATAGAGGTAAGGATGTGGAATGAGCTGCATAAGATATGGGTGAAGTAGCTTTGCATTGTGGGAAGGAAACCCTTAACTGGGAGGTAATCCAGGACCATTACTACCATTATTTTCCAGTACCAGTCTGCCAAATGAATAAATGTACATGTAAATGTATAGGTCACTAGGGCCTTAGCATGCTATCCTGACATGCTACTCCTTACAGTCATAAAAAGGTTTCCCTCTTGGTACATGTAATGCTCTGTTTATGTTCATTTTTAGGCAAGGGCAATGATGTTCGCCAGCATGGACACTGCTGGAAATTAATAACAGGGAGGAGATGCTGAGAGCCTGGCCTCAGATGCTGATTGGTGGAGCACCTGGTTTCAGATGCTGATTGGTGGAGCACCTGGCTTCAGATGTTGATTGGTGGAGTATCTGACTTTGCTTTGCATATGTGGTGGTGGCACCCTCATGTCACAGATTACACAGCAAAAAAACTACGATTTGTCCTGCCATGAGTTTTGCAGGTGAGACCAGTCTTTAGACAGCACTTTCCAAACACAGCGTGCAGATCTGTACAGCCCTGTACCACTGTGATCCCTCTTGAGCTAGTCTGGTAGGGGGAGGCAGGTACAGTAATGTTCACCTACCAGTGAAATGGCATGTTATTGGCCCTATTCTTCACATGCCACTCAAAAAATCCAATAAATTGTGACAGGATAGTCTAGCAACATGAAGCATGTTTCGAGGTCATATAAGGCCACATAAGTTTTACAAGCAACTGTCACAGGGAAATCACAAAGAAATGTGTGACTCTAGCAATTTGGGGACATCACAGTACTGGATAGGACAGCTCTTTGGCCTGTCTGCTGGACCACACATCCCCCCCGCCCCCTTAAGTATTTGTCTCCAAGGACTTTTTTTCAAGATCATGTATCCAGAGTATATTGGCTATCAATGGAACAATAAAAAGGGGCTCTCAGCACACAGAGAACTGGCAGCTGAACTCCTGAAGGGCACCAATAAAGTGCATGTAAACTTCAGCAAAATCAAATGCTCGTAAAGATAAAATCATAAAAATACCAGAACAGTAGTGAAACATTTTTTTCATTATTCATATTAAACTGAACAGGCAGCAGTAATGGGTACGGTTTCATAACACTGGACCAATTAAATTTCTGCGTGTCTTATTAAAGACGGCCTGTAAAATGCACAGAGTTTGGTGCAGGATGCAGCTCTGCTTGCCCTTCCAGCATGATGTGAGTACAATAAATCTCAGGCAGCTATTTGTGAAATATGAATACGTTCCTCGAGCCAAATTGTACTGGGAAATGGTAAAAGCCAAGGAGGAAGTAGCCAGGTTTTAAAACAAAGATCATGGAGGCAAATTTACACATTATTCTATCTGTTGAAAACAAACCTATTTTTTAGAAGCTGGGCCACAATGAGCTCACTTTGAATTCTGGAAAAATTCCTCTTATTTTACTTTTACCTGTTCTGACCTGCTAGAGGAGGAAATAGAGGGCTGCCAAAGTACACAACCTACTCTACATTGTCAAAACAAACAGAGTATTTGATTAATTGCACTAACAGTTACTATTTAATCAGGTACTCAGAGGATTGACAGTACAATTTTTATGGCTGTTGACATCATGCATTGGACTCGCTGTATAAATGTGCTCACATGTATACTGTTCCTACTGCATGTCTGAAGTTAAGTAGGGATGGGCTGTGTTAGCTTCTGGATGGGAGACCTCCTGGGAAAGCTAAGTTACTGGAGGAAGTACTATTGGCAGACCAGCAAGAAGCAGTCTACTGTCCAATGCCCCAGTGACAGGAATATCATGTGGTCAACAATGGCTTTATAAGAACTACAGAATTATAGGGCTCAACACATTCCACTGCTTGACCTCAAGAACAGTTTTATCTGCCCATACCAATGAAAAGCCCATCCAGATTACACTGAAAATTCATAAATCTGGAGGAAAAAGCACAAATGACACAAGTGAAAACAAAAACAATTACATTCACAAAAATATAATATCCCCACCTCACCCTCTCATATTTATGTCTACTTATAATACAATATAACAACTATAATATAATATAAATATTAAGGTCCTAGCATTAACATCATTCTTTAAGGCTCTATTAATTACGTCCTTCTAAACCCATTGGGAGTACCTTCAATGATAAATAATGGAAATAAATGAATTAAATATGTGACAATCTTTCCAGTGTGGAAAGATTAGTACATATTTCAGTACAGTACATATTTTTCCTTCTAGCTTCGTTGATAGATGTACCATAAGAATAATGGCCAGCTTGAGACATTTAAATCTATGGAACATAAATTTAACATATGATTTCATGGTGAAACTTTTTGTGCAGTTTTAATCTCTGATTATTTACATCTGAAATCAGGAAAAATGCAATTTGTGTTGTGTTTGGGGGTCCACTTTTGCAGGAGGGCAAGGTTCTACGCATTTGAAAAGGCTTTGAAAGGAAAGGGCTTCCTTTGTCCCAAATTTTAATATCTGGGTCAACATCTGTCTTAACAAGTCTGTCAAACATATGCCCACCTGTTAGAGGGCTGGAAATTTGCCATGTTTGGTGGTCTCAATTAGCATATGGAATAGGCAACATTCCCAACATCGCATCACAGACCTGCACTTTCTCTTCAGGTTGATGCCAAAGTTTTTCAAAGTGGCACCTGACACAGTATCTAGTCATGATTCATTCTGCAGCATGGCTCGATATTGAGTGTATATTGAGCTGAGGAAATATGACTGAGCTTGGGTCCAGGTAACTAGTTAAACCTTTGCAGGAACATCACCACCATGTTCTCCACCATCTTCCTCTACTCGGTGGACAACGAACACTGGCTTGGGAATAGATTCCCTGGTGAGCATAGTGATCTTGTAGGATTTCTTGTTCCATTGAGCCTTCCCAACATTCTTCCTGGCACTCGGTAGATAATGATTCAGTCCCTCATCTGCAAGACATAAGACACAATCCCCTGTCCTGGTTATGAGGACTACCCATTCATAGTAGATCGAGAGACACTGAGTGGCCATTCAGAGACAATCCCATGGAAGCTTGGAGGATGTCTTCACTTGTCCCGGTCTTTACCTGCATCTGAGACAAACTTGCTCAGCATTTGCTTGAGAGTCTGGCTGAACCTGTCAAAAAGACCATCAGTTTGAGAGAGGCAGGGAATAGTCCTGAAGCTAGAGCTGCCTAGCTGTTGCTGGAGCTGCTTCATTAACTGGGAGTTGAGGTAGGTTCCCAGTTAGGAAGGATTTCCTGTGGCATTCCAACATGAGAGAACAACAAGACAAGGGCAGAGATTATATTAGGAATGCAAAGGTGTGGAGGGGAAAGGTCTCCAGGAACATGGTGGTATAATCACAATCTGACAAGATGTACTGGTAATCAGAGCTGCTCTTTGGTAATGGGTCAACAATGTCCATAGCTATTCACTGAATGGGTGTTGTGATAGTGGGCAGTGTACGCAGACAGACAGTGCTCTTTTCCTGGTAGTCAGGACAGGGCCTGCTGTAGGATTGGACACCTGAGCACCTTGTGAGTCAAGAGAACCTAGTGTTAACCCACAAATAGGTCTTTGACTGACCTAGGTGTTCTGTGTGCTTAGTGTGTGTGTGGCAGGACCTACATGTAGTATGCACCACTAACCACATTAGGAGACCCTTCAATGTAACAATAGCAATTTTCAATCTGGTGTTTGTCCCCAAAATGGAAAAAAATGTGTCCCCTCCCACTCCAACACTATCAAATAAGGAGATCAAGGAAGGGTCAGGGCTCTGCAGTGCGATACTATTTGAGGGCACCTGCTAGTGTTTCACTTTAAGAGTGGGTACTTTTCTTGTAACCTACTTAAGAACCTGGCAGTTTGCTAAATGAATGATACAGCACTTGCAATTTTTGTCAACTGACAACATCCGGCATTACAACTGATTTGTCGACACATTTGCACACCCTCTGCCTATTGCCCTTGCCTTTATTATGACCCTCTTGCCTCTGGGTTTCTAATTATGCCCTCCAACCCCCCACAAAGTTACCTCCACCTCCATTGTCCTTTGCCAGTCTGGTGCCTACCACCCCTGGCTTGGGTTTTCCTTGCTGGGCTCTGAGGGACTGCTGGACCAGCTGTGCTGCTGCCAGTCCTGACTGGCTCATGCTCCTGATCCAGGTAAAAATGGCCCCAGGCAACACATGCATCTGCTTGAGAATGATTATATCCCCAGTGTCCACCATGGTGCTGGTCTCAGGTTTGATTTAGGAGTTGCAGATACCCTTCAGCTGGTGGTAGATTACTTTAGGGGTTTCCCCAAGTGGAGTGGTCACTCCTTCAGACCACAGATGATATGTTCCTGGTGAGATGTCAGATTTGGCCATGAGCACTTCCTTCTCATTATCATACCAATTTGGCCTTTAATTTATCCATGGACATGGCCACCCCGGGTTTTAGCCATGTGTTTGTCCTCTCAAACCTAGGAGGGTGGCATTCTTGGGGCACCAGTTTCACCATTATCTTCTCTCACACTAACATGGTTTTGAGGTATGGACCTTCTGGACGATCATCATGGTGCAAGCGTAGGCAGGAGCCACCTGGAGCTTGAGTCAGTTAATGATAAACCCGCCAGTCATGCTGTTGGGGGCATTTTATACCCTGCAGTTAATGATAGAAGAAGCCAATAGATGGCTCTTCTAAAGTTTTCTGATCTCTTGCATTAGTCCCCTCATTAGTGTTGGAATACTCTGAAGTGTGTGGTTAGTTCTGTCTGCTCTGCTGTTTGTTTCCTTTTTTCCCACCAGTGGCTTGACATTAGGACAGCAACTTGGACAGCGTAGTCCACTTCTTGGGACTCCAATGTATTCCAGGGATCGTCTACTTCTTCCTTCTCCAGCCTTTCAAGTCAAGCTCTCTGTGAACACAGTCCTGGCCACCCTCTGAAGAAACACGTTTGGAGTTTGCCAACCATCTGCTGTCACCATCTCTGACACTTTTAGGGCGTGGGTGAGGGTGGTACTGCCTGTCTCTCACTCCCTTAGGCCTGGGTGACGGTAGTGTAGCCTGTCTGTCCCACCCTGAGGGCCTGGGTGATGGTAGTGTAGCCTGTCTCTCACTCCCTTAGACCTGGTTGAGGGTAGTACAGCCTGTCTCTCACTCCCTTAGGCCTGGGTGAGGGTAGTGTAGCCTGTGTCTCACTCCCTTAGGCCTGGGTGAGGGTAGTGTAGCCTGTCTCTTACTCCCTTAGGCCTGGTTGAGGGTAGTGTAGCCTGTCTCTTACTCCCTTAGACCTGGTTGAGGGTAGTACAGCCTGTCTCTCACTCCCTTAGGCCTGGGTGAGGGTAGTGTAGCCTGTGTCTCACTCCCTTAGGCCTGGGTGAGGGTAGTATAACCTGTCTCTCACTCCCTTAGACCTGGTTGAGGGTAGTGTAGCCTATGTCTCACTCCCTTAGGCCTGGGTGAGGGTAGTGGTGCAACCTGCCTCCAGTGTCCAGAAGGCAAAGATGCAATGGCACACCAGATGTTGAAAATAACATGTAAAATGCAGATAAGAATATCGTAAAGAATACAGATTTCCTGAGATACAGGAGCCTTTGGAACAGCCAGTGCTCCACTGCTATGCCACACACAAACACACACACACACACACACACACACACACACACACACCTCCAGAGCAGTACTGTTTTTTTAATTGTTTTGAGCATCAATTCTCAGTAATCAGTTAATGTCTATGTAGATACAGTGACCAAATAGCTATGTGCTGTATTCATCTGAATAATATCTATCTAGGGAGGGGGCATATTGTTTTCAGTAGCCTAACATAGCTAACCAATCTTACTCATTAAACTCATGTCATGTCAGTTCAAAGGTCAATATAAAGCTAAAGCACAGTCCTTAATTCCTACCTTTTGTGGCTTTTGCCAGCTTTTAACGTCAACATTTTTGTATTGTTCACATATAGAAAGATAAAAACTTTGCCTGATGTGGGTATCATGCAGCTTTAATTGCACTTTAGCAATGCTACATAATGAATCATAACAATCATACATTTAGCCTCTTTCCTAGAGGTTAACAAGGTAACTAACAAACAAACAAACGGAAAGACAGGACTTGCAGGCCCCTCAGGGGCCTTGTTCCCAGAGCCCAGCTGCTCCGCTGTGATAGTGCAGGTCTGCAGTTCCCGGGGAGTTTGGTATGAGGAGACATTCCTGTGCTCCTGCCTGGCTGCCGGATGATTGCTGGTTCTCCCATCCCTCTGAGGCAATGTACTCTTCTTGCCAGCAGGGTGTCCAGTGACTGGCAAATCTCATTAATCCACAGGAGAGAGGAAGAGAGGGAGTGAGAGAAATATAGCGAAGGAGAGGGAGAGAGGGGGGGGAGTGAAAGGAGAGGGACTGTTAAGTTTACTGTGTTGGGCTAAGAGAACTGGTCTTTTACAGTCCTATTGGAAAATAGTTATGAGGAAAGGCATTGATGTTTTACTCTGAAGAACAGTGGATGCATGCTGGGTAGGAAATCTGTAGGTACTGCTACAAGTTAGGGACTTTTCAACACAGTGATTTTTAAAGACGCTTCCGACTTCAATGTCAGAGGAACGTACTCACCAGATGCACACCCCAGTGAGCACTGGTAAGAACATCATTTTAGATTTGAATGACTTGATAAAGTAAGGAGGCTGCCGCACACAGTTCTACATATTCCACTCAGCTACTTCAGCGAAAGGCCTTTTCTCTCTGCCCAGCTCTTTGCAACGTTTAAAATTGAACAAACGTGGCCAAAAAGGCCAAAAAGGGACAGCATAAAAGCTCAACAGTTTTAAGTCGGTGTTAATAAAAATACTGATTTATAGATATGTTCGTTTAATGATTCACCAGCCAAAAGAACAACACTGTGCATTTACCGTTCCCCACTTGCATAAAATGGCCAAAGTGTTTATGCTCAATGGCCAGTGGTGGGTATCTGGTCTAAGTCACAGTGGACTCTGTGTGACATGTTTGCCAGCAGGATTCTGTGTGAGGTAAAGAAACCGCCATTATCAACTTTTGGGGGGTAGCGTTGAAGTTTGGGGGGCACATAGGGAAGTGTGTATTTGGGGGGTGGGGGGGGCGGCGGCTGTGAACAGGGTGGGGGTGTATGGGTGTAGGGGGAGTACATTAGGCTCCATTTCAGTGACAGCTAAGGATCACAGGGGTTTTATGTTCAGCCCGCATTGGAAATGCAGAACAGATGAGCTCACAATGAGCAAGTACCCTGTAATTAAATGTGCCTGCTGCTTTTTTAGAACAAAATGAGATCACAGATCATTTTTGTTCATATGCACATCAGAACAAAATTACACAGGAGCACAAGACAAACTATTAGTAAGGATAATTTCTCAAATATGGCAGAGGGTTCTTGAGAGGTTGATTGCTTACAGATCTCATTTTCTTCCCTCAAAGAATGGTGACCCAGAGCTGTGGAAGGCTAACACTGAAGAATGTTTTTTTTTGCTTCCTCACGGTCGTACCCCAGTCCTGTGGTAAACCATCTTATGGTGTCAGGCAGGGGGGAACTGGGTCACATGGTGTTTTTTTTTTTTTTGGAATAACTACTGTCCCTAACTCTCAGCACACAGAGCCAGCCAAGTGGGGTCTTTGAGAAGATCACCCCCCCCCCCCCTCCAAAATAGCTCAGGCGAGTGGGGGGTTGGGTGGAAGGGTGAACACAGAGGAAAACCAGAAGTAAAGAACCTCCTAGCTAAGTGTGCGACTGGATAAATAAACAGTGCTACATTAAAAGTTCTGGATATTCCTTCCCGCCTTTGAACCGGTACATTAGACTGTGCAAACACAACTTCGTAAACAGACATTAATGACCCTGCCGGCTCACCAGTGGTCATCTTCTGTCTGCCAGAACACTTTTAAAACACTTTTTGTGCGTGGAAACCTATGCGCTAAAAGAAAATGAATTTAATGTTCGCTCTAACCACCACCCTGAACCTTTGATACCTGCTATTTAGCAGTTAAACCTGTTGTTCAGTAAGGTTGATATTGCATAAAAGCCCATAGATAAGCTCTTATGTTTGTTTGGCCATAAATATATTACAACTTTAATAGATTAAGTATATGCTAGACAGACAGACTCATCCAGAGTCATTTTTATACCTTATATTTCACATAATATAAAATTATACAATTGTTTATTTAGTGAGACACCTTAGGCTTAATACCATACTCACAAATACCCTATTTAGGATTTGTACCTTCCAAACCCTTGCTAAAACTCTGCCATTTCTTTACCCGTAGCCTTAATTTTCCTTGTGTTATTGTTTTACATTCTTTTCTAGTAAGCAGTGTCTAAAAAGCAAACATGTGAATGATTTTAATTAACATTTTAAGATTTTTACTTCAACATGACAATGATTATGAAGTCATTAGGACAACTCTAAATGGTGACCTGGTCCAAGGTGCACCGTAGAGGTAATGTTATTTTATTTTCATACTAATTTACTAGAATCAATCAGGGACTGCCTTGGAATTTTTTTGGCCGAATAGCAGGGTGATTTCAGTCTCAGATTCTAAGGGACTGCATTAACTGTCGACCACATCTTTAGCACAGAATGCGACAAATCCTCAAATTGCACACGTGTTCATGCGGCCCACGTAATCCCTGTTTACCTCAGTTACCACATTTCAACATTTGACTCATATTATTTTTCCCCAAGGCATTCAACAGGGGTTCCCGTTCTCAGTTTCCTGTAAAAATTACCTCCATGGTCCACATCCTAATTAATCTTACAGCATACCCAAGATCCCAGTAAAATCATATGAGACCAACCAATTTCCTGGTCGCTCACTTACTCCATGTGCTTCTAGTTCCTTCTAATGGGGAAGATTTATGTTTCTTTGTTTTTCTGCCCTTTTTTCCCTTTGGAAAATTTCAAACCTCATAACCTCCTATGGAGGGTTACATTTGTTGTCTGTTACTCCACAAAGAGTCAAGTAAATTCTCCAGGAAGAGCCAATCACAGCTGGCTTAGAATTTTCAGCATTCAGAATTAAGTTCCAATGACCGTATATGGAAGGGTACCATCATGTGACACAGAATGGCATACGCCCCTTTCCACCTCCACTGACCACACATTTTGACAGTGGGTTTACATTGTCACACTCATTGTTAGTATATAAAGTATTTATTCATTCATGAGAACTTAATTTTTCAGCAAATAAACCCCTGTCTCTCATAAAGGCCCAGTATAGGAAAATTCTTCAGTTGCCATACATAAAGTAGCTCATGTGGCCATTGATTTATGCATCACCCAGCCATAATGACATCACTCTTCACTGTGATGTCATACCGAGCCAATGAACTTGCATTTGGGTGTGGCTTGGTTAGCTAATGTTAAGCTTCCACTTTGTTAATGAGAACGATGACTGTGCTTTCGTTTTGTAGCTAGCTGTAGCTAGCTATGTTTAATTTCAAAATACACAGTCAGCAAGAATCTGGTTGTCTGAACTAGATAGTACAGTTTTATCTGTTTCACTTGCATATTTCAAAGGTTTTGGGAGAAAGAGGAAGACGTGGTATAACAGTCATGACAGACAAAATAATACAATATGCTTTTATAAAATTTATGGTATGTTTTCTTATTTCCAATTTACCTTATGCAAGCCTGAAAATCAAAAACTATCAAAACAACTTAAAACTGTTATTCTGCCTCTGTTCTTATAAAGTCAAAGTTTTCCATTTTAGGATGATAAACTGGTCTGACCATTTATTTTAGCCCAGGCGGATACCAGGAGGCTGGCTTGGTTAGATGGCTAATTTTGATAAATATGCTTAATACACTACCTTTTGATATGTATGTGCATATTTGTATATATACATATATGTGTATATATATTTTATTGGTATAGACTAATGTATTTTTGCCTGTATTTAATTGATTCAATATGTAATCCGCACTGCTTCCAGACTGTAAATAAATACAATGAAAGGACAAGGTAGTTTTAGTTCACAGATAGTCACTGTTATTGTGTATTTGAAGGCATTCATTTGATTTAGAGTTTTGTTAAAGGTAAAGCTTCTTAATATTTCCAAATGCTAGCCAGATAAACTAAATATTTAAAATATTAAACTGGCCTCATGGTACATCAACCAGGACATCTGCTGCTTGCTATTACTTAAGGTATCATTGCTTTTAATCAATAGTTTCAATTCATCCGGAATGATAGATTCCAGTAATTTACATGTAATACATGTTAAGCTGACAGGCCTGTAATTTCCAGGGTCAATACAGTCTCCTTTCTTATGCCGTGGTATTACACTACCATGTTTCAAGTCATCTGGCAATCCTCCAGTTTTAACAGACTGCAGTGTGAGTACTCTTGGATGTATCTGTTTGGGGCGCTACCCTTTTTTTCCTGTATATCCTTTATCATGATTTTCTCTGTAAGGTTCTGAATACTGGGATGCACTGAAGGTATATCTATTACCAGTTAATGAATAAGACTCTCAACAAAGTAACTGGTAAATATATCAGCAATAGCCTTATTATTATAAAGCATAATTTCATCATTATTTTGTATGCTTGTATTATCTGGTCAAACCTGAAATTCTGTAGTTGCATATGGACTATATATCTACATTATTTCTAATGTTTAAATATAACAGCATTTGATTGTAGATCTGCATTCAAATGACAGTGACAATTCATTCAGCGTCAAACCATTTCTTTTCATAAATATGATTTCCCTGCTATCCTGAATTGTCATATATTCACACAGACATTCTTTCCAGAACTTAAACAGCCTTAAAAACTCTTATTTCTGGAGCGCCATCATAACACAACTCCCACAAACATATACAGTACAAACACATATTAATGTATACACATTGAAATGATCTACGGATGTTTCTGAAATGGTCGGGTGGTAGAGCTTCTCGGTTTGAATAGGTAGAGCTCCATTGCACTTTTCTTGTATCCATCAAATGGTAAAAAGTTGAACCGCAATAGATACAATATGAGTATCTTTATTTGATACTTTTTGCTGGCAGGTAAGGAAATATACGTCTGGAATCTGTTGACCCGAGGAGATGACACCTTTCACAGGCCAGAGGTCCCACTCCAACACACACGCATACGTGTGCGCACACACACACGCACATAGTCAAACATTCGGACACACAGATGTGTTCACACGCACAAACACACACGCATGGCACTGTAGCATGCATGAAGACTGGAGTGGGGGGGGGGAGGGTTTGAAGCCCCACGACGCGAGGTCAAAGGTCAGATATTTTAGAAGCCTTTAATCAAGCAGCATTCTCCATTTTGCCCGTTCATGCTGCCTTACTCGCCTCCCACTGTAAGCCTAGACCAACACTTCACACTTCAGCTCTTTAATGTTCCCCTCTCATTAGCATTGCAAATGAAAGGGAAATACATGGGAGCGATAATGCAGGGGGAGTGGCACAGGGATACTCGCATTGTGGGCCAATAAATATCAGCCATGCATTTATTGGTTTTGAAGGTATTTGCCCTCATTGGGAAACACAAAACCTGGAAACTTCTGGTGAAGTTGTGGGGTGGGCTCTTTTCTGGGTCACTGAGAACAGAGAGGAAATCCACTTTGACATTAACAGGCTGCTGTAGGAAGTGTTGTTGGATTAAATTAAAGGGCGATTCTGGTGTGGGGGTAGGGGGGTAGGGGGGTTTGGGGGAAGGTTGGGAACAGAGGGGCTTTGGGGAGAACTGAAAGATGTCAGACCTTCTCCCTGACTCTGTGGGGGCGTGGCTATCCCACAGTGTGGGCGGAGCCAATGTGGACGAATGTCGTCCTCACGTTCCAGCCTAACCACACCCCTGTACAGTGATGTGATGGTGACAGACCACTGGGGGCCTCAGGCTAATACTTGTAGGTTTTTTCCTTGCTCTCCAGCAAAGGCAGTGTCTTCTGTATCCTGTTAGGCCCCTCCAGGGAACCCAGGGCTGACTCAAACTTAGTTACCTGATAATTCAAGTTTTTAAATCAATGTGGCAGATTTTAATCTTTTCTGCTATTCCAACAACCTGCTAAAATGGTTTTCCCTGTCAATACAAATTGCCATTTACTCTTATTTGGCTTTGTTTCCATCAGCCCGCCTTATAGGTTTTTAACGGCTCAGCCATTTTCAGGATTGATCCTACCTCTGGACTAAGTACTTCAAATGTTAATGCAACGTACATTATTATTTCGATAGAAGTCTCCTGAAATAAGTTATATATAAACTATATATCCATATAAATCTATATATCCACATAAATGAAGATTGATACGTTTCTATACAGGATGCATTCATCTAATGGCTGTCACTAGGCTGTTTGGTCTCCCTGGGTTTGTCATTAAAAACACGTGCTATTTAATGCAAAAAAAAAATTAAATCAGGCACTGATAGTTAAAAGAAGGAAATCCTGGCAACTCAAAGAAATGAAAAATATATATCTCAGTCAGGGATGCTGCTAGATTTTTAGCACTACTGGGGCACAGGCCCCTGCTTGCAATTTATGATACATTTTTAAAAACTAGTTGTTTTTCATGATCACTTATTGGGGCACAATACATTATTACTGGGGCACGTGCCCGAGTAATTATGGTCTGTGCCGCCCCTGATTTCAGCTATCGGGAGACTTGTCTGCGCGGCCTTAACCGCCTCACCAATCGCGCAGTTTGCTCCTCCCCAAGCCAGCCCTGCCATAATCTGTAATGCTGTTCACTTATTGCCAAGTCTGTCACTGGTGACTGGAAGCCAGCTCACACCTACCACCCCCACCCCCCATCCTCCCAAAGACCTAAAAACATCTTTGACATGCTAAAAAACACTGCCAATAGCATGAGGTGTTTCTCTCTGTGTGACATGCTACTGACGGTCATGCCCGTACATGCCTCCGTTCCATCCCCCTCCATCCACCCCCCCCCCCCCCCCCCCCAAATACAGAGGCACTGGGAGCAGCCAACGACACAACCACCCACCCCTCCCTCCCACCCGCCACCCCCCATTCCCAGAGACAAGATAAACCGTGACTCAAATTATAGGCCTGTGTACCACTGCATCCCTGTGAGAGAGAAGGGAACACCAGGGCAGACTCAGGTCACCCACAGTACTTCACCCACACCTTCCAGCACAGGGAACTGGAACATTCTGTCCACCTTTCCAAACAGCTAATAATCACAGCGCTGCAGCATTTTATGTACAATTCATCACCCACAATTTATGTGTAGGCCTAATTATTACAAACGAGTTACTGCAATTCTCCAAAGGAGGTATGGGAATGTAAAAATCAGGATCGTGTAAAGAATGGCAAACATGGGAAACTCTACAGCACTCTTAATGATGAAGTTAAAGGGCCTTTACACAGAAATGGAAAAATGATTTAGAAACACATTTAGAGTTCTTAGCCTTCATTGTGTTTTTCCCTAAAAATTGTGCATTTTGGTTACCATTGACACAATACTGCACTCTTTACAAAACTCGTTGTGACTCATTAAGATGCCGAACCAAATATGTTTGCATCTTAGATTTTAGATAAGACGTTGAGTGTATGGTGTAACATTTCGCATAATGGATTTTAGATAAGACATTGAGTGTATGATATCGGTTGTGCTGTAAATTCCTGTTTGCTGAACCATACTAATTATGCAATACCAATAATGCTGACACATACAGGTGTAATTAACGTGTATTTAGGGCCCTGCTTGGGTGAACTCAGAGGTCCCATCTTCACTGGCCGTGAGGCAGGGATCTCAGTGTTCTTTCCAAACCCATAGTTCTGAGCGTAATTCCAACATCAAAGGAGACCAGTATTATCTTTGAAACATGACTTGCTCCTTTGAAACATGATGTTTTCGTTTTGAATAATGTGTAGTGCACATTTTTGTGTGTACACCCACTGAATGACCACTTACATCTGCCCTTTCTATGAAACAGGCTGCTCAATCAGTGACGGCGTCACATGACTAGCAGACTATGCTATTTAAAATCACTGACTAGGATCAATTTTCGAATATTGATTCGCTAAAATTTCAAAATGGACCCTGTCTTTTAGTCACTGTGCCCTGTTATTCATGTACACTTCCTGAAACTACATTTTTGAAGCACAGATAAATGTACAGTACTGCACTACCACACTGTTTTGATACTTAGCTGGAGTCCTTTTTGATAATCAAATGCAAAAAAAAAAATAGGGCCAACCCACACTGAGTACATTAAACTCTTATATACTTTTATATACTCATGTATACTCATGATATCACTGTTGCTACAGGCATAAAACACCATACATTCAACATTACCAAGAAGTGGGAGTGATGTAATTACCAGACCAAACTGCCAATTCTAAATTCTTTCGCCGGGCACCTGGTGAGCTGGCAGTTAACTAATCACTGTATATTTATTTAATCATAATGCAGAATGAGACAGTATATCAAATCTTAGTGTTTGGTATCAAATAAAAGTTTCAGGCCCTCTCAGCAGGAGGTGCTCTATGCTGCAGCAACTGGATCGAATGTTTCTGTCATCCCTCTTGAGCAATGTTTGCGTACAATCTGGCGCTGAATGGTGTCAAATAACAAATAAACAATACATTTACATTTTTTAAGATACAGAATAAATAATACAACACTGTGGGGAAAAAGTGTTTGACCTCTGAAGTTTTCAGCACACAGTTGGATGCTGGTCCATTTGGAAAGGGGTACTTAGCAATTCATAAAGCTCTGGGGCTCTACCAAACCTGAGCCATATTTTCCAGACAGAGTAAGTTTGGGACAGGAGTGAATCTTACCAGGAGGGGCTGTCTTACTAAAATCTCTTCAAGTGCAAGGTGTGGTATCAACCAGGAAGTCACAAAGAACCCCTTCGACAACATCCAAAGGGCTTCTCACCTCAGCTAAAGTCTATGTGAATCTCCAGCTAAACTCTATGTTCAGCCCCAGCTTAAGTCTATATCAAGCCCCGGCTAAAGTCCATGCGCCCCAGTCTAAGGCCCCAGCGAAGCTTTATGTTCAGATTCCACTCAGGCTGCTGCTCAAGACACTGGATAAAATTAGGATTCACAGCAGAGCAGAATGCTTTGAACGAATTCTCATCTCAAATTTGCAAAAAACTGGATTATCCTCAACAATTCTGAAAGGACGTTCAATGGACGCATGAGTCAAAAGTGGAAGTGTTCATGTGATATGGGCCCCTTCATGTTTAGGTAAAACCAAACATTGCATTCCACAGTAAGAAGACCATATAAACAATTAAGCATTGGTGGTGGTTTGAAAGAGGAAGCGCTGCTACATAAAGACTTGGAATACTCACCATCATTGAAGAAACCATGAATTCTGCTTGTATCAGATTTACCATGTTAGACCAAAATAACTGAAGCTTTATAGCTGATTGACTGTACTTAAATACCACACGGGAGGATATTATGGGATGCTGATTATTATTGGGTATATTTCTAATTGTCAGGGAAAGACAAAATGGTACCTCATAATAATTCTTTTTGTGAATCAGCCCGGTAAAGATACATCTATAGCTAACTGAATGAATGCAATAGCTAGGGGAAAGGCTTAGCATGTGTGGAGTGCTAATAGGTTTGAATAGCTTATTCAAACACTCCACCAGTAGGAATATTCTTTCTTTCTTTCTATTCTTTCTTATACTTTATTTATAAATTGTCTGATATGTCTATACAAAGATCTACAGACACATCTTTTTACTGTTCATTTTTCTGTTGTCTGTGGTTTGCAATAGCACTCATTGTTCGATGGCACTGGTTGTTTGTCTCCATTGCTGAGTAATACATCAGACAGTCAGCAGTCAAAGGGGAAGTAAAAACCTTTATTTTAACCTTTGTCATTTTCAATGTCTCTGATTAACAAGTCATGATCATTTCACCTCCTTTGGGCTGTGTGAGTCACAGGATCCCTGGGTGACCATTTTTTATGAAATTTGGCTGGGTGCCAAAATTGCAATTAGAAGATTGGTTTAGCCTTTAGTCTCTGGAGCAGTAGTGAATCAGTGTCATCTTTACATTCTTGCAGATTAGCTTTTATCTGTCCTTTAATATGTTTTCTTGCTTCTTTTACACTATCTGTGTATTGTAATTGTAACTGTTTTAATTGGCTGTAGATTGTCACAACTGTTTCAGTTTTAAAGTTTCAAAAGAGCTCTATGAATTCAAACAAATAAGTGAATAAATAAATAATTGTGTGTAATTCATTGTTCAAATTCAAAATATATTTTGCTACTTGCTGTAGTTTAGTTAATGGTTTCAACAGGCATTTACTTAGTTAATGGCATTTACTCTTGCTTTTAATATATTAAATAGTTTAAGAAATAAGTGAATAAATGTCCAAACTATTATTCATTTTAGAATTACAAGCCCAGAAATGCTTTAAGTTTAAGATGTTTTTATGTATCCCTAACCACAAAAACATTTTATGTCCAAATCACAGCACCTGCTGTCACAGAACTAGGTCTCATTTTCTCATATCTGATAGCATGCTGGTCTTTAGCATCTATG
Source organism: Albula glossodonta (assembly GCA_019788955.1). Taxonomy (NCBI): domain Eukaryota; kingdom Metazoa; phylum Chordata; class Actinopteri; order Albuliformes; family Albulidae; genus Albula; species Albula glossodonta. Next base: position 33,723 of record JAFBMS010000748.1, read on the forward strand.
GGTTAAGACTGGTAAGGATTGCTGCAATGTCAGTGATTTTATTTGAGCCCCTATCAGGTCCACTCACCCTATATCTCATCCCTGTGTACCTCTTAGCAAGAGTAGATTATAGTCCTTTTTGTGGTATTTCTTAGATATCACATGAACAGAGTAATCACTTCGGCTTAAGAAGATCTCCCTTGTAATTATCTGTGGCCAATTTGCAGGGGCAGTTTTGTGGTAATTTCTGCTCCTTTCATCTCCACTCGCACCTTGCTCTTAGCTGGAGCTGCGTGAATTTGAGGCTATGCTCACACAAAATGACATGCCATGGAAGTGAGGCTCTTACACGCTACACTTTACATAATACCGCTGGCTTTGACCTCATTGTTGTCTTCTGAGCCATATGTAAAATTACCCTCATCCTCTCAGTTGTTCTTGGAGAATTAACCCAAACAGGTCCAAGTGTCTGGATGATGTTTGCACCTGGAATTTCACAAGTGTGTCCTACTAATGTCTAGGACAAATATTTTATGTTTTAAACAAACTGAACGCTAGTAAGCATTGTAAACAACGTGGTTCCTGTCAGGGCACTGATAGAGAATGCAGATAATTTCACACATAAGAAATAATCTATCTGTTTATATATCAGACCAAAAGTCTTTGTAAATTAAGCTGACAATGCCAAAAGTGGAAGTGTAAAAATCAGAGTGCCACAACACTTCCACTAGACTTATGCCATGAACATTCTTGCCAATACACATAAGGGTCCAAAGTGGTATTTTACCTTACCTTGCTTCATTTTATATTAAATGCACGCAGAAGACAGCAGGCCAATGGGGCACATTCACGAGGATCGAAACCTTCCTCGACCAGCCTAGATACTGCCTTCAGAAGAGCGGTTAATATTGCATGTGTGACTTGTAATGTTGAGAATTGTATTGGAATTCCCTAATTTACAATTTATCTTTAATGAGGTTCTCATAAACTAAAGCTCACAGTGTACCCATGTTTACCTTTATTCATTCAAACAACCTGCAGGACTGAGTAAATTCATGTGCACTATTAAGTGAAACCTACTTTCCTATCCTTTAGAGCAATTGCTGTTGCAGAAAGTCTTGTGGTCTACACTTTCCATGCAACTGGTGACACCCTGCCTCTAGTGGCTAACAGCTGAATAGGCAGCAGTTTGTGTCCAAACACAGGAAGTTGTACACATGGGAGCCATGGCCACAACTGCTTTGCTACAAACTTGGTCACATGAATTTGTGTGGCAATACCAGTACATTTTTTATGTGATGTGTTACTGCACTGATACAAATAAACAAACAACCTTTTTAACCCTTTTGTTTCTTGCCTGGTTGCATCATCACTCATTGCACAAAGACTGCCCTCCTCTCCATTACTGATGCACTCTGTAAGAGTGGATGTAGTTGTACATCTATCTCTGGATGATCCTTTAGGATTTTTAGGCATGGTGTCTGCCTCATGCTCAGGACATTCCCATGGTGTTCCCCAAGGACCTGTTCTTGGTCTCCCTTTCTTCTGTCTTCATATGCATCTCTTGGGTTAATCATCTCATTCAACGTCTTCTCTTTACCACTGCCACCAGCCTTTCATCTCATCTTGCCATAAAGATGTCTCGAGCTGGATGATGACCTCTTTCCCTGTCAGAAGCCTCGTGGTGACCCTAGATGATAGACCCTCCTTCCCATACTGTGATGTAGAGTCAGGTGTGCTGATTCTTGCCATTGTAGTATCTGTGTATGCTATGAAGCTCCTGGTCCATGCCATGTTCTCTCATGCCTTGTCTGAACTATTGCAGCTCCCTTCCTGCTGGTCTCCCACTCATATCACACCCCTCTTTTTCTTTCTTCTTTGTGTACCTGCCACAGCTTGCATCAGGTTTTAAAAAAATCTGTTAGATCGCAGGACAATGAATGGAGCTTCTCCACCATACCACCAGTGCTTCAACTTCAAATCCTACACTCTGAGCAGATCTCTCCATTCTGTAATAAAAAAAAATGAACTTCCCTCTCCCTACTTAGTTGCACTTCCTAGCCCTAATGGCTGTCTGCATTAGTCCCCTAGGGGTGGAATGACCTTCCCACTGACGTAAGAACAGTGGCCATCTTCCCATGCAGGTTGATGACTCACCTCTTCAGAGTGCAACTGGGTTCAAATATAGGTTTGCTGTTGATTTTGTTGCATATTTTCCTATTTTGGAAAGTATTGGTTGTATTCATGAGCTGGAGTAGCACTGGCAGCTTGTGTTGGTTCTTACCGATGCCCTATATATAAGTATATACAAGTATACAAGCATATACACAAGCATACACTTGCTGGTCTGGAAATGTGGTTTGTCAGGTCTGGCACTATTGCTCATATACAGTTTTTTATATTTTCTAACATCCCTTTGTCCAATCTATGGTCACATTTTCAAAACTCTAAACACAATTAGCACAACATCCATCGGTTGTGGACCATACCATTAACACAATTCATGTTGTTTCCACAGAATATGCAATCAATTAACACATTTATAAAATACTTCCATTTTCTTTACATACATGCTTACCGAATACCAAAATTATTAAAAAATGTTTGCACACAGCTGATAAGCATTTTGAATGAACAGATCATTGAAACATTGAGAAACAGCTGTTTTAAGTCGTGTAAAATAGACCAACCGCAGCTGATTCCAATCTCAATCGGAGACATAGCCAGGTGCTGAAGTTCTTTCAATTACATCAACATACACAGTAAAAAGGGGTTTGATTTTGCTCGATGCGGGTACAGAACAACACAGAGGAGCAGAGAGAGAAAAAATAATGTCTGGACAAAGGAGAGGAATAGTTGGATGACGGAGAGGAAGAGGACCAGGGAGAGGAGTAGCCGGGCAAGGCAGAGGAGTAGTTGCACCAGGACAAGGAGAGGTAGGGGGAGAGGAGTAAGCATGCGTAGCGGTGTCCAAAGGAGAGTAAGAGCTGTTGTCACTAATGAAATAAGAACCACCATCATAGACCATGTGATAAACCATGGTCTATCACTGAGAGAGGCTGGTGAAAGAGTCCAGCCTACTCTCAGATGGTCAGCCGTGGCTTCCATTTTCCGGAATTTACAACAAACCAACAGATAAGTAATGCATTTTACAAGGGCTTCTTCTATCATTACTGTTGCTGTGCCCAACAGTAACTGTAGGCCATCAGTCCAAATGCTAATACATATGTTGTATTTTTGTTCCTCTAAAGGACACAACGTCTTCCTCCCTCTGGAGAAAGAGGAAGGCTCCTCAGTGAAGACAAAGAGCATGCCATTGTAGGATTGGTCATTTCTGAAAATGCAATAAAACTGAGAGAAATTCAGAGCACAATTGTCGAGGACAATCTAGTATTTCACAATATGGAAAGCATCAGCCAGACTACCATTGCTCGGACTCTGACCAAACACAGAGTTCAGATGAAACAGCTGTACACCGTTCCTTTTGAAAGGAGCAGTGAGCGGGTCAAGGAACTCCGGCACCAATACGTCCAGGTATGGTGTCTATCCGATGTGTCTTGTTCTATCTATAGTGAATTTTACACTTTGCTACTCTACAGTAGAACATACTGGAAAGCATTTACACGTACTTTCAGAGAGTCATGGAGTTGGAGGCTAATCAGACCCCACCTTAAATCATTTATGTAGACAGGGCAGGGTTTAACGTAGCAAAAACACATCAGGGGGGAAGAAATGTCATTGGGGAAAAGGGCCACCATTGATGTGCTGGGTCAGACAGGAGCAAATAGGACAATGTGTGCTGCAATTTCGAGTGCTGGTTTGGTCCTGCAGAAATGCCAGATTAGTCCCTACAACACTGAATGCCTCTACAAACTGGTGGTGGAAGCAGAGAGGGAATGGGTGGGAAGAAACATGAGGGCATGGGACAACGTAGCATTCCACTATTCACATTTAATCAAAAACTGGTTTGCAGCCCATCCAAGAATGGTTTCACTTTTCCTCCCCCCACCCCCCCCACTTGTCTTTCCTTTGAGGAATTTTGTTTTTCTGCCTGGAAGTCGAAAGTGTGTGATTGTCAGCCCCATGACTAAATGTCCCTCCTGGATGCAATGGATGCTGGCTGCATCTCAGCTGAAGACTGCCAGGGGTGGATAAGGCATGCCAAGTGTTTCTATCCAAGGTGCATTTCAGTAGAAAACATTTTAAGCCAACGAGAGGTTTGGAGACAAGTATGTGGAGTACTGGTTTTGGGCTTGGAGTCCTAAGGGGGAAATGAGTGGAGCTGTTTTTCTCTCAGAAGAGAAGAGGACCCCCGTGTAGGAAGGAAATACAGTTAGGAAAAGGTGATGATGGGGAGGAGATGTGATGCTGAAGATGCAAAGCTTGATGGGAGATGAGATACGTGTTCTTTTATACTTGGAAGGAGACAGGAATGGATTGAAGGGGTCGTCTGAAAATGGTTCTCCCGAACTTTGTTTTAACGAACTCCATATCGAGAGATGACGTAAGGTGTGATGTGGACAATAACACGTTGCCAACTGCTGAAGATCATATAGATTAGAACAGGACTGTGCATTTTTGTGTTTTTTCCCTTCTGTGCCTTTTTACTGCATTTGTGTATTTTATTTTTACACATTTGGAACCAAAGGCCATGTATGTTGGATATTTTGTCGATCACTGGCAGCAATTTCCTGTTGATAATAAAGCTTTTACAGCGGCAATTTACTTACTTTTTTTTTCTACTGTGCATTCTATAAAGTAAAGACAGTATGTTGCCAAAATTCAACACACACATTCAACACTCAACCAAAAAATGTAAATTGGTTTACTCGTGGAATGGAATTATAAAAAAAAGCTATGGATTTCATAGTGTCAATTGTATGCAGGTACCTGTGGAACTAAAACATGACAAGTAATGCAGTTTTTGTAATGCCATCAACTGTTAGTATTTTGAAAGTCGTTTTGCTATGATTGACTATATGTTCCATTGGGGCAGAAAACATATGCTATTGTTTTGAAAGAATGTTTTGATATTGAGTCAGGTCTGTTGTGTTTTGATAGTCATTGTATGTAGAGAAATGCATTTTGAAATGTAGCGTTGGTAATTAATGAGCAAAATGTTGTTTTAAGCAGACAATTAACTAATTGTGTGATGTAAGTGTATTGCTGCGTTAAGAGTTTATAAAAAGTATCTTAAATATAGGTAAACGCATGTTAGCGATTGTAAAAAAAAAAAAAAAAACTGAAATAAGCGGATACAATTTGTATTGCCCTTATAAGCGCACTTCATAAGTTGCTCTGGATAAGCGTGTCTATTAAATTATTGTGATGCAATGTAAATACATCGCAGATATCATTATCAAGGCTACTTGTGCTAGCCTGTAAGAGATCTTCTACACTACAGGTTGCATCTTTTGTACTCCTCAACATATGAAAGTCACAGTACCAGTAAACCTTTAATGCTGGTGGATTCAAATGAATACAGTGCTGCATTATGGAAATGGGAATTCCCCAATACCAAATCTGAAAACATAAAGCGATCCGGAGCATTTGGGGTCATTTTTCCATAAAGCATCTTTAAGCGTTAAAAATGTAGGTTGTCGCAGGACGGAGCTCATGCTTGTTTAGCAGGATCCGCTTTGCGCTGCGGTGCTCAGAGCCCAACCGCCTCGGCCGCTCGCTCTGCCTTTGACTGAGTCCAGAGCCAGGCTGGGGGCTCCCAGGGGAGGGAGGGCCATTCATCAGCTCCATGGGAGCCCCTGCCTCCTCCCTAACTGCTACAATTAAGGACATGCGGCCTGGATTACATCACACCAGCCTCTCTGTGACTGCTGAGGAATACTACAGGCCTGATTTATGCACAAGCGCGAGATGCAAAAAACTCTGAACATTAAAATGCTCCCTGTGCTTATTAAATGTTCCACATTTCAGCGTTTCTACAAAATACGTGAATATGTAACTGATCATTTTTCAGGCTTGAGGCTGCCGTGTAGTGCATAAGTGATCGGACAATGAACCCAACATGAGTAAGTATAAAGCCAATGGGATTAAAATGGAACCAGTTGCATTTGTGTGATAAAACCGAAAATGCATTGACATGCAATTGCAAAAGTGCAATTTACAGGAAATGAATGTATAATGTTTGCGTGAATGTATCTATGTGTTTGTGTATTTCTTAGCTTTCTTTTCAGGGATCTTTCGCACGGCTCGAATGTTGTTTTTCAAAGTGTGTGAACACCTGTTTGCACAGACCAAAAAACACATTCCTTATTTTTCCTACTACATACTCTCTCTTCAGTCGTGCTCTGTGGATACTGCTCTGCTCTTAATCAGATGTCCGTCTTTAAATCCTCTTCATTATTATTAAAGTGCTCAGTTGCCATATTTAAGCAGCATAAATCACCTTTATCATGCCGGGATTAGGTCTCACAGGAGCGGGGTGTACGATTACAGCTTCTCCTTCCCTACTCTGTGGAGAACTGTCCCACTCCATCTTTCAAAACATGATTAAAATGGCATTCAGCTCCCCAGACTGGTCTACTGTGGCATGTTTTAGTATTTACATTGTACTGGTGTCATTTATATATCTTTCATTTGGATGTTTGTGAGTGAGTCTATGTGTGTGTGTGTGTGAGACAGGGAGTGTATGTATGTGTGTGTGTGTGCGTGAGTGAGTACATGTATGTGTGTGTGTGTGTGATTGAGTGTATGTGTGTGAGTGTATGTATGTGTAGGTATGTGTGTGTGAGACAGTGAGTGTTGGTATGTGTGTGTGTGTGTGTGTATATATATGTGTGTGCGTGAGTGAGTGTATGTATGTGTGTGTGTATTTGTATGAGTGAGTGTGTGTGTATATATGTGTGTGTGTGAGTGAGTGTATGCATGTGTGTGTGAGTGAGTGAGTTTGTGTATGTGTGAGTATGTGTGTTTGAGAGTGTATGTATATGTACTGTATGTGTGTGTGAGTATGTGTGTGTGTGTGAGTGTATGTGTATGTGTGTGTATGTGTGTGTGTGTGTGTGTGTGTGTGTGTGTGTGTGTGTGTGTGTGTGTGTGGGTGTGTGTGTGTGTGTGTGTGTGTGTGTGTGTGTGTGTGTGTATGTGTGTGTGTGTGTGTGTATGTGTGTGTGTGTGTGTGTGTGAGTGAGTGCATGTGTGTGGTTAGTATTATTCCGGTAGTTTCCCTCTGTGGTGATCTCAGTTTGTCTGTTTGCTTTATGGAATGATTCCATATGGAGCAGCAGGGGCTGCTGGGAAAAGGAGTCAGAGGGGGTAGCACTCTGCATCTCTACCATCCTGGGGAGAGCCAGCGGCATGTTCACCGGGCACGTCTGTGACCTCCAACCAACCCACAACTGTTGTGTGTTTACCCTGCCAATGGGGCATAAACCATTATGGTCTGACCAGATTTTGTTCGCACGGCTTGTGTTTGTTGTTTTATTTAAATGAACATACCAGTGAGTGGGGAGGGCCAGTGTTTGTTACCATTACTAGGATTATTTACTGATTCATTATTTTTTTTCCATAAATAAAAATAAATGTAACCTTACTAAAATAGGAAGGAAACATGAACTGATCTGAAACAAACTTGGGGAGGACGGGAAATGGGGCTGAATTGTAGCCGAGACATACTGTATATCTACAACATAATGATAACTGATTACTAAGATCACTCGACTAAGACTAAGCATTCCTTTCGTTATTTATCATAACGCTTCCAGGTAATTTACAGCCCACACTCAGATATGATTCTATATTTTCATATGCATGGCAATACGTTCCCTTTCAGACCTTTCAGAATATAGGTGAAACAAGTGAAACTATTCCTTATCACAATGGGTTAAACGCCATATTAAGAGCGCTGATTAACACTTTCCTAAACTATCGGAGTGTTCCCTGAAGAGTGCTACAAGCCTCAATAATCCACACTCCAGGAAATAACATATTTAAACAATTACCAGGCTACTGTAACTCTACAGAGCAAAAAACAGCGCTCTCTAAATTACAGCCATTAAACTGTCCGAGAAAATGTTCTAATACTTTTATCAGTAAATTACAGTGGGGAGCATGTTGGGGGAGTGGGGTGGAACGTGTAACACTTTCTGCTTAGCAGCTCTTAGAATTCCTTCACATCCAGCATGCTGTTTGTTTTGTCGTTTTTCTTTGTTTGAAATATTTTCCTCTCCATCACATCTTTAAAGTGTCTAACTGTAATGAATGTTTTCCGTGTTCATTCCAGAGTCATGGTTTGTAATTGTAAATGCAGTTGCAGTTTTATACTTGGGTTGGTGGTGTACCTAAACCTCGGCACTGCTGGGAAAGTCATGTGACAGACTGACTACGAGTCAGTGCTTCTCGGCGCACGGTGTGTGACGGACTGACTGTGACTCAGTGCTACTTGTGCATGGTGCCTGAACTTTATCAGCTCTCATAAATACTTCGATCTTTGAGTGCAAACCCAAAGATCGAAAAGGTTGCTACTTTTCACCAAGACAACTGATCATTCTCTAATCAAGTATAATTGCAAGCCGAAACAGGCACCTAAAGCCATATTGACATCATACATTTCATCAACATGTAAATTACATCAACATACATTATTGTACAGCCATGTAATAATGATGTTGCATATGTTATATACAGTATGACTAATAAAGTGTTTTTCCAGACTTTTAATTAGTAATGATTTACCCTCTAAGGGTATATTCAACCCGAATTACACCCTTATTTCGTACCCCTGGAACCGTAAACTATCAGATTTACTGATGTTTTTGGTCATGCTTCCATTCATTCTTGTTAGAAGGCAACTGGTTCCTTTAGAAGGGAATTATATTTTTAATTGATGAACTAAAAGACTGACAGGTGAATCAGAGGAATCCTAATTAGTGAAAATGCGGACACCTGGCCACCGAAACTAAACCATTTATTAGATAATGAATAATTCATTAGACATAACTCAGTCACTCCTTGTTATGAACAGAATGCAAATGTAAAAATCTGTGTATAATGTGTAAAACAGAAAATAATTAACAGCTGTTACATTATTATTTTATACTATGCGTTTACTGGTAAAAACTTTGGTAGATGTATGTTGTGTGTTCGATACTCAGCTGAGATGTCATATGAATATGGAATGTGATCATATATTTCACACCAACTTTCCAGAGACTTATAACTCCCCTTACCCCTCACCTCCCCCCCCCTCCCCCCAGGCAAATTGATTTCATGTGTGGGAGAATGTTTTTTATTTAAAATTATTTAAATGTGGTAAGCCCCTACTGAAGTTTGCTTTTTGTGAGAAGTCACTCTTAATCCCCCCAACCCCCCCCCGCCCCCACCACCAGCCTTTACCCTCTGCCTTCGTGTAGCATGCGAGTGGAAGGATTTGGTAGTAGGGCAGGTGGTGGCTGTTTGGTCTTCCATGATTACACACACACACACACACACACATACTCTTGACACCATTCCGTAAAGCCATCCTGGTTGGGAAAAGTCTCATGTCAATTGTTAACCCATACTTCACACCTGCTGCTGAACATGAGGTCACAGTTCAGTGTGCTCCAAGCCCTCATTTGCCTCAGCTGGTCCTCATTTCTCTCCCCCTCCAGATTGTCATCTTGTTGAAATAACAGGTCATAGAAGTGACTTCTACATAGTGAACTGGCCTAGTAGAGTAACAGGAGAATGTAAAATTACCACTATTATTGTTAATTTCACTTTTTTAGTTTTACTATAATGACGGAGAGGATGATACTTTGATTGACAATATAAATTTGATTCTCATTGGTAACACTGGTTGTAAATGATCGGTTTTTTATTATTCCCAAATAATAAAACCATATGTTCAAGTCGAGAAGGTATGAGCATTCGTGTAGACTAAATTCACCATTGTGATGAGCCAGTAAGTGAAGATCTCAAATCTCGAATTTATATTTGTTTTCATTCACAAGTGCAAGCACATTTTACATATTTTGTGACAGCAGGATGAAGAAAGATTTTGATATTGTTAGCTTATAAGAGCTCTGTACCTTGCTACACCTTCAAATAGTTGTTACAAAATTCAGAAATTTCGATTTTCATAAAAATGCCTTGCTGGTTTCCTGGGCTGATACTGAATCATAACACAATTAAACCGTTACACAAATCGGTGCCAAATGAATGTGTGGGGTTTCCTCTCTATTACTATCTGTGCAGAGAATGATGCAAAAGTTCCAAATGTCCTGCAAAACAATGCTGCACCCACAGTGTCATTCTGAAAGGCTGACAAGTCATGGACGATGACGCAACACAAAATATACACCAACCTGTTATTTTCATGAACACCATGTCCAGAGACCAGCCCAGAGTTCACTCAAAACATTTAAATGCTTATGCTTCATTTTGATTTTGCCAATAAATAAATACCCAGTGAACATGTGTTGGTTCGGGAAACCCCAACTAACACGTGCTAACCCTACTGGCACTAGCACTTTAACACCCTTGTCCTGAAAGAAATGCACTTTGTGTTGTAAGTCGCTCTGGATAAGAGCATCTGCTAAATCAAATTCCATTTTTGGAATTTTACTTTAGCCAAACAGTCAAATATACATCATGAGCCAACATTGGTACAATATTGGAATACCACTCTTGGAAATACCATTATTTCCATCATAAACCAACATCGGCACAATATTGACTTGTCAGATTTTCATCACGGATCGACATGGCAAATTTTTATCAATTTAAAGGAATGTAACATATCCAGTCGAGAGGGCCATCACATAGATATTTTTGAAGATTTTGAAGTAACTCTTACTGAAGGACAGACGGGTATGAAAACAGAAAACTTACAATTAAATATTGTAAGCTTTGTATATATTGTATTGTACTTATTTGGTAATTAAATAATTACTTTTCTCACATTTCCGTAAATAACTTGTAAAAAAAATTATAAAATAAAATAAATGATCTGCATTCAAGTTCCTGAACTGCAGGTCTGAATGTCATTATTTGGCCAGAGAACTTGGGTGATGGGTCGATGAGCAGCACAATCTTACTGAATGCTTGCATTATCTCCACATAATGGAACCACAATAATTGAGCTGAGTTATATCTGGATGCCCAGGCCAGTATTGGGGTCTGATAGATGCTTTTCCAAAACCTGTCACCATTTGTTCCTCCCACAGAAAACCACAGTCTCTGCATTGTGTCCAATAATTCTATGGTCTTTTGCATATTCAGGCAATAATCATAATGAACATGGTGTAAATTCTGAGAACCATGCGTTATGTGTTTCTGCAGATCTTAGTATACAGGGAGTCCTCGGGTTACGACGGTCTCGAGTTACGAAGTTTTGTGGTTACGACGCACTTCCATAAATTATTTAAAAAACCTAGATTCGACCTACGCGGTTTGGTTCGTAAATACGACCACAGAAATAAAGATAAGAAATTGTTCTCTCTTTTTTTTATTACTGTTTCATTTAATTACTGTATTTTATATGTCCTTCATGTGTTGTGTGTACAGAGTGAGTGACTTAAGGTGTTAACTTAGGTATAATTTAGGGATGAATTCCGACTTACGTCGAAAATCGAGTTACGACAAGTCGTAGGAACGGAACTCATTCATCGAGGACTCCCTGTATACTGTTGATATTGCTTGCCGTATTATAACCCTGTCTGTGACACTTGGTGATATTGCCTTTCAGCCCATTGATTCCAGAATTTTCCAGCCCTGCAGCACTTTGGTCAGTGACAGACTGAACATCTGTAGGATTTGCATTTCCATCAACGGGTACTGTAACATGTGGAAACACTTTGCTCAGTTGGTCCAATTTTTAAATGTCCTGGGTTGTATCCATTATCACAGTCCACATATTTTATTTTTACAATTACTTATGCTCATTCACATTTTGAGGTAGCACTGCGATAATTTTTTTGTATGTATCTGAGGACTTAAATAGTGTACCATACTTTTGCTCTCAATAAGCCTCTGCAAGACTAGAATACATCTTGCAAGAAGTTCCATATTTAATAAGTCCCATTTTTCACATCAACTATTTTTTCATGGCATCCTTGGACAGCAGAGTTTCACAAAGCAAGTGTTAAATTCTTTTCATCATTTTTCCAAAAATGTCTTTACTGTGGGGTAGGTATAGCCATTATGCCAGGCTCACCATTACTTGATGCCTCTCAGCTGATCTAAGAAGTTTTGCTGCTGAGGCTAACTTTCGCTATCTGGCTGATCTCAGTGCTAAGGGCTTGGCTAGTTGGCAGGCTGGTGTCGGAGCTGGGGACATCGCTGGTCTGGCATGCTGCTGTCTCCTGCCAAAACTCCACGCTGGCGTGGGGGACCTTTCAGAGCTAGGTGGAGGATAAGCTGTTGTAGCCTATAGTCTGTCCAGTCATGAGAACCGCTGCTGTTGACTGACTAGTGTTACGTCCTGCTGCAGAATCTACTACCTCTGCTGGTGGCTGGAACACTGAAGTCATTTTCAGGAGCTTTACTCTGTCTTGTTCTGCCTCTTTCTCTTGTTCTGTTTAAATATGATTTTCATCTCCAATAAAAATTTCAAAATGTTCACTGAACATGGGTTAATGCGTTCTTTGATTTTCTGCTAGGTCACACAACTTATACATGGTCAATATACTTTAGCAGGTGGCAGAGGACAGAGCATATTGCAGTATTAAAACACTCAAGCATTAGTTATAACAATAAGCAGCTCAAAGGTAAAAGGCCTCCCCTGTCTCATTGTCTTCCCATCATGCCTCTATGAAGCTGTCTGTTCCAGCACCCAGGAGGGGAAGAATGATGCATCTCTCAGCCATACTTAGACTAATGATATCTTACATCTTGACTTTACCTGCTAACTCAATAAATCTGTTCACAGAATCCCAAACCTACCCATTCTGATGTCATTGTCCACTAAAAATGACCTCTGTATCCTCCTCTGCTATGGCTAAGAGCTTGTCCACACACTTCAACTTCAACACAGGTCTTCAACTTGGGTTTGAGGCCGGCAACCAAGCATGCAAGACTCTTTGTCATGTGAATACGCTATGCTATGTAGCCCTCAAATGATTGAGTCCCTCACAAACCACTGACGCCATTTTCTCGGAGGATGAGGCAGTCTGGGTCCCCCGGGGTTAATAATTCTCCCACTCTTAGAATTTTGGCCGAGGCCTGCAGTAGCATGAAACAGTTGGTCATCATAATCCCTGCTCCTGTCTGGTCTATACTGTTCCACCTACCCAGTTTTAGGGAGCACACTATCTTCTGAAAGAGTGTGCTGCTTTGTTCTTGGGAATCTAACAATTCAGAATCACCATGCTTAGTCCTGCTAACTGGAGCTCAAGATCAAGAATATCGCTCTCAAAGAGTTCAGTGAGCCAGCAGTGATCACAGATGAATTCATCCTTCAGGTCTCCCTCCAAAAATCTGTTCAACTGGCAACTCTCACACAACATTTTTTGCCACTAACAGCATGGTACTTTCCCTAAATAGTTTACTGCTGTGACAGAAATTAAACTTTGTACTTTTTAACTGCGAACATCAGATCCATCTCTTCATCAACATGGTTGTTTTTACTCATTTTTGGGTATTTGATTGATTTGCTAACAGTACTAATGGCGCCGAGGTGGCTCTGAATTGCTGAAAGCAGAAATTATACAAAAAAATGCCACTTACAATAAACAGAGACAATGAAAATAAACAAACCTACTTAAAAATCACCACTTAAGAACGCAAAATAATTAAAAAAGCCTCACATCAGCTACCTTATACGCCAAACGAGTTTGCTTGCTAGTTCGCTAACTGCCACCTAATGGAGGAAAAAAGGAAAATCCCTCAGATTTAACTTTAGAAGAGGATCAGACCTACCCTGTTTTACATTTGTGTACAGAATAGCCCAAACTAATTTCATTTTATCTGACTGAATGAACACACAGACTACCTCAACGAAACAAAAGCCTGAACTCTTCAGGCTAAAGGTGTTGGTAGATAGCATGTTTTCATGTGAATAAATATGTTTACAATACTTTCGGTACATTTAAGCCACTTGGTACATTTCCAGGGTCCCTTTCCCACCACTTACACAAGTCTGCATACCATGTGCTGTTTGGTTTATCCACACCAGAGTTTCATCTTCAAATGGTTTATTTATGTGAAACATCAGTGGAGGTGTAAGGTGAGATAATTTCATATGAGTTTACCACAACCGTATCAACGTCAAGATGTGTGCTGTCAGATGATACTGGTTGTGTATGTGTGATTCATGTATTTTCTCAGTTGCAAGCATTTTTGTTTGGGTATGTCATTTTAGGCATAATTTCACCTGTAAATTAGTAAACTGAAGGGGTTAATATCTAATGTCTGCCAACAGACTCTCTGGGACATGGGGAATGGCAGAGATTGTTGTATTTATATTTTCCGTGGTTGAGCCCCCCACTGCACAGTCCAATAACTTACCCTGCCAGCTTAACATTCCTAAACTTTGTGATTGAAATGTCAATCAAAAGACCCCCAGTCAGACTGCACAGTATTTTTTAAAACATGAAATATTGTCCACAATTCTTCTCAGTTTTTCTGAATTCATTCGTATAAGAAGGGGAAGAGGTTGGCTAAACTGCTGGTTCCAAGATTTCCATCCTCTGGAGCTGTTGAGAACCAGTTTAGTACCAGTTAGATAAATAAATTGTATGTAAGAGAGTGACAGAAAATACGATTAACCTGCTTATTTATTGTATAGCCAGAGAAGGACAAAAATGAATGGAAGGAGAGGCCTAAGGGATCCTGGATATGTTATCTCACCTCTAAGTGCTGATTGGTCTGTCCTGGCCGGATCTGGGTGCTTTTCCCATGGAGATTACACCATATTGTTTAAAGTTGTTTCAAACAACTTGCTTGTTGGAGGTCAGAGGGCAACAACATAGGAGTGGTAAATGGTAGCAAATAATGTCAATCATGTCAAATGACCCCATGGTGAGACGTGCACCACCTTTTTTAGGTGGAATGCAAGGAATGGATGAGGGGGTGAATTTTCCAGTTGACAGGGGCTTGCAACCCCTCTCTCTGAGAACCGGCTACATAAAATGTGAATCACCAAATGAAAACTCTGCTTCCTCTAGCTGTATTCAGGTGAGTATAAAATGACTTGATTGATCAGCATTTGTACACAATTTATAACCCAATCTGATGCAGAATGCACTATCAATTTGCATTTTTTATTAAAGTTTTTGTTTGCTTTCATGTTTTTACTTCCTTCTCAAGGTCCAACGGAGCATCTTCATACGCACTTACTTGTAGGCAATGTGAGCATATCCATGCAAGCTTCTGCGTTTTCAGTAAAACCACTACATGTCTGCTACATGTCATCTAACAGTGTTTTCATTTGCAGCATTAGCAAAGGCTTACATCATTTTAAACATTTTGACGATGATCTTGATATGTAGACAGGGCAGAAAATCATTTACATGTCTTTTTGGGTGTGCAGTTGCGTGCACATAAATCAATATACCAGAATTATACAGGAAAGAAACAAATGCACATTGAGGAGTATGGCCATATGAAATGAGTGTAAGCCATGGGAGTGAAGACCTTAAGGTGAAGTCAGGGGGTGTCCTACTGTGAATTTGATTTCTGTAACCTTACTTTTTGGAGTGCTTTATCCGGTTTATGGCACAAAGTAAAAATGTGCTTTCTATCCACATATTCATTGGTTTTGCGGAGTCCACATGGCAACAAATCCAAGAATTTAGTCATCTGTAATGCTTATAATACAAAATACTCCATCACAACCCTTAAGCCTAAACACAAAACTTGTCAGATCAACTTGTTATACCTATGAAATTAATCTTGTAAATGTTGCTTCCTCCAACTAAATCAGTAGATATGTTGTCTTAATCTTTTCTCAACTGAAAAAAAATTCTGCACCACAAAAAGAAAATTGTTTGGGAGATGCTATTGGCTTTAAGTTATTTTAGCTGATCTTCAGCATAAACAAACTCTATAACCTGCAGATATACCATCAGTAGTTGGTTTTATTAATCAACAATTTTAAACAGTTTTGTTGCTATGGTTACTCTATGTGAGCTGAGTCAAACCTATGGCTGTAGTCATTGATTTTATAGCCAGTGTATTAATATTGACCAGTGATTCAACACCTTGGCTGGAAATACATCATGGGTGTCCAGTTACTGATTTAGCGTACATCTTCCAGCCAATCAGAAACAAGCCGTGGTATAAATATGATGTGTATACATTTCAGCTTGTTTGCGATAAAAGTTGGCTTGTATTTGAGCATTAACAAATAATGCATTAATATAATATGTTAATAATAACATTTGGCATGTAGGCTCTTACAGTTTCAAATATTTGTAGCTATTGGCTACTGTTGTAGCTATTGTAGCTATAGTTTTGTAGTTTCATCTTGAAAGATGTAGGAGGAGGTATGTTTTGAAAATGTGATATATATATATATAGTGATATATATTATTCTTTTATTAAGAATAATAAAAGACGAAAAAAATAAACAACTACATGTTCACTTTTGAAGCAAACTTAATTAACAATGAGCATCAGCCTCCTGATTGCAAAGTGGATTATCATACAATTTTTTTCACTGAAACAAATGACTTCATCATACCATATATGAAATAGCTCAATTCCATTGAAAGGTCTTGCTATTTATTTCCTTAACTTTTTTCATCTACTAATTTTTTTGGGAGAATTAATGGGAGGTTAACCAGTGTTTGTCATTCCTTGGCCCTGCTTCCTCAGGCCCCCACCCTTCCAGCAGGCCAGGGATTTCAATGCTTTGGGTAGAAACACACATAAGAAAAGTGCATCCTCATTTATCCTCCCGTGTGTATGCCACCCAGGCTCGCTGCTCCTGGCAGGGCCACGGGCTCTCCTGTACGGCCACTGCAGAGGGTGATGTCGAAGGTTGCCAATTGGGAGCGATGGGTCGTGAGCAGTAATCCACGCGGAGATGTCAGGGCAAATATCCCACATTCCCCAAGCTTGGCGGTGCTCACCTCTGTGTCCCCCCCAGCGGGTCACATGGCTGGCGGGCGAGAGGCTGGGCCCTGGGGAAGGGCTTAAGCCTGGACCACTGTGGAGATCTGCCTCTCTCTGGCCCCTCCTCACACACACAACAGCATAATACTCAGAGTAAAATCAATAAGTTCAAAGTACTTACAACTTGAATGGGATACATAGTCCCTGCTGAAGTCATGTGAATGGTTAGAATTAGCTATGGAGTTCTGAGTGGGTTAACATGAACAGGGCAGTAAGGAATACATCCATGTTTGATCAGGTGCTGGCTAACAGTGACGAGAAAGTACAAAAGAATAGAACAGGAAACATTCTCAAAACGTCTCAAAAGTCAAGGCTTGCTGTATGTGGCTTTACCTCCTGCTTCAAGGCACTGGAACCCATTCACTTAGGAAAGTGGGTGTTACACTTTAGATCAGAATCCTTCCCCTTGGTTTTCTATAATTACATTTACATTTACCCAGGATATCCTCCAGGGCATGTAAGGAGCTGAGAAGACATGTCTGCTGATCCTGGCCATTGGGATGACATGTCTGCTGATCCTGGCCATTGGGATGACACGTCCGCTGATCCTGGCCATTGGGATGACATGTCCGCTGATCCTGGCCATTGGGATGACATGTCCACTGATCCTGGCCATTGGGATGACACGTCCGCTGATCCTGGCCATTGGGATGACATGTCCACTGATCCTGGCCATTGGGATGACATGTCTGCTGATCCTGGCCATTGGGATGACACGTCCACTGATCCTGGCCATTGAGATGACATGTCTGCTGATCCTGGCCATTGGGATGACACGTCCGCTGATCCTGGCCATTGGGATGACATGTCCGCTGATCCTGGCCATTGGGATGACATGTCCACTGATCCTGGCCATTGGGTTGACATGTCCACTGATCCTGGCCATTGAGATGACATGTCTGCTGATCCTGGCCATTGGGATGACATGTCCACTGATCCTGGCCATTGAGATGACATGTCCACTGATCCTGGCCATTGGGATGACATGTCCTCTGATCCTGGCCATTGGGATGACATGTCCACTGATCCTGGCCATTGGGATGACATGTCCACTGATCCTGGCCATTGAGATGACATGTCTGCTGATCCTGGCCATTGGGATGACATGTCTGCTGATCCTGGCCATTGGGATGACATGTCCGCTGATCCTGGCCATTGGGATGACATGTCCGCTGATCCTGGCCATTGGGATGACATGTCCGCTGATCCTGGCCATTGGGATGACATGTCCGCTGATCCTGGCCATTGGGATGACATGTCCGCTGATCCTGTGGAGCTGGTAGCTTGAGCAGCTTGCAAAGGTAAAGGATCATATGGCAGCATGCTTGGCTGTAAGGAAGCTCCCTGGGGCTCCCCCAAGAGACTGTGGCTGGGGGTCGGTGAGATCTCAGACCTTGTAACCAGCCTTGCTGGAGGCAGGAAGGATAGTGGCTCTGATACCAAGTCCATCATCGGCAATGTAGCAGCCAATAGGTGTGGCAATAGCAGATGTGGACAGAACAGAGTGTGCATGGGCAGAACAGTGGAACAGACTGAGGTACAAACCTTGGGGGAAACATCCTCATAAAATCTGTGCCAAGAGAAGCAACGGAAACCTGACATAGTTACTTTTGGTAGAACAAGTATAGTACTCACCAGGCCAGTTTAGGGACTGTGTGCTAATATATTTAGCCATGGTCTTAGGAAGTATTGCAGTTAGCATTATGGTAGCTTTGGGCTAGCGCTAGTAACTGCACAGTTAGCATGATGAGCAGCCATGCTGCTTAGGAAACTCATATATCAAAGTGCTGATAACCAGATCTCTCTCATAGTTGACACAGACTGCTAATTAGCATTCAGCTGATTATGGTTGTATTCTTTTATAATCTAATATAAAATTTTTTCATTACAAATTATATTACCAATTTGAGTGAAAAGTTGAATCTCTGAAAAATGTACACAAAATTCACAATGTCTTAGTTTTTGGTATGTCTCCCTTTTGCTTTAATGACAGCATGCCCTGAAGCTGGCATGGACTCCACAAGGTTGTGCAAAACCTGATGATCCATGTTATCCCATGGTCCCCAAGTGCCCAAAACATTCTTGGCCTTTAAGTGCCCCCATAAATGTTCGATGTGTTCGGTTCTGACATTCTGTACAAAGGAGTTACCATGGTCAGTGTCACAAATTCACTTAAATCTGACCCAGAAATAGTGCAGAATCTTAAATATTTCTTCTTCATTTCATAACTTTTCTTTGGTTTAAATGTTTAAAAAGCTTTAAAACTTTCTGTCTATTTTCAAGTTCCAGAATATATTTGGTGTTTCAGTGGAATCATTTTAAAGGAGAGCAATTTAAATCTGATTTGTTACACATTTAAAATCTTAATTTTTGTACATTGAAAAAACCCTGTCAATTGCTATTTTCTTCCAACTGCTACCTACATGCTCTTGTCATAGTTTACATAAAATAATTGATCTTTTTCATTGGTCTTATGGCTTCTTGTCAAAGGAATTTAGGCTAAATTAAATTAACTATACCTAGACTCTTTAATGGCATTCAAAATGTACTTTTGTTTTATAAAACCACATTGTCTTCTAATTTGGGTTGAAAAGTTTGTTTTAGTGTAAAATCTGTTTTCTTTGAATTGTTTATGCCCTGAAAGAGAAAAATAACATTTTGATTTAATAAAAAATATTATGTTTATTATTGAGTTGCTAAGCTATTGCCCTTATTCAGGACCAGTTACACACAGAGAGGCAGATTTTATATATATATATTGCTATATATAACATCTGTTTAAATGTCTGCATAGACACCTGAATCTCTGGATAAACAGTAGCTTTTAACAAAATGGGTCTAAAATTTGTAAATCTTCACAGTTTTCAAGTACTGCTCTACGTTGACCCCCCTAAGACAAGCTGACCTCCTGTATTGTATTGGAAGAATGAATTTGAATAGTTAGCACACTTGGGTTTGGGCCAAAGGGTCTTAAGTTGGGAGATTGCTATTGTATCATTCAGATGTAAGTTCAATTCTCTGTTAATGGATAACATGCTGAAATTGCTATTTGGCTCATATTAGAACAATTAAATTCTTCAAGCATGTGGAGAAATTGACCTCTTTCCTTGTCACAATGAAAAATCGGATACGTTCAAGTACCTTTAAAAGTAACCAATGAAAATTTCCAGTCATACATTTCATAACTACCTGTGAGAAGCACAGCACCAATATTTACTCTGGGCCAAACAAGCAATTGCCAGGGTTTCTAGAGACTGCCCTGTGTCTTCCAGAATTTTTGTATCTGACCCCGTTAGCTGTCAAAATCAGGAGGTCAAACGCATCACAACTGTTAGATTTTGAGGTGACAGTTTATTGGTGAGTCTACAAATGATCCAGTCGGGTGTTTGCTCCCAGCAGCCCTCTGTAAAAATTCCTCGTTGTAAATACACATGCCACTCTGTATTTTACCGGTTTATTGCAGGCTTTCAGACTCGCATTGATGAGGGAAGATTGATGTCCTCTGCCAGGAAGGAAACCAGCAAACAGTGTGGTGCGTCAGAGACCGTTTGGCACGCTCAGCACACAAATAAACATGTGCTGCTATCTGGATGTGTGTGTGCGTGTGTGTGTGTGTATTTAGTAGCATGCGGAATTTGTAGTACACAGCATTTACGGCTCATGCTCCATGGCCCTTATCTGGGTGTTTAAATTGTGCACTTTTCAAGCATGGTAGAGGAACGCTCCAAAGATTTTTCTCCCTCTCGTCTCCTTTTCTTGTTTGATTTGTTTCCAAAAGACAGCACTGATCATGAAATAAGTGCCCTCCGCGTGGAGCACTAAGGCTGGGAT
Organism: Albula glossodonta; assembly: GCA_019788955.1. Classification (NCBI taxonomy): domain Eukaryota; kingdom Metazoa; phylum Chordata; class Actinopteri; order Albuliformes; family Albulidae; genus Albula; species Albula glossodonta. The sequence continues at coordinate 54,588 of JAFBMS010000748.1, forward strand.
GTAGCAGGCAGAGAAACGGAGGGTTAGGTTGCTACATAGCATTTAATAATTAATTTAATTCTGCTGTTCCGTCTTTCCTGTATGGTATATTGTTCAGCAGTTATTAGATCATAACTGCCCCCCCTCACCTCAAGCACATTTGTGTCAGACGTAATAATTTAAATATGAAATATATAGAACATAATTTTGAATTGTAGCACAATAAAAACACTTTGTATTTTTACTCAAAAAGTTCAGTGGTATTTCTGTTTGTGGTTAACGTGTTAGTGTATTGAGTGATTGAGAGATCCACAAGGCAATGCCAGTTAAAAGTAAATGCTTGAAATTGGTGGATTTCAAATGTTTTCTTTCAGTTAATTTTGTTTCATTTCCTCTCAGTAATACAATGGCTTTCTTCTCCAAAGACTTTGTAAGAGATTACTTTTATGGCTCTTTTGCAAGCAGGGCCCTTGGAACGTTCAAAATCTACAAATCAGCTCTCTGCATGTACAATCTGCTCCAGACATTAACGGAGGGAAGCAATAGGATCATGTTGTCTGACCAAACTTTGTCTCTGATAGCGAATTTGTCCTGTAACTTCCTCGAAATTTCTCTCATTGTTTAAAATGACAGACGGCTCCTTTATCACATTAAGTCACAATGACATTCAAAAGCAAGTATTTTTACAACCTACAAGCACCAGTGACCAAATTTAAAAGATCAGTTAATTCCGCTGTTGACCTAATTATCTGCAAATGAATGTGTCTTCGAGAGGCAGCCAAGCCTTTTAAACTCAGCAAGGTGCCGGGGATAAAGGTTAATGAGCTTTAAGCTGCACTGCTATGCTATTCTCTGTGTACCTTTCAAGTTGTAGGTTTATTTTGAAGTACAGACTTTGCCTTATAAACCGCATGGTAGCAAATCCCCAATGCCCAGTGCACCTTATGACTATGAGTAAACTCGCTGCCTGCTTTGAACCACAGCTGCAAACTGTAAAGTGATGTTGATTCGTTTTTTTTTTTCTATGGTTTCCCCTTCTAAGTGTTTTTTTTTTAATGAACGCAAAATGGAAAACCTTGAAGTTTCTCAACCCCACCAGTACAGCATTGGGAACATGGAATGGGACAGTAAATCCTGTTTTTGACACTGAACCAAAGTTGGCTCGATGTTTAAAAACATTTAAATGGGTATGAAATTTTATTTCCTGCTCAGTTTTCCTGTGTGCGCATTTGTAAGCGTATATGTTTGCATGTGTGTGTGAGTCTGCATAGGTATGCATAAAAGCCCTCAGCAATTCTTTCTGGCTCCTTTGCCAAACTAAATCTGAAGAGCCAACAAAACAATCAGGTTTGAATTTGTCACTCTAAATTGACCCTAAAAACAATTAAGTCAGAGCCATTAACTATGTATAACCACCATAAAACATGTCCATACAAAGAGGTAAAGTTGTGGTCACAGGAAATGAGGTAATAACGATTGCTCTGTTAGTCAGCCTGTCCCGCTCGCGCACGGCAGAGCAGACCGGAGGGAATCCAGAATGGGGGCACTGAACTTCAGTTTGGGGAGGGGAGGGGAGGGGAGGGGAGGGGATACGGTTCTGGGTAAAAGAGGGGAGGGGCCCGCTAATCTGGAGCTCAGCCCTCTGATCTTATGATGGGAACTTAGCCGCCTCAGTGAAAGCAATCTAATGAGTAATAAGTAATCAACACTATTGCTTGTCGGGACTAATATCCCCCTGTGACTCAGGGACAATGGTGGCTGCCGTGCAGTCTGTGCCCTCTCTAATAAGGGTGAGGTGGAGCAGGCCTACCTTACACAGAAAGACATGTTGTAGCCCACCGCATTGAAAAAACAAAAACTTTTGGGATTTTTTTTTCCTTTTAATGGATTTGTCTTTTTTCAGTTCGGATTTCTACAGCACAGCAGTGAATGTGTTTCAGGACAAAAGCTTTTGCATTTCGAACAAAGCACAATCATACATGTAAAATTTTGGTGCACTTAGCTACATCTCATTGGGTTAAAGAAGAACATCAAATACAGAACTTACAGAAAAGAGCAAAGTGTAAAATACAGTTGATTTCAGCAAATTTTCAGGTTCCTCACAATATTTTTTTATTTTGAAATGGTCAGACTCATGAAATGGTATTTGTTCTGTTTCCCAGGGCTCTAGCTATTCTGCTCCTGGAGAACCTAAGAGAACCATAGGGGAAGGAGAGCAGGAAGGCTAGCCTGATATAATGGCATATATTTCCCTGGAAGAGTAAGGTGGCAAGGGGGCTCTGAAACTATGGTTTGCTCAGCTGTAATTTAGTGCCTGTCTGGCTCACGACGGCTAGATCCACCTGCCAGGATTCAGTCGCACAGAGCGCACAGCACAAAGACCAGGATGCGGGGGGGGGGGGGGGGGGGGGCGGAGAAGAAATGGTTAGGAGTTCAGACCACAAGGTCATCTGCTCTTAGAAACTCATACATTATACACCCCACACACAGCACAACAGGTACAACCAGCTGGCCGTGTATCAACATGTAGCATTCATATTTAAGCTTCGCCTCGGGGAGCGCAGGGCCTGCTCCGAGGGCGTATCATGGCTGTTCCATGGCCCTGCTTCACCTGAACCAGCAGCTGACCTCATCTACAGCTCTAATGCTCTGGCTTTCAGTTCAAATGAAATGTTATTTCAAAAGCTCAGTGTACTGAAGCCTACCCAAAAGTGTCTATAATAAAGGCCCATATAACAGCAAGAGTGTGTGACCTTAATTTTTCAGAGATTAATATAATTTATTACACTGAAGTAATTATGTTTTTTTGCTTTTCCTGTCCTAATAGGCCATTCTCTGGAACCCCCTCACCCACCCCGCTAATACTCCAGGAAAGTGCAGACAAGCACATGCTCTCGTCTGAATCATGTGGCGTTAGCCCTTGGTTGCACATACACAAGGAGGAGGACAACAGTCCATGTACTAACCTTTAAAGGCAGAACATGGCTGCTGGATTGACCAGTAGGGGTCAATGTTGAGCAATGAGATCTGAAAATCTCAGCCAAAACAATACCCTGCATCCCTGGGTAGCTCTACAGCCAATCACATCCCTCCGAGAGGGGCTCCCTGTCTGCTGGCATAGTCCTGGTTCAGAATCGCTCTGTGGGGCCTGCACACATGCTGTAACAGAGCCTCCCAGCTCGGGCCAGTGACAGACACAGGATGGTAACCATGGAAACAGATTTCCTCAATAGTCTCCTTATTTGTGATTGCTGACATAACCATTCAGCAGCAGGTTATCTGTGCTTTTAGCTCAACCATGGGCGAATTCAGTGACAGACATTATAAGCCTGAATGACTTGAATATGGATGTCTGATTGGACAGCCTAATTGCCAGCTATCTTTTTTTTGGGGGGGGGGGAGGGGCTTACACCAGTGCCTGTGGCATGAGCACACAATAGGCATACATACGGTAAGAGTATGTAAACCTATCACATATCATGTAGGGTCATAATCAGTCCCACTGATTCCCTCACCAACATGTTTAATAGTTGAGAGTGCTGGAAAAGCGTATTGAAAACATCTTATAGGTTTGGATGAGCTCACACCTGTCCAAACGGAGATCACACCAGTTTATGAATTGTCAACTGGCCTTCGTTGCAAGCAGGTCCTGAACGGCAGTCCTTCCATAAATATCAGATTTGTGAAGCTCACAATTCAGACAATACAGTCATGGTCGAGATTTGACAGGTTACCAGTGGTTACTTCTAGCTGGCCATTCACATGCTTTGACAACATTTGACAGGAACGCATTGCTTCTGTGAGTTTTTACATTTAATACACGCATGATTAGGTCTGAAATCTGCGCACTCAGACTTGAGCCATCTTTTAGCTGAGCATTCCGCTGAGACCTTACATCTGCTCCATTTGTTTTAGTTTATTCCAGGTGCTCGGTGTTGTGGGGGCAGTTTTTTAAAAGCATAATAAAGTCTGAGAGGCTCAATTAAAGAGACAGGGTGACGAGTGGGGGCCTGTTTATTAGACAGCAAATAGACGCTGTTGGTTTTATGATCTGGAAGGTCATTGTTGGTTAATAAGTGCCCGTATGAGTGGCGGCAGGTGCTGCGTTAACACCTCCTCTTTACCGGCCCTGAATGGAAGCCATTCACATGGGGGAACCTTAATGAAGGCTATATAATTAATATGTGGGTGGTATAGACCCCTCAGTTAATCAATACAAGCAAGTTTGAGGAGAACATACCCCTGTACCTTGGTTATGTTAGGGCCAGAGCAGCGAAGAGAGTACGGTCAGCATGGGTCGTCCACGGTGCAAAATGTTTTTATCATATCGGAAACATGTCGGGGTAGCGTATCCCTGGATACTGTCCGTTTTTGATTAGTATTTGGAATGTTGTAGAACTTCAATGCTGATATTCTGTTGGAAAACAAAGAGTATTTATTTGGAAGGCAAAAATTAGTCCAAACTCAGAAATGGCTTTCGTAGCTGCTTAGTTCCATCTAACCTTTCATTTTTATATATATATATGTATATATATATATACACATATATGTACATATCATTTTACTCTCCTCTGATTTATAAAACAAAAGATATGAGAAGAAATGATAGCTCTGATGGTTTTACTAAAATCAGTCATGTTTGAGTATTGAGGTGCATTTAGCTGGCAGTGGAAGGCTTATATCTAATGTGTGCCATCTATGAGTCATGAATGCGAAGTATGCGCTGAACACATTTATGGGAACTGGATGAACTGATAATGTCATAGTGACGGCACTGCCATCACGGCACCAGGAAATGATACCTCTCCCCCTTGAACAAACACCCGGCTCAGCCACCGAATCTTCGGCATGCTAACCACGCTTGCCATCTGCCATCTTGATTTGGACAGGTCACCACTGAGAGGGAGGCACAGAGCCTAAGCCTGCATTCTTTAAACTGTACATCTGTAAAAGCTGTGTGGATTCAGATTCAGGGGGAAATATACCAAAATAACACATGCAGTTATACAATGAGATGGCTCCTGGCACTTAAGGCTGGGTAATACATCCCACTACTGCATACCCACAAGGATCTGCGCAGAGTATCAGACACTTTGGGTCTATGGTTATAGTCTATGCAAGGGTCCATGTTAAAAACTGTGCACATCCCCAAAAACGATCTCAGTTTAAAAACATCTCATCTTGGATGTCTGCAAATTTTCCAGAGCAGTATGAGATATTTGAGTACAGCTTCTGCTGTAACCACCAGTGCTTCAGCTGCTTGGATTTCTGTTCGAAAGTGTCCCTTCCATTACGTTTGGAGGGCACAGGGGTGGGTGAGGGAAACATTGCATGTTAATGAAGTGGCAGCAGGGCTGAAGCACGGTAAGCACGGGGTTGGAGAGGGGCGCAGGCTCCGGCCTCCCTCCACTCGTCCTCGCTGCTCTGCGCGGCCCATCGGGCTGCCCCGGCAGAACAATGCCCAGTGTGAGCCCCTGCAACAGAAAACGGCTCCATTTCCCCCTCTCTCCCAAACACACACAACTGCCTGCATTTCCTGTTTCTGGATTTAGTTCAAGTTTTCTGACTGTGACTAGGGGTCTTTTCTGACTCGAAAGTTTGATATTTATCACAGTCTCCCCTGTCGTTCCTATCCAGAGTGAGAGAGGGGGGGGGGGGTGGGGGGGGGGGGGGGGTTGGGGACTGTACAATGGTCAACTGAAAGGAACCATTCTTTTATTCAGCAATTAACCCCATCTGGGTAAATAATACCGTGTTGTGCAATTGAGCCGTCGCTGTTATGCGCCGGGTCCAGAACCCGAAACCACTTCAAAGCACCACTCTCCAAACGATGACAAGATGCGGCAGAAACAGCTTTTCAGAAAGTATATAATGCAAGTATTGTGTTTCATTGTACAGTACTAAGGGGAGTAAAGCTGCAGTGATACTGCAGATAACATGTCTGGATGCATTTACCTGCTGGAAACCCGAGCTTATTGTTTTAAATCTGGGGTTTGGAGTGGGGAGGTAGGGGCTTATAAACAGCGAGCGAGGGACTGAGGAGCAACAGAAAGGAAAAGTCCTCAACTGTGGCGAAGGTTTCTCCCTGGGCCGCGACCAAACTATCGCTCTAAATATGTCTTCCTTTCCCATGACCCCCCCCACCCCCCACCCGCTTCATCACCACTGCCACTCCCCCTCCAATCCGTACTCCACCCCCTCACCCATGGGTAGCAGCACCTTGGAAGCGCCGTATGTCCTGCCAGTTACGCCCATCCACCTAATTCACTGAGCAGCAGTGCAGTACAATGGTTAGGGAGCTGGCCTTCTAACTCAGAGGTGATGGGTTGAGTTCCCAGGTAGGGTTCTGCTGGAGCTTCAGCAGTGGAGAGCACACAGAAACATACGACTGTTTAAGTTACTCAGGAGCATCTGCTAAGTGTAACATAGAAAGCATAGCTTTACCACAGTCTGATCACATTTTGCAGGATGTGAAACATGCAGTATAGAGTAGCTGTTGTGTGGGAGTGTGACAGCTCCCCTGAGAGAACTCATCAGACCCCCAGCTATGGCCATGCTCCTGGGATCTCTGTGCTGTGTTGTAATGTGGCTTCATTAACATGGAGGATCTCTGTGCTGTGTTTTAATGTGGCTCCATTAACATGGAGGATCTCTGTGCTGTGTTTAAATGCGGCTCCATTAATATGGAGGGTCTCTGTGCCGTGTTTAAATGTGGCTCCATTAATATGGAGGTATCTGTGCTGTGTTTTAATGTGGCTCCATTAACATGGAGGATCTCTGTGCTGCAAAAGGCAAACATACTTAAGGCAAGCTCTATAAACAGGGACTACTAAGGTGCACTACAGCCAGAACATTCAGACTGTTCTTTTTCTCTTAGTCAATCGTCCTTTCGCTCAGCTGCCGATTCATTGTTTGCTGAGGATTTGCAAATCCCTGTCCTTTTTAATGTGTCTCCTAAATAGTGATCTGTCCCTCACAGCTACAATTTCAGGGAAAAAAGTCCCAATTATGCAAATCAAGGTCATCTGAGAAATTGCATAATATTTTAAGGAGCACAAGAAGTGTCATGACAACTCTTAGTTCGCAGTAATTAAGCAGAACAGCCAACCTGCCATGTAAAAATGGCGGCTACAGTCGACTAAGAGAAAACTGCCAACTATCATTCTGCCTCTTTAAACAAAGTCAGGTTACTCCTTCCTCGGGTGATGTGGAACAAGATGGTATCTGCGCAACAATTACACTGTCACAATCAAAGGAAACTGACTTAAAGTAGTCTGTCAAATTCACATCGGGGGGCTAATGACAAGTCAACCTTTCCACTGTGTCCTGAATAGGTCTTTGTTCTCAGACTTACCTGTCTCTTAAGTGGATTGCTCCGTGTTACTCTTCAAGTGCTGATGTTCACACTTAAAAGGAAAGCTAGGCCCCGAGGCAGCGCAGAGAAGAACGAATAAAAACTCTGTACAGACATACCCAAATTACTGCCTACAACTCATTGGCCACACCCTTACTAACAAAAAAAACCTTGCAGTTGAAGGTTTTACAATACACATCACACGTTTTTTGTAGATGTATAATTTTTGGATGTTTCAGTCGTTGATATTGCTTTTGTTTCTCTTGAGAGCTGAAATGTACACACAGGAAAACCAGAACACGCACATGGGGTATGAGAAGTCAGCTGTTTGCTGTGAAACTGCGTGTTCACATGTTAAATTCAGGGATCAGCTGACACCATGTTTTTCACATGTGAAATATCCAAAAATTACGGGTGTCAGGAGGAGACGTGATATCATCACATATGCATTATGTGAGGAAAAGCCTTCCTGTCTGAAATTTCGTTGTTTATCTTGTTACCGCTTTCCTCTGTTACATCCTCACCTACAGAAGCTTTTCATTTGAACCTGAGCTGCAGGATTCCAAGGAAGTAGTTTGGAATCTGGGGAGAAGGGATAGGTATCAAGAAGAAAGTTAAGAGGTGGCCTGCTCCCTCCTTTCTTTCTCCCTTTGTGCCTCCTCTCGTGGTATACCTGGAGGCTGCCGCGCTGGGGGTCAATGTTCAGTTAGTCACGAGTCTTCGGTCACACAAAAAGCACTGATCACAGAGTCTTGTATTCTGTGATGGCGGATGGGCTGTCTGCGTTATGTGGAAACCCCCTATGGCACCTGGTATTCTGAAGCCTTATAGAGTCTCCCAGGTGACAGCTGCCTCTGTATTCAGGGTGTCTGTGACCACAACACTAAGGCATTGCATTAGAAATTACTGATTAAATTCACCATTGCTGCACCAGTCAATCAAACAAAGAATATTTTTTGATTGTGACTGGAACTTCCAGGTCTTATACTCCAAGACAATCCCAAATCAGAGCTCAGTCGGTCATTTTGGACCCATTTTGATATGCGTAGTCAATGCTTTTCTCATGTTTGTATTCTCACCAGGTGATGTGTCCATACCTGGACGTCCTGACTTAGGGGCAAGTTCCAGGACATGGATGACCTGTCATCATTTTGTGCTACAAATGAGCTATATTCTATGCTCAAAAATGTAAAGATTTTTGTTGCCATAGTTTGGCATAGATGGAGGCAGATGGTACAAAGTAAAAACTAAAATACATTTACATGAAACTGTCATATCCCTGAATACATGTAACCAAAATACTGCTCATCTGTCTCTGTTTTAGGACTTTTCCATCACTTTCAGCAATCAGCTTAAATAATTCCATAGAAAAAATAACAAATGTAAATCTGATTTCATCACACTTGTTTTAGTT
>JAFBMS010000749.1:0-63118 GCA_019788955.1 Albula glossodonta
TTGAGTGAATTGAGAGACATGGAGGGACAGAATGAAGAAAGACGGAACAGAGGAGTATGATCAAAGTAGAGAAAGATATTTTTTCTTTAAATTCACATAGTTCAGTATTTAAAGACATGTTAGTTATGTCATTTCCAGCTCACATAGTAAACCCCATGTTTAGGCTGTGCATATGCCAGCTTCGCAATGCCTCTCTCATATTTCCTCACCCTCTATCACTTCATGGCATTATTATCACTTAGCAACAGTATTTTAATTGTCCTGGTTTATGTTTGTGTCTCTCTCTTTTTCCTTCTCTAATGTAAACAATTTACAGTTAAAGTGTACTTGAGTGACTTAGCATGCAGATAGCCTCTCCAACAAGCAGTAGTGCCAGTTTGAGACAGTCTCTTAATGTTTTTGTGCTGAACGCGTGATTTCCAAAGTGCTCACATTCTTTCATGCCTGTCTGTGAATGAGAGGTCAATTGTCATTCCTCAAGTCCAGTTTTTTTCCCATGTCTTTATCTGTCAATGGAGGTTTACACAGTGAATAGCACTAAATGGCCATTTTGCTATGCTTGCTTAAGTGTATTTTTAATTGTTTTTGTCCATAGGTAGACTTTATCCTCTGAATGAAAAGCTCCATCTTTTTTTTTACTAAATCGCTCCCTTTCTCTGTCTGTCCACAGACTCCTCCTTCCCCCCTCCTCCCACCGTTCTCTCTCTCCTCCTCTCCCTCCCCCTGGCTCCTATGCTCAGTTCGGTGTGTGTCTCCTCTTTCAAAGGGCGCAAGGGTGGGAATAAGTCGTCCAGCAAAGCATGTTACAGCGCAGACATGACTTGTCCGTCAGAAAGCGAGAAAATCGTGATAAACTGCGGGGGGGTGAGGCACGAAACCTACCGCAGTACCCTCAAGACGCTACCCGGCACCCGGTTGTCGTGGCTCACCGAACCGGACGCCTTCAGTAACTTTGACTACGACCCCAAATCCGACGAGTTCTTCTTTGATCGTCACCCAAACACATTTGCATTCATCCTCAACTATTACCGAACAGGAAAGTTACACTGTCCCAATGATGTGTGCGGTCCATTGTTCGAGGAGGAGCTGGCGTTTTGGGGCATCGACGAAACAGACGTGGAAGCGTGTTGCTGGATGAATTATCGCCAACACAGGGACGCGGAGGAAGCGCTGGACAGCTTTGAGACTCCCGAACCCGACCCTCCAGAAGATGACCCCGCGTTAACAGGAGGAGCGGACGGAGACCTGAAGAGACTTTGTATGCAGGAGGACGGCAGAAAAGCCAGCTGGTGGAACGTGTGGCAACCCAGAATCTGGGCTCTGTTTGAGGATCCATATTCTTCTAAATACGCGCGGGTGAGTTACCATCACTTTCTTGATTTCTTGGGGGTACTGTCTATGCCCTTCTCTCTAGAGACGTTAATACAGACTACACTTTCCCTAACTTTCCTAAGTGTATGGTATGGTCAGATTGTATGGTTATCTCAGTATGGTTTATCGGTGATTATCAAACTATATCAACACTTACATTTTGAAAGCACGGGTCGAGATACCCAGGAATTCCGTTGCGGATCATGTTTCTTTGGCAAGACATGTAGTGTCAGGTGTAACTTAAAAGCTACAGTGTATAAGACGTTTCTCTAGCATTTTGCTGTTGCATGTGGTTTGTTTAAAAACAACACTCAACGAAATACTTTCTCTGGCGCTGGTGTTGTCTTCCCGATTATAGAAAGCACTATTCACCATCTTCATTTGGTTCCTGCGTCTTAACACAGCGTGCTTGTAAGTTCCATACATTTTGTACTGTAATTTCTTGTTAATGCTCTCGATGTAAATGTGTTGCTCACATTCTATCTCTGATAACGCTTTCTTCCTCCGCACTGTCACTTCAGCCTGTCTCATTCCCCCATTCCTGTAGCGTTGAGCATTTCCACGCGCCCACACTTTCAGCATCCCTCTCACAGCCACGAGCATTTGAGTTGGCCTTAATTTTGAATGAAAAAGTTGTGAAACGGTGTATTATCTTGTTGCCAACTCAAAATGGTTGCCTTTAAGCACAACTGCGAGTACTTATGCTCCTACCCCTCAATAGGTTCTCCTTTCCTTCCCATTTAGCGCAGTGCTACCTTGTACCGTAAGATTGCGTTTACGCATGTTTCCCTTCGTTCTTTAGTTAGCGTATGGTATGCGAAACACACATAGGGAGTGCATATACTTGAATCCTCCCTCTCTACGGGTTAATTCTTCCACTCTCCTCCCCGTACAGTGTATTATCTTGTGAATATAAATGGATTTCTACTTTTCAATAAGCCGTTTTATGTTCTCTTGATGTTTTTATGTTTCTCCTCGTCTTTTCAGTGAATGCAGACTCCAGGCCTATAGTTATACACATATGCCCTTCCAAATAACGAGATTTTAATCTCATAATTAAAACATGGCACAAATAGCTTCTCATACACGTTGAACTGCAAATGTCTGTCACTGAGCAATGTGAGTACAACTCCAGTTGTAGGCTATTAGTTTTAAATTGATAGTGATGCGGGACCCCTACTGTGCCCCCACCGCGTCCCACCATACCCCACTGTACCCCCACAGTACCGTACTGTACCCCCCCCCCCCCCCCCCCCCAATACCATCACTGCGTCCCCATAGTACCTCTACTACACGGGCTCCCGGCTCCCGTGTTGTCATGTTCCAGTTTAGCCTTTCATCTGCACTTTCCTGTTTTCCCAAATTGATCTGCAGTACTGAAGGTTCGGCGTGCCAATGTAACTGCATAGACTCAGTGGGTTTGCTCTTGTTCTGCTTTATATAATGCAATCAAATCACAGCAAGGGTAACTGCTCGAGGAGCTGCCAGGTGAACTCCGGTCGTCTTTGTGACAGGAGTCACAAGTGTATCCATGTGTGAAGGCCACCGATTTAAGCTACATTTATTTTGAACATAACATCCTTCTTTTATGGCAAATGTTTATACAAAATGTCAAATGCAAGGTTTCGGATTAAAACGTTTTCTTGCCTTTTCTCAGCTAATTTTTTCCGTCTGTTTGTCTCTTTTTGTGTCAATTTAAAAGGACCAATGTGCGATGGGTTGCTGAGTGTTTTCTGTCGACTTAAGTGTACCGACAAGGTGTGTCGACAAAATTGTGTCTGTTTCACGAGCCTTACAGAAGGCCACATGACGAAAGCACAGTAGTTTGTGGGGCACGAGACGTAAAAAGATTTAGACAGAGCCCACTAGACATGCAGAAAATGTGACTATGTTTTAGGGTAAAAACATGAGGGAGTGAACGTAAGAAGTCGAAAATGGGATGAATAAGACATACATTGGGCGTAGTGCATGAACGATAAAGATAGAGCTTAGGTTAAAAAAAAAAACTTTACCAACAATACTACTATTGGTCAGGATCTTGCATTATTGTGGTCATTGCGCGTGCAAAATCCAAATACGTATTTATTTCCATAGTGAAGAGTCAAAGAATGTCGTGTATAACAGTTAACAGATATGATACCAATTATATTTCCTCAGTTGTAGATAATATGAGAATTTGTATGCGATGGTTGTATAATATGCAGTTAAAATTGACACGCTTGTAGGCAATTTAATAACAATTTAGATATAATTGATAACTCCTAATGCAGAAGTAGTCTTTACCCAGGCTATTGGAATGTCGTCATAATTTCTTGCGCTGTCAGTAGGCTATGTATTTAATCTGTATCGTCATCAATAATATGATATCAGTACTAATGCAGAGTTTCGCGTTGGAATGCTTGCTATGGTACGAGTCGCTCTCAGTCCCTCTCTCACTGTGCTATAGCGTACCACTGCGGTGCTCATACTCGCTGACTACGCGCACATTCGTGCTGCAGTAGACGACGAAACTGCCGTATGGAAGGGGAGAGGGGGATACGCGGAGGAGGCGATATGCTGGTGCTAGCCTTTTTAAGTCTTCGATCGGGAATAAAAGCACTGATAACATTGGACGGGATTGTTTTCCCCCCTCATTCTCCATCCTTTTTGCTGACCAGTGGAAGTTGCATGTCCGTATCCGTTTATTGATTAATCCATACATCTTTGTCGGTGTATTCATGTGTCTGTTCTTTACATATAAAAACGGGGCAAGGGTTTTTCCTCCGTAGCCAAAATTACATATTATGTCTTGAGAATTCCCATCCTGTAATACTCGAACCTGCAGTTTGCATTTTAAACGTTATTCCACATCGAACCCGATCATGAATCCTGCTGTTACAATTACATTTAATGTCTAAATTTATTATTGGCTCGATAAATTCCCCCTGTCCAATTCGTTCTACCTTGTGGAAAGTAAAGAGGCACGTTTTCATGGTATTACATCACTGCTTTACGGTAAGTGTGACAAACTCTGCCCCTGTACCACCGATCCAAGTCCAGAGACCAGCAATCCGATGAAACGGAGAATTACCTATTGTATTCACAAAAGCATGTATCCAAAACATCTCTGGGGCTGTGTGCGACTGATGAAATGGTGCAGGAAGTAAACAGGAATCTCACTTTGCCGGTCCATCAGTTCGGTTGCCACAAATGGCTTAATTTCTGTAAGCAGGTGTCCAGACCGCTAGCAGTTTACAGAAACAGAGTTTGGAGGGTGTTGGATGTGAATGTGACATGATATGCACAGCTGTTTCTGATGTAGTTCAAGAGAGCAAAGAATACTTAATGCGCATTAAAACAACTAAATATTAAAAGTGCACCATTCAGAACAATTAACAATTTATTATAATTCAACAGAGTTGCAACTATAGTAGGAGGAAAAACCTATATAAACGTGTCCCACTACTGACTGTGAAAAACCCTGAGCCCAGACAACACTACAGAAGCACTGAAATCGCAGGGTTTTATTCCCCCTATCTAAATCAGCACACAAGAAACCAGGGGAGTTGAGTTAGCTGTATAATCAACTCTGCTCAATTAAGTGCTGAGTAACAACAAAAACGAGCAAAACAAGCACACGCTTTAGGTGTAGGAGTGGCGACCTGTTTCAAGAATGCGTGAAGAAGATCAGCTGTCCTGGCTTTTGGCATAATCAGGGAAAACCTGTCACAGTGTTGCTATGTGGTTGGAAGGAGTTTGGTAATCATGTCAGAGAGCCAGCACAGTGTTGGGTAAACATGTCAGAGAGCCAACACAGTGTTGGGTAATCATGTCAGAGAGCCAACACAGTGCTGGGTAATCATGTCAGAGAGCCAACGCAGTGCTGGGTAATCATGTCAGGGAGCTGCCACAGTGTTGGGTAATCATGTCAGAGAGCCAACGCAGTGCTGGGTAATCATGTCAGAGAGCCAACACAGTGCTGGGTAATCATGTCAGGGAGCTGCCACAGTGTTGGGTAAACATGTCAGAGAGCCAACACAGTGTTGGGTAATCATGTCAGAGAGCTTCCTCAGTGCTGGGTAATCATGTCAGAGAGCCAACACAGTGCTGGGTAATCATGTCAGAGAGCTGCCACAGTGTTGGGTAAACATGTCAGAGAGTGGCTTCAATGTTGGGTAATCATGTCAGAGAGCTTCCTCAGTGCTGGGTAATCATGTTAGAGAGCGGCCTCAGTGTTGGGTAATCATGTCAGAGAGCTTCCTCAGTGCTGGGTAATCATGTTAGAGAGCGGCCTCAGTGTTGGGTAATCATGTCAGAGAGTAGCCTCAGTGTTGGGTAATCATGTCAGAGAGCTGCCACAGTGCTGGGTAATCATGCCAGAGACCTGCCACAGTGTTGGGTAATCATGTCAGAGAGCGGCCACAGTGTTGGGTAATCATGTCAGAGAGCTTCCTCACTGCTGGGTAATCATGTTAGAGAGCGGCCTCAGTGTTGGGTAATCATGTCAGAGAGCTGCCACAGTGCTGGGTAATCATGCCAGAGACCTGCCACAGTGCTGAGTAATCATGCCAGAGACCTGCCACAGTGTTGGGTAATCATGTCAGAGAGCCAACGCAGTGCTGGGTAATCATGTCAGAGAGCCAACACAGTGCTGGGTAATCATGTCAGGGAGCTGCCACAGTGCTGGGTAAACATGTCAGAGAGCCAACACAGTGTTGGGTAATCATGTCAGAGAGCTTCCTCAGTGCTGGATAATCATGTCAGAGAGCCAACACAGTGCTGGGTAATCATGTCAGAGAGCTGCCACAGTGTTGGGTAAACATGTCAGAGAGTGGCTTCAATGTTGGGTAATCATGTCAGAGAGCTTCCTCAGTGCTGGGTAATCATGTTAGAGAGCGGCCTCAGTGTTGGGTAATCATGTCAGAGAGCTTCCTCAGTGCTGGGTAATCATGTTAGAGAGCGGCCTCAGTGTTGGGTAATCATGTCAGAGAGTAGCCTCAGTGTTGGGTAATCATGTCAGAGAGCTGCCACAGTGCTGGGTAATCATGTCAGAGAGCTGCCACAGTGTTGGGTAATCATGTTAGAGAGCGGCCTCAGTGTTGGGTAATCATGTCAGAGAGCTTCCTCAGTGCTGGGTAATCATGTTAGAGAGCGGCCTCAGTGTTGGGTAATCATGTCAGAGAGCTGCCACAGTGTTGGGTAATCATGTCAGAGAGCGGCCACAGTGCTGGGTAATCATGTCAGAGAGCTGCCACAGTGTTGGGTAATCATGTCAGAGAGCGGCCTCAGTGTTGGGTAATCATGTCAGAGAGCTTCCTCAGTGCTGGATAATCATGTCAGAGAGCCAACACAGTGCTGGGTAATCATGTCAGAGACCTGCCACAGTGTTGGGTAAACATGTCAGAGAGTGGCTTCAATGTTGGGTAATCATGTCAGAGAGCTGCCTCAGTGCTGGGTAATCATGTTAGAGAGCGGCCTCAGTGTTGGGTAATCATGTCAGAGAGCTTCCTCAGTGCTGGGTAATCATGTTAGAGAGTGGCCTCAGTGTTGGGTAATCATGTCAGAGAGCCAACACAGTGCTGGGTAATCATGTCAGGGAGCTGCCACAGTGTTGGGTAAACATGTCAGGGAGCCAACACAGTGTTGGGTAATCATGTCAGAGAGCTTCCTCAGTGCTGGATAATCATGTCAGAGAGCCAACACAGTGCTGGGTAATCATGTCAGAGAGCTGCCACAGTGCTGGGTAATCATGCCAGAGACCTGCCACAGTGCTGAGTAATCATGCCAGAGACCTGCCACAGTGTTGGGTAATCATGTCAGAGAGAGGCCTCAGTGTTGGGTAATTATGTCAGAGAGCTGCCACAGTGCTGGGTAATCATGTCAGAGAGCTGCCACAGTGCTGAGTAATCATGTGCTACACCCAGCATTCAGGGGTGCTCCGTTCATATGGCTCCATCAGTTAATCAGGCCTTTTCAGGCAGCTGTGATCCAGGTGACAGTGAACAAATGAAGGCTCCAGACTAAGTCAGAGGTGGCCTAGCTGAGCGCTGTACTCCGAGGCATTTAACCTCAGTGTGATCTTTGAGCTGCCAGCGTCCGACCCTCACTGTGTGGTTAATGTCCCAGAAAAAGCAGCCAATACGTCCTGCAGAGCTCTCGCTCACCATGAGGGTGACATCGCCATGTTCACGGCGAAGGTGACATCAACACACTCACCGCGAGGGTGACATCACCACACTCACCATGAAGGTGACATCACCACACTCAACATGAAAGTGACATCTCCACACTCAACATGAGAGTAACCTCAGCACACTCAACATGAGGATGACGTCACCACACTCACCATGAGTGTGACCATGTGGTGAGCAGATCTGCGCAGGCTTTTGACACCCTGCAGATTCACCTACAGCGCAAACCATTCACCTGCACTGCTCATTAGCTAAGCAAGATTGAGTATTCAGTGAATTTTACAAAGATTTAATTCCAGAACAAGTACTGTTCAGTCAAGCATAATTTGCCAGAGGTCAATCTAGTTTCAGTGAGGGGTATTTTTTATCAATTACAGGGAAATTTTATCAATTACAGCACATATGAGCCTACTGAAAGGGGTCTTGTGGACAGTGTGAAATATTTTATCATCCAAAATCTCTCCATAAACATAAACACGAGCTCCTGTATAAGTGGATTTCCCAGAATGCCTAAAATGCTGCATTATGTTTGTAAAGCTACAAATTCATGGACCTGTTTAGAGGTCCAAAAAAACCACTCATGTGTTATATTTAGAACAGTTTCCTCTAAAATGACTTAATGAAACCCCTACACTGTGACCCACTGTTTAGTATATTAATCATAGTTTAGGCTTGCTGCAGTTGGCTGCTACTGTCTGTGCATTTCTTATGATAGAGATGTCTTGTCTTACGGTGAGGTATCTTACATTTTCGTGGAGTAGTTGTTGCTGTGACATTAAATGCATTGTGTAATTTGGATTAAATATTTAGCCCTGTGAATGTGAAGTCAGGGATTGAAAGATTGTATTGACATTGTATTGGTTGTCTGCCTGTACAGGAAAATATACATTTCTACCCCGGATATAAAATATGCTGGGTATGAGTTCTGGATCAACACAACCACAACAACTACACAACCACAACCCACTCTTCCTGTTCAACAACTACACAATCACCTCCCTTTCCCCACATTGTGCTGGATTTTTAAAAGACTGAGATGGCAACCCTAGTACTGTTTCATAGACACTTTATGAAAAGCACTTGTGTAAGAAACAGTAGTACTTTAAACTGTAATAGAAAGACAGGGGTACTTTTTGGTTAAGACAAATGATTCACATGTTTTCAAATGTCAGTTACTTATGCAGCAATATATGATAATAATTGATGGCTGATTAAAATGGTCTGATAATAATTGATTGCATGATATGTTGTATTATTATATGCATGAAACATTACATTCTGCTTTAGAGGGAATGCTTACCGTTGATGTTCTGCTAGCCCAGAACTAATCTCTGAATGCTATCGCTGTCATTGGAACATTGCTGCAGGGTGGTGGGAGTAAGCCATAATTGTTTTGGTAAGAAATGTTTTTAAAAAAGTAAAAAGTCACGACACACAAACCACATATCTATGTAATTACGAGTTATGTCGGCCTCCTTTTGGTGTCTTTTCATGATTAGAGGCCTACATGCAAGAAAGTTCCTTGGAAACATCAAGTGGTTCAACGACCATATATGGCTTCGACACACTGTGGAATGATCTTGCGAGAGTCACACGATCATTTTAGAGAAAATAAAGAGATTCGATTTTATGAATTCAAACACAGTCATAAAGGAAGGTATGGATTTATTCGATTTTTAAAATATGACATTCTAAACATTGTCTATCAGTCAATTTGTGCAGAGTTATGAGCAAGAGAAAAAGGGGGGGACAACAGTGGTCCCCCATAACGCTGTGCGGACGTGGAAAACCCCTGGCTTCAGAAAGTAAAAGCGGTGCCATGCATTAGTGTCATCCGTGTCCTAAACCAGCTGATTGTAGTTGGCACGCCTCCTCAGCCAGGTGGATGAGCCAGATGAGTTTTGGTGCACAGCGTGGTAGCACTTCTACGTTCTGAGGCCGGAGTTTTCAGGCCGTGACTGGGTCGACACACAGCGGTGGTGAGGCCTCACAGTGGGCTGGATTTCTGATCTGCGGGGGGTCAGCTTTATGCAGAGTGGTTTGATATGGTCTGAGCTTACGGAGCACAGGCAGGAAGTGGGGTACAGAGCACAGGCTGGAAGGGGGGTACGGAGCAGAGACAGGAAGTGGGGTACAGAGCACAGACAGGAAGTGGGGTACACTGCACAGACAGAAAGGGGGGTACAGAGCACAGACAGGAAGAGGGGTGCAGGGTACAGACAGGAAGAGGGGTGCAGGGTACAGACAGGAAGAGGGGTGCAGGGTACAGACAGGAAGTGGGGTACAGAGCACAGACAGGAAGAGGGGTGCAGGGTACAGACAGGAAGAGGGGTGCAGGGTACAGACAGGAAGTGGGGTACAGAGCACAGACAGGAAGGAGGGAACAGAGCACAGACAGTAAGTGGGGTACAGAGCCCTTGCAATAAATAGAGCATAGTGGGGCCATTCAGATTTCACATTTTGCTTCTAATAATTTAACCAGCTTACATTATTTCCACTCCCCTCGAATATATTTGTATCATTATACATTTTCTTCAGAAACCTAGATGTGTAAATAGCCTCCGTCTATCTGTTCAGGGGTGAGACGTGTTCCTTTATCTAAGGGTACCCCGAGCTTACAGGGGAGGGCGGGCAACACTACCGTCCTCTCCGCACAGAGCCGCAGTGTCTGTGCTACGTGTGCAGCTTTTCCCCGGGCACGGTCGTAAGGGATACGGTGACCTTTTGTCTTTTTTTTGCCACATTATGCCACAATATTGTGAACTCATTCATTTTTTGTGATTTGTCATGGGTTTTGATGTTTTGTAACGATCACTGTAATTTTACCCACATCCAAATTCAAAAGGGTGAAAATACATTTTAAAGAAAAAGGACAGTACAGGAATCCGTTTAACAAGACTTAATGTACCTAAACAAAGAGCTATAAAATCTTAATTTAGCTGTTTTCAACATTACCTGACAAATATCTTTAGCCAAAAGGATGAGAATATCTTTGAAATTAAAATATAAATATGTGAAGTAAGCATTATTTTGGTTAAACCGTATTTCTGGATTCTACTTCATTAGTCTTCATGTAGCTAATTCTCTATGTTTTCATATATTGAGTATCTTTATGCAGATTCCTATATTGTATTAAGCAGAAAGAATGCTTAAGAGGCATTACATATATGTTAAATAAATTCTCACCCTTTCACTCATCGTTAGTCCTCATGCAAAGTTTCAAACATTACAGAAACAGTGTGTCTTTTCCACAGTCCTGTTGTGATACAGAAACATTTTCAACGTTTTGAAAAAGATGATCCCCTGCACATCCCTGTTTTGGTGCTGAATCGTTATCTGACACTTTAAAGGGTTAAATGATAGTATAGGTGTGTGCTGGATCTGTGGAACCAGGCAGAGTGTCCCACCTTCCCCTCAAAGCCCAACTCCCCACTTTACCCCCTCCCCACACAAAGCCCCACCCCCCACTTTACCCCCTCCCCTCAAAGCCCCACCCCACTTCCCCTCAAAGCCCCACCCCCACTTCACCCCCTCCCCTCAAAGCCCCACCCCCACTTCCCCTCAAAGCCCCACCCCCACTTCTCCCCCTCCCCTCAAAGCCCCACCCCACTTCCCCTCAAAGCCCCACCCCCCACTTCCCCTCACAGCACCACCCCCCCCACTTCCCTTCACTGCCCTCCCCCCATCTCACATTCAACGTATCCTATCCCAAAGACTTAAAGGCCAATAGGAACATCCAGAAGGAAAGAAGGGATAACAAAAAATGGAGAAATTTAAACTGGCAGGCCCAGAGAGGCAACTTATGTTCTGTTTCAGCTAAAAAAGAGAGCGAGTTCAGTATATTGCCTTAATAAAGTTCTGCAAGTTCCTTTGAAAATCAGGCATCATACATTGCCTATTTATTTCAAAGGTGATGGGAGCAACATTATCACATGGCTTGTGATGAGCTAAGCGTGACGTTCTCAGCACCACCCCTGCTGTCTCACAGGAAAAAAAAATAGAAACAAAATATTCTGTAGTGCTACAGCATCCAACATGTGATCCAAATGAACCTAGCCAGATAGTTCTAAGAATAAGCCACAAATATTTAGCTTCTTATTCATTCTTTCACATATGCAGAGGCGTGAACATGACGCCAAAATTAAAAATGTTTTCCACTGATAAGGAATATTAGGGGAAAAACTAAAATTTTCATTCAATGATTGATAAAACCAGTACCATCCACACTGAAACACAAGTTCTTCTATCCAGCAGTTTTTTGGTTTGTAGTTTTCAGTTTGTCCGAAATATTCTATCTGCTATTTCGCAAATTCAAGGTAAGGTTTGCAATGTTTGTTTTTGGGAGTAAAAGATGAACAGCATTATTTATTCAATATTTATTCCTTATTTTATGTAAGTATGTATATATTTGTATTTATGCTGCCCAGGTTAATTGATCGGATATTCTGCTGCTATTTTGATTATTGGTATCTGCACAAAGGAGGTAGCGGTCTCAGAGACGTGACGCTTTCAGCCATCAGAACCCTCCCCCAAGTCCTGAGGGGATCAGATCTCTGAAATACTACCGTATTACGTTTCCGTTCTCATTGATCCTCATCTAGAACCTAATTGGAGCATATCAGAGACAGACTAGCAGGAGCGCTGTGGTGTGCCCTGCATTAGAGAGATTCCCCTGTGTTAGACACATGGTTGTGTGGGTTTGTAGTGTGCACTGCGTAAGAGAGATTCCCCTATGTTGGACACTTAGCTGCGTGCGTTTGTAGTGTGCACTGCGTAAGAGAGATCCCCCTATGTTAGACACATGGCTGTGTGGGTTTGTAGTGTGCACTGCATAAGAGAGATCCCCCTATGTTAGACACATGGCTGTGTGTGTTTGTAGTGTGCACTGCGTAAGAGAGATCCCCCTATGTTAGACACATGGTTGTGTGCGTTTGTAGTGTGCACTGCGTAAGAGAGATTCCCCTATGTTAGACACATGGTTGCGTGCGTTTGTAGTGTGCACTGCGTAAGAGAGATTCCCCTATGTTAGACACATGGTTGCGTGCGTTTGTAGTGTGCACTGCGTAAGAGAGATCCCCCTATGTTAGACACATGGCTGTGTGCGTTTGTAGTGTGCACTGCGTAAGAGATCCCCCTATGTTAGACACATGGTTGTGTGTGTTTGTAGTGTGCACTGCGTAAGAGAGATTCCCCTATGTTAGACACATGGCTGTGTGCGTTTGTAGTGTGCACTGCGTAAGAGAGATCCCCCTATGTTAGACACATGGTTGTGTGCGTTTGTACTGTGCACTGCGTAAGAGAGATCCCCCTACGTTAGACACATGGTTGTGTGTGTTTGTAGTGTGCACTGCGTAAGAGAGATCCCCCTATGTTAGACACATGGTTGTGTGGGTTTGTAGTGTGCACTGCGTAAGAGAGATCCCCCTATGTTAGACACATGGTTGTGTGTGTTTGTAGTATGCACTGCGTAAGAGAGATCCCCCTATGTTAGACACATGGTTGTGTGGGTTTGTAGTGTGCACTGCGTAAGAGAGATCCCCCTATGTTAGACACATGGCTGTGTGCGTTTGTAGTGTGCACTGCGTAAGAGAGATTCCCCTTTGTTAGACACATGGTTGTGTGGGTTTGTAGTGTACATTGCATTAGAGAGATCCCCCCCCATGTTAGACACACTGCTGCATGGTGCTGCATTGCAGAATTGGCTTTTTCTCTATATTCTCCTCATGACTGAGTAGCTGCCTGTGAGGCTCTCTCTGCACCTCCCTCTCCCTTACCTCACATTTCCCCCCCCCCACACCCCCCCCCTCCCCGCCGCTCTGCTCTGTGCACCGTCAGCGTTCCCCTACTGTCCAGTCAGTCAATGAGTGTGCGTAAGAAGAGCCCTTGTTTTACTACACTCCTGCTCTCTCTTTCACTTTGAAATTCTAATAAGTGTCAACAACGACGTGACCCTGGCATCGGCAGAACCAAAGCAGTGCAATACTGAATTGGCTCTTTGGGTAGCGGAATGCGTTTTTGCCTGAAGATGAAACGAAGGGGTGATGATGAGTTTTCTACCGCGGAACGGGATCCCCGTCACTGCTGCGGGAAGCTCATTTTGTTGGTGTTTTGGTGAGCTCGGTGGGTCTCAGCACTCAGAACCCGAGCAGCTCGATATGTTGGGGTAGAATGCAGCAGCGAAGGAAAACGAGCAGCTCAGCACACTCGGGCTAAATGCAGCAGTTCAGGAAACCAAGCTGCTCGGTGCAGTCATGTTAAAACACAGAAGTGCAGGAAAATGAGTAGCTCGGGATGGTCAGATTAAAACACAGCAGTGTAGGGAAACGAGCAGCTCAGCACACTCAGGTTAAATGCAGTAGTACAGGTAATCGAGCAGCCCAGTGCAGTCATGTTAAAAAGCAGCAAAGCAGGAAACTGAGCAGCTCAGTGCAGTCAGGATAAAATGCAACAGTGCAGGAAAATGAGCAGCTCAGCACAGTCAGGTTAAAATGCAACAGTGCAGGAAAATGCGCAGCTCAGCAAGGTCAAGTGACAATGCAGCAGTGCAGGAAAAAAGCGATGTAGTAATGGATTCTCCAGTGCAGGGCCCATACTCAGTGCAGGGCCCATACTCAGTGCAGGGCCCATACTCAGTGCAGTGCCCATACTCAGTGCACGGCCCATACTCAGTGCAGGGCCTATACTCAGTGCAGGGCCTATACTCAGTGCAGTGCCCATACTCAGTGCAGTGCCCATACTCAGTGCACGGCCCATACTCAGTGCAGGGCCCATACTCAGTGCAGGGCCCATACTCAGTGCAGGGCCCATACTCAGTGCACGGCCCATACTCAGTGCAGGGCCCATACTCAGTGCAGGGCCCATACTCAGTGCAGTGCCCATACTCAGTGCAGTGCCCATACTCAGTGCACGGCCCATACTCAGTGCAGGGCCTATACTCAGTGCAGGGCCTATACTCAGTGCAGGGCCCATACTCAGTGCACGGCCCATACTCAGTGCAGGGCCTATACTCAGTGCAGGGCCCATACTCAGTGCACGGCCCATACTCAGTGCAGGGCCTATACTCAGTGCAGGGCCTATACTCAGTGCACGGCCCATACTCAGTGCAGGGCCTATACTCAGTGCAGGGCCTATACTCAGTGCAGGGCCCATACTCAGTGCACGGCCCATACTCAGTGCAGGGCCTATACTCAGTGCAGGGCCCATACTCAGTGCACGGCCCATACTCAGTGCAGGGCCTATACTCAGTGCAGGGCCTATACTCAGTGCACGGCCCATACTCAGTGCAGGGCCCATACTCAGTGCAGGGCCTATACTCAGTGCAGGGCCCATACTCAGTGCACGGCCCATACTCAGTGCAGGGCCCATACTCAGTGCACGGCCCATACTCAGTGCAGGGCCTATACTCAGTGCAGGGCCCATACTCAGTGCAGGGCCCATACTCAGTGCAGGGCCAATACTCAGTGCAGGGCCCATACTCAGTGCAGGGCCTATACTCAGTGCAGGGCCCATACTCAGTGCAGTGCCCATACTCAGTGCAGGGCCCATACTCAGTGCAGGGCCTATACTCAGTGCATGGCCCATACTCAGTGCAGGGCCCATACTCAGTGCATGGCCCATACTCAGTGTAGGGCCCATACTCAGTGCAGGGCCCATACTCAGTGCAGTGCCCATACTCAGTGCAGGGCCCATACTCAGTGCATGGCCCATACTCAGTGCAGGGCCCATACTCAGTGTAGGGCCCATACTCAGTGCGGGGCCCATATTCAGTGTAGGGCCCATACTCAGTGCGGGGCCCATACTCAGTGTAGGGCCCATACTCAGTGCGGGGCCCATACTCAGTGCACGGCCCATACTCAGTGTAGGGCCCATACTCAGTGCGGGGCCCATACTCAGTGCGGGGCCCATACTCAGTGTAGGGCCCATACTCAGTGTAGGGCCCATACTCAGTGCGGGGCCCATACTCAGTGCGGGGCCCATACTCAGTGTAGGGCCCATACTCAGTGCACGGCCCATACTCAGTGTAGGGCCCATACTCAGTGCAGGGCCCATTCCATGTCCCCCAGCAGCTAACACCCCCCCAGTAGTTAACACAAATCTCCCCCTCTAGGGGCTAACCCCACCCCCAGCGGTTTAAACACCCCACCTCTGCAGTGAAAAAAATATTTTCTGGATTTTTAGAGGGGTTTTTTCTTACCACGTAATATTCATTTGATGGACTGCCTCAGTGTGTATAGAATAGCAAAGCTAAATTGCTTTTTGCTGTTTTAATAAAGGAAATAGCATCGAATAGAGGATACTGAAGAGGTTTGCACTTTTACACAGGAGTTAGCAGTTTTCAATGGACTACACATCGCCACTGGACAGTATGGCGTATTGTCAGGATGTGCATGTACACATACAGCACAAGGTGAAATGTTAACATGGGAAAAAACAGGTTGTAAATGACCTCCCTGCAGTGCTATTTAATTCATACAGTAACCTCTTCCTTCTATTAAATCATTTTATCATTTTGTCCTGGATGTTCTCAGGGTTTTTTTCTTTAGGAATCAACATCTGTTGGCAACTTCCCTGATCTCTTTCATTTGGAAGAGCAACATCCTGCTGTGGCCCACATGTGTCCCCGGGACCCTGTGCATACCTCCTCACTAAGACACAGCGGTGTACCCCTCGCCCCCGCCCTGACATAGGCCCCCCTCCCTCAGCCCAAGACGTGGTGGTTTGGGAGAACAGGACAAAAAAAAAGGTTTCTGTGAGAAAGAGACATAAGAAGAGGCGTTTACTGTTGAAACAGAAATACCATGGGTAAAATTATAGCATAATGATTGCTGGAAGATTTTAGAAATGATGAAGGATATAATGGAGAGGGGAGCCGTTGTACGAGGCTGTGGGATCAGAGTTGAAACGCTGAGAATGATGGGAGAAAGTGGGGGAGCAGCGAACATGTCCATAGCACAGTGAGAGAGAGGGAGACAGAAAGAATGGAAATGACTGAGCTAAAATTAATGGAGGATAAGGAGGAGAGAGATTAAAATATTATATCTGAAATGAAACCAAGCCTGTTTTTTCCCCCACATCTCTCCCTCCTCTCATTACAGTGTCAGTGAATTGAATATGAAAGCTGATACCCCTATTTACTGACCCATCTATTTTCCCAGATTCGCTGCCCTTTGGTTTCTCTGTGTCTTTGATCCATTGTGCGTTTGATACCCGTGTTCTCAGGGTCAGTGTAGGTGCGCAAAGTTCCCTGGCCATACGTTCGATGTGTGAGCGCAACAGCCGTCTGTGGTCATGTCCGCTTCAAAGCACATTGAATGTGTGCAAATTATCCATGCTAGACTGTCTGGCCTGAGGCCTCTATTGTTGCATTTGATGGTAGAATATGCACACACATCCAGACGCATGCGAACCAAAGGCACACACACTGAGATGCATGCGAACCAAACACACACACAATGAGATTGAAGCAAATGCACACACCCAGACACACATGAACCAAACACACACATACCCAGACACACATGAACCAAACGCACACACACCCAGACACACATGAACCAAATGTGCACACACCCAGACACACGTGAATCAAATGCACACACACCCAGACACACATGAACTAAACGCGCACAGACCTACATAGCCTCCCTCAGATAAGCACAGACCCACACAGCCTCCCTCAGGGTACCACAGACCCACACAGCCACCCTCAGGGCTGCACAGACCCACACAGCCTCCCTCAGGGTACCACAGACCCACACAGCCACCCTCAGGGTACCACAGACCCACACAGCCTCCCTCAGGGCTGCACAGACCCACACAGCCTCCCTCAGGGTACCACAGACCCACACAGCCTCCCTCAGATAAGCACAGACCCACACAGCCTCCCTCAGGGTACCACAGACCCACACAGCCTCCCTCAGGGTACCACAGACCCACACAGCCTCCCTCAGGGCTGCACAGACCCACACAGCCTCCCTCAGGGTAGCACAGACCCACACAGCCTCCCTCAGGGTAGCACAGACCCACATAGCCTCTGTCAGAGCATCACAGACCCATGCAGCCTCCGTCTGGAACAGGAGAAAGGGATGCAGCATCAGGACAACAGTCCACTCCCTGTTCCTTGATGCCTAAGCACAGGAAAACAGACTGATACCCACAGCCCAGCAGCCTTCAAAAACTCTGAGTGGCTCATAGGATGGCCAACAACTGGCCCAACCTCGCTGGGGATGGTATGGTGTAGGCCAGTTAAAAATGTGTTAGTTCAACGCTCTTTAGCAACCCCTCCTGGTAAGCTGGGTGCGTGCAGGTGCATAAACCGAACATACGGTGACTGTGTAATCCAACAATGACATAGGCAGTGTGTGATTGGTGGTTGGAGCAATCACATGCTTTGGCTTGCTCCTCCTGAATCGGTTGAGTTTGGGTGGGAAAAAGGGAAATATTAAAAAAACTCCTTAACAGGGCTGATTTTATGTACACTGTGTGAGGATGGAGAATGGAGAGAACATTTTTTTCTCCATGGGTCATTGGAGCCTTTCCGTTCTGGCCATTGTGGGATGCGAAAGGACAGACTGTTGTGGTCATCCGAGATTACAAAACTGAGGCAGAGCCCAGGCAATTGGGAGCAAGGGAGGGTGCTGGGAGGGAGCAATGAAAGGAGTCAGGGGGAACTGGTCTACATGCCCAGAATACTGTCCCATATGCTGGGAATACTGTCCCGTATTCTGGGAATACTGTCTGATATGCTAGGAATACTGTCCCATATGCTGGGAATACTGTACCGTATGTTAGGAATACTGTCCCATATGTTGGGAATACTGTCCCACATGCTGGGAATACTGTCCCGTATGCTGGGAAGACTGGCACATATGCTCTGAATACTGTCCCACATGCAGGGAATACCGGCTCTTATGCTCTGAATACTGTCCCAGATGCTGGGAATACCAGCTCGTATGCTCTGAATACTATCCCACACGGGAATACCAGCATAGATACCACTGCATTTAGTCTTCATACGCTCTGAAATGGTTCTGCGTCTGTTCAGATGCCTTGTTTGATAAGGAGGAAGAACCATCCCTTCTGGACAAGTTTCTCCCCTCATGTATCAAACCATCAGCCTGCTGTGGGGGTTGGGCCTTCGGCGGCTTTGGTTCTGCCCTCCTCTGATTCTACTCTCTTCGCTCAGGGGTATTTAATCCCAGGTCCCAGTCGCAGCGTTTGCAGGTATTTGCTCCAGTCACGCATTTAATTTCAGTGGATCGCTCATGGTCCTGAACCAAGGAAGGGAGTTTATTGGTGAAATGAGTCAGTGTTGCGTGGTTGGAGGACATACCTGCAGAATCAGTGGTGCTCTGAAGCCGCGGTTGAAAAGGCCTGTTTTAATTTGGTCACTGCGTGTCTCTGACATTGGAGATACTGGGGGTCAGTCCCTTCCATGCCCTGGGATCTGTGCTCTGTGTCCATGACTTTCCAGTTGCTCTTACAAGGCAGTTTTAAGCGAACCTTTCTGTCGGATTAAGGACAAAGGGAGAGAGGCACTCTGTCATCATAGCTAATAGCACGAGGAAGGCAGGACGGCTTTGCCAAACTAGCTTTCAGACGATGTAAGCAGAGAGAGAGAGAGAGAGCGCGAGGAGCAGAAAGGAATGGAGAAGAGGAGAAAATCTGCAAGGACAAACACTCATAATGCGCTGCAGTGATTTGTATCGAATGCTGAACAGAAAATAAAAGTGCAAGCCTCTCTCTTTCTCTGTTTCACCCCGATTTAATGTGTACGAGTGTGTGTGTGTGTGTGTGAGGGAGAGAGAGAGAGAGAGAGTGTGTGTGCGTGTGTGTGCGTTCGGGACTGCAGAGGCTCAAAGAGAGAGTGGATTGAAAGGAAAGGGGGGACGGGTGACTGCAGTAGAGCGGTGCGGAGAACGAGAGTTCACCGGCAGGAGTGCAGATCATTAACACGGTGCAAGCTGTGCTCTCCGGTGCCAGCACTTTTAATGCAGCAGCATACAGAGGGACAGACAGCCATTTCGCAAAAAAAAAAGGAATAGGGAGAGGGAGATGGAGACAGCCAAAGTCGGCGGCGGTGCAACCAAACAGCGACACAGCAGCCGCGGAAGCAGTGGCAAGCTATGAATTTAAGGGCCAGAATCGGAAATCCCTCCGATTGACTAAATATACCTTATTCATGAAACCCAGGAGGGGATGGAAACGAGGGAAGGGGGGAACGTAATGACAGATGACAGGAGTTCTCCACACCTCCTTTCTTCATCTTCCAAGTCACGAACACATGGGGAGATATCAGCCATTAGTTTCATTCATTTCCTTTTATACTTACTACTCGTCTTGTGATTTCGCGTGGTATACTTTCGGTTTCCCCTTCTTTCTTCTTTTTTGATTATATTCTCTGTACATTCAGTCCCTTCCTCATTATTAAGTGTACACAATCCCCTCTGTACCTTCTCTTCCAGTACTGTCCCCTCTCTCTGCATTCCCCGTTTCTGACCTATTTTCCAGCCCTATTCCAATTTGCGCCTCCATTAATTGTACTATTTCAGGTCCTGTTCTCATGAGAATCCCCCCTATCCCAGTCTAATCCCTTGTCGATCCCTCTCTGTTTTCCCGGCCTGGGCTTTTTTTTTTCCCTGACTCCGCTGTCACTGATTACGGTCATTGCTTCTCTTCTGCATTTTCGTCAGAATTCCCTATCCCGGTCCATTCAACCTCTGCCTCTGTTCTCACAGCACCAGAAATTTACACCATGTCCTTGTGTTCCTGGTGCTCTTCTGTTGGTTCAAAACTCTGCACGTTGATGGATGTTCTGATATGAGCATAATATTATTTTTATCGTTTCACCTTGAAAGTTCGCACAGTATTTATAAATGAGTTTAATGTCTTTCCTTGCTCTCCCCCATCATTGCTGACCACTTGGGAATGGAGCATTTATTTGTTGACCTCGGGAGTCCCAGTGGGTGTTTTGGCTTCTCATGTTCCACGCTACCGCTTGGCTCATGTTGTCTCCTACGTAACTGCCATCTTATTTTTTAGCTACCAGCAATCAAAACAGCAGCAGGAGCCTCTGTCCACTAACATCAACAAACCTCTTGCATACAGACATGTACAAGTAGCTGATAAATGCAAAAGCAAAATGCTGCTTGTCTCTTGCTCTCAGTTGAGATGTTACAATCTGTAACATGGAAAGGCAAAATAAAAATATTTCAGAGACAAAGAAAGCTATTAACCAAGCAAAGCAGTAGATGTGAGGATTAAAGTGAGGTTCCATTAAAAGTGAGCATGAGTTGACAAGCAGACAGCTTTTATGCATTAAACTTAGCGTTAGAAATGCCTGTTTCATTGCAGCTCGCAAGACAAGGTAGTTATGATGTTTGTAGTGTTGATGGTGCACAAACAGCTTGTCCCCTGACTTGTGTTGTGGTTTGTTCTACTTCAGATTGATACTTGTAACTTATCTACCAAGCTAACATTTCTGTTCAAGAGTAACAGTAACTCTTAGTCTTCTCAGTTTTGATGATAGTCAGCAGAGAGGTGTAGTAGAGACTAAACTCTGCTTACTCATGTTTTAAATGCAGCAATAGTGTTTATCTTGTTTGTCTTTCACTAGCATTCAGTGAAGATGAATGAAGATCAGCAAGTGTCTTCTGGATAATTACCTTTAGATTCTAAATTTTAAATTGACTTTGTTCGGTTTATGTCGTCAGAACAGCAGCGTTAATGTCATAAGAACTCTGATGTTGAGTTATCAGTGTTGGGACGATGTTCCAGAATGAAAGGCATACTCAGAAAGAAAAAAACACCCAGCGGTTTATTTGTTGGCTGGTGAAGCTGTACTGTCCTTGCAGATAAACAGAAGGGCCACCGATGTTGGAACAATGAACAGCTTTGTTGGGCCTTCAATATCAAGCTGATGAGTAAAAGCAATCATTGGCTAACAGTGGAAAAAGACAAAGGCACAACGTACGACCAGCATAAATTGTTTTCCTCACAAGTTGAAAAAACAAAGAGATGTGGGTTATAGGGACCGTGCTTATGTAAAATCTCTAGTGCAGTCGGTAATAGTTCCTAATGAGTTAAGTCATTTATTACGCTTTTTAACGTACAGTTTTGTACTGCCAGTAACTAATATGAGAGATAGTAAAAAACTGATACGAAGCTTCTCATAGCCTGCAAATCACTCACTAATGTAAAGGTTCTTATACAGTAACAAACTCACAAATGCTTCTACAGAGCCAGTAACAAACTCACTAATGTAGATTAAAGATTATTACAGTGTAAGTAACACATTAACTAATGCAAGGGTTCTTACATAGTTAGTAACACCCTAATGTAAAGATTATAGCAGAGCCAGTAACACACTCACTAATGTAAAGATTCAACAGAGCCAGTAACACACTCACTAATGTAAAGATTCTACAGAGCCAGTAACACACTCACTAATATAAAGATTCTAGCAGAGCCAGTAACACACTCACGAATGTAAAGATTCTAGCAGAGCCAGTAACACATTCACTCATGTAAAGATTCTAGCAGAACCAGTAACACACTCACGAATGTAAAGATTCTAGCAGAGCCATTAACACACTCACTAATGTAAAGATTCTACAGAGCCAGTAACACACTCACTAATGTAAAGATTCAACAGAGCCAGTAACACACTCACTAATGTAAAGATTCTAGCAGAGCCAGTAACACACTCACTAATGTAAAGATTCTACAGAGCCAGTAACACACTCACTAATGTAAAGGATCTAGCAGAGCCAGTAACACACTCACTAATGTAAAGATTCTAGCAGAGCCAGTAACACACTCACTAATGTAAAGATTCTAGCAGAGCCAGAAACACACTCACTAATGTAAAGATTCTACAGAGCCAGTAACACACTCACTAATGTAAAGGTTCAAGCAGAGCCAGTAACACACACACTAATGTAAAGGTTCAAGCAGAGCTAGTAACACGCTCACTAATGTAAAGATTCTACAGAGCCAGTAACACACTCACTAATGTAAAGATTGAAGCAGAGCCAGAAACACACTCACTAATGTAAAGATTCTAGCAGAGCCAGTAACACACTCACTAATGTAAAGGTTCAAGCAGAGCCAAGCCAAATACATTACATTACTATGGATGTCGGCTTGGTAGGGGATCGAGTCCTCTATACCCAGGGGGGGAACATCACTATAACATCCTCATTACTCTTGAATGAGCCAGGTTACATAAACGCACTGATTGCATGTCAGTGTCTAAACCTATACATGTCTGGATGATTGCTTGAAATGTGTATAAAGCAGACAGACAGAGAGGGGTAGAGGGACATGGAGGGAGAATAAGAGAGAGAATAAGAAAGAGAGGGATAGAGGAGAGGAAAAGAAAAGGGAGAGAGGGTTGCAGTGGGATAGGAAGTGAGGGAGGTGGGTGTTAGAAGCACTTTACTGCAGTCCTTCACTGGGAATTGTAGTCAAGTTTCTCTCAATGATGCTTTTTTTTTTCAATGGGAAGCGATCTACAGACCGCAAACCGCTAAACGCTCTGTTGGAACGCGGACTCTGTTCCAGTGATTCACCACGCAAAGCCTTCCCAAAGCTTCCTGTCTTATTCGTTTACTCTTACATCATGTTTCCATCTAAACCTTCAATTATTAAAGCATTTAATTACCTTTGCAAAGCTTGCGTTTTTTTTCCCTCGCACGTTATCCGTTGATACAGATGGAAGTTTTCTAAATCAATTAGGGTTATAAGTCCCTTCGCTGAAGGGCACCACAGCTGTGTGCGTTTGAACCTGCAGGGTTCGGGATACAAGTGCAGTTTTCAAACCGCGCTGCCTCGGGAGCACCATGATGAGTCTGCCTGCGTGTGGAGCATAGCGAGTATGTGTGGAATGCGTGTAAACATATGCTTTGATTATGATTTTCTTCCTGTTCACTGGCTCCCACTGTGTCTCCTCCTTCTTTCGTTTCTGTTTAGTTGATGAGTCTTCTGTTCTGTCGTTTGGTGTATTCTGTAGTGTGCACGTCTTCCCTTGAATGTATGTGCACTTCTTCCCTTGAGTGTATGAGTGAACAGTGTGTGTGTGTGTGTGTGTTAGCGAGTGAACACTGTGTGTGTGTGTGTGCACACTGTGTGTGTGTATGTGTGTGTGCACAGTGTGAGTGTGTTTGTGTGTGTGTGAGTGCACACTGTACAGGTTTATGCTATGTGGGCGCACATGCCTCACTGTACTTAGGCCAAAGCCAAACTTTTGTCACCTAGTCGACATGCCTCAAACCCTGTGTGTACTGGGTGCTCTTACACTTTGAACATCCGTCGTTTTAAACAATCATCTCCAGCCGAATTTGCAGTTTGTTTATCCAATATCACGTTGGCACGAGATGGATTCATTTAGCTTTCTCCCATTATTGTTGATTTGATTATGTAGGCGAGAAATGCATGAAGTACAGAGACAAAGATGGAGAGGATACGTGGCCACTCAGCAGAGAAAGACAAATGATAGGAGTTCACCATGCGGGTCCGACCAATGCGCACAATAGACAAGGAGTCGCATTTTATTTACTTTTGTTTGACTATCTCAGGTATCCTTTGGCATATGCATGGTTTAGAATAACGAATTAACATCTTAAGCGCACTGTCGGGCAAGGTAGACCAATTCTGAGTATTTTTCAGCAAATGGCAAGAGGAAGGATGTAGACAGGTGCGCAATGATTAACTCGGAGTTATGAAATTACCTTACTAGCTAGCAAGTACCCTACCATAGTTAGCTCGTAATAATAGGGTACCTGACATACATTACCAATGTCACACTTCAAATTATATCCATTATGAAGTAGGGCTGTTAACCGCACATGTACTATTCTTCCTGTCAAGAGAGCTGTCACTTAAGCCTATTACATAAGCCGTTTGTCCATGCTGATGAGAGTTAATTTAACACCAGCTAATGCAATATGAACCTAGCAGTGGTCCCACATTACCTTTCATTACAACCTTGTCGTCAGCCTCTTCTTCGAGAAATATATCAACGAGGTCAGCTGAAAGGTGGAAGCTGGAGCTGTCTCAATCCACTTGACTATGTTGATTATTGGCTGAAGTTAGGATGTTTGTAGTCACCTTCAACCTAATACTCACCACCTTAGTAATTAAGTCTTTAGTGATATAGCCTGCAGCTAACTTAGCTGATTTTAACCAGCTGCTAGAAATATTAACCAGCCTTGTAATTAAATGATAATCAGTTGTTAATAACTGAGGTACAGTTGTTACCGAGACAAGAATTTTACGTAGGTAAGTGGCAACGTCGCCTGGCGTTGCTGATTGTGTTATGACGAGCTCACTTTATGTATTTATTTGTACTCGCCGTAGATGCTGAGGAGAATCAGTTTATGGGTGCATTCCAGTGCTCGCAAAATATATCTTCCTTTTTTCCACTTTCACCTTGTTTCCCTCCTCTGTCCAATACTTGGACATTGGAGGGAGGGAGGGAGGAGATAAGGCAGGTGTGGAGGATACAAATTTTTAGTATTGGAATGCGGATTATACCTCTGCAGTGTCTCTAGTCTATTGGACCTGTCTCTCTGCAGTGTCTCTGGGCCCTGTCTCTCTGCAGAGTCTCTGGGTCCTGTCTCTCTGCAGTGTCTCTGGGCCCTGTCTCTCTGCAGAGTCTCTGGGCCCTGTCTTTCTGCAGTGTCTCTGGGCCCTGTCTCTCTGCAGAGTCTCTGGGCCCTGTCTCTCTGCAGACTCTTTGTCAGTGACAGAGGCCATGGGAAGCATATACAGCAGCAGGAGGAAGCAGAATGTGGCAGGTCTCTGTCCTTGGTGCTGACCGGAAGCCTGCTGCAGCCTCGGGCCGTTATGGGCAGCTGGTGCCTGTTCTGCCTCAGTGTTCTGTGCTGAGCATCGTCACCGGGCACCAATAAAATCACCACACACACACACCAGTAGCACAACCTGCCACCAGCAGTCCCTCCTAGCTCACACTCACACACACACGCCCGCCTTTGTCTCCGTACATCTATGTCCGCGTTAGCATTCGCCGTGTTGCATCGAGATCAACATTCTTGCAGATTTCACCCCCCATTTGCTGTAAGTTGTTTGT
This sequence comes from Albula glossodonta, assembly GCA_019788955.1. NCBI lineage: Eukaryota > Metazoa > Chordata > Actinopteri > Albuliformes > Albulidae > Albula > Albula glossodonta. The sequence goes on from JAFBMS010000749.1 coordinate 25,633, forward strand.
GTCTGTTTCAACACCCTTCAGTGACTGGGTTCTTCACTCTATGCTTTGCGCATTCTCCCTCTCTCTCTCTCTCTACCTCTCTCTCTACCTCTCTCCCCCTCTTTTTATTCCCCCTCATTTCTGCCCCTCCTCCCATTTTATTCCACCTTGGATATCCACTGGTCCATGTCATTATGGTGCAGTAAGGAGAGAGAGAGAGAGGGAGGGAGGGAGAGAGGGCTCGAGGCGATACATTAGCGTAAAGCGACAGAGTGCTCCCCCCTCCCACTGTCCCTCCCCCTCTCTCTCTCTCTCTCTCCCCCTCCCCTCCCCAACTCGGCGTTCTTCAACACAAGCGTCGGTGTCTCACTCCTGCCTCCCCCTCTCCAAGCACGCACGCTACCCAGATCGAAAGCTACACCACTGTCCCTCCAGTTCAACTTGTTACTCACTCGATAGCAATTAAAAGAAGCTAAGCCCATCATCCAAAGCTATAGGTTTCTGCGAGCCCAGAATCAAAGAAAAAAAAAACCCTTTATAGATTGAGGTGCATGCGTTTAGCTGATGGATTTAATCTCGGTGACTCTTTTCCCCCCCATAACCAAAGTTGTGTCCGCGCCATGGTTTAGCGCAGTACGTTGTATTGCCCCTGTATGGCTGTGCTGGTCTGTTGCATGACGTGTGGTGGACAGATGCTGGCTGTAGTGCGAGCTCTACATTAATGAAATGATGGTCCTCTCAGAGCTGCTGTAAATGCAGGAGCAGAGGTCCTGTCTGCAGGAGAAACGGCACAACTGCAGTGTTTGGAACAGCAGCGGTATAAGCACATATATGGGAAGTAGCAGATAAGGTAAGCAGTGTTGTATAAACACCAGTGATTGTCATTATGTAAGCTCTAAGCACAAGAGTGGCAGCTGTTTGATTAGGACAATGAGAAGGGTCTCATTTCTCTAATGATAGAGAACACTAGTGCGATGCTTTATGCTTAGATTTGATTCGTTGTTGCGATCGAGGGTTTTTGTTCATTTCAGGTCCTCAGGTCCACATTTTTCTGCAGTGGAACGCAGGAGCCGGGTTTGAGTGTTTAAGAGCTCTGGGTGTGCCCTCAGGGCCTGCCTGTGCGCCGTACTGTAGTGGACAGTGGCCGTGGAGCCTCGCTCGGGGCCAAGGGCCCCGACCGTCTCTGCTGCGCTGTGCATTCAGGCTGCAGTGGAGCACTACACAACAGTGCCAGCAAAAAGGTCTTTCCCTGCTGTGTTGTGTGTGTGTGTGTGTGTGTGTGCATGTTTGTGTAAGTCTTGTGTTTGTGTGTAAGAGAGAGAGAGAGAACATAAAATCAATACAACTTGTAAAGATGAGAACAGGCTGTTCCACCCAACCACACTTGCCGTTTAAGGGAGTTAAGACGCTATGATTAATTACTAACAGCGTGTAAATTAGCTGAAGGGAGACCGTGTGACTGTGTTTTATACGGACTGGAAGGAATATTTTGAGCAACACGAAAAGCTGAGAAAGGAATTGAGCTTTTATTCATTTGAAGAAAAAGACACACAAATCATCAACAGAGGGCAGTATTGGCTAGTGATTCTATCTGTTGCATTGACACCCCCACCCCCCCCCCGAAAAGCACTGCAGAAGAATCAATGCAGCAAACTTTAGCCTAGCACACACTCAGTAATTGCTCATAGACTACGAATGTATATATATTTGTATATGTATTTGCAAATACAAGCATTTTTTTTTTTATTTTCCTTTACCTGACCAAGCAGAAGTGTATGCATGTATATGTGTGGTACGTGTGTCTCTCTCTGTACTGGAGTGTGTGTGTATGTGAATGAATGTGTGTGAGTGCATACCTGTTTGTGTGTGTGTTTGTGGATCTGAGCGTTGCTGTGAGTGTATGTGCGTCTCTGTATCCAATAACATGCAAAAGTGTGTGTGTCTGTGTGTGTGTGTATTTGTGTGTGTCAGTGTGTGTGTATTTGTGTATGTTTGTGTGAGAGGGAGTGTGTGTGTGTGTCTGAGGTCGAGTGTGTGTGTTTGTGTGTGTGTGTGAGTGTGTGTGAGGTTGATTGTGTGTGTTTGTGTGAGTGTGTGAGTGTATGTGCATCTCTGTATCCAATAACATGCACAAGTGTTTGTGTATGTACAGATGTGTGTGTGTATGTGTGTGAGGTTGATTGTGTGTATTTGTGTGTGAGTGTGTGTGAGGTTGATTGTGTGTGTTTGTGTGAGTGTGTGAGTGTATGTGCATCTCTGTATCCAATAACATGCACAAGTGTTTGTGTATGTACAGATGTGTGTGTGTATGTGTGTGAGGTTGATTGTGTGTATTTGTGTGTGAGTGTGTGTGAGGTTGATTGTGTGTATTTGTGTGTGACTGTGTGTGAGGTTGCGTGGGCGTGTGTGTGTGTGTGAATGCAGCTCCAGGCTCTGCAGGGTGACCCCACACTTCACTGCTCCGTGCTGACTGTGCACTGTTCCGGGCTGGAGGGAGTCATGCTGAGCCACTGGGCACCAGACTGCAGTCCCCCCCCTGCCCCAGGCCCCTACCCCATCCCAGCAGACTGTCCTGTACAGTCCCCCTCCCCTCCCCCCCCCCCCCCCCCCCCCCCCCCCCCCATCCCAGCAGACTGTCCTGTACAGGGCCCCTCCCCTGCCCCTGCCCCAGGCCCCTACCCCATCCCAGCAGACTGTCCTGTACAGTCCCCCTCCCCTCCCCCTGCCCCAGGCCCCTACCCCATCCCAGCAGACTGTCCTGTACAGTCCCCCTCCCTGCCCCTGCCCCAGGCCCCTACCCCATCCCAGCAGACTGTCCTGTACAGTCCCCCTCCCCTCCCCCTGCCCCAGGCCCCAACCCCATCCCAGCAGACTGTCCTGTACAGTCCCCCTCCCCTCCCCCTGCCCCAGGCCCCTACCCCATCCCAGCAGACTGTCCTGTACAGTCCCCCTCCCCTCCCCCTGCCCCAGGCCCCTACCCCATCCCAGCAGACTGTCCTGTACAGTCCCCCTCCCCTGGTCCAGTCCTGTCACTCTGTGGAACCATGATCTGTGGGATCATAGAACACAGTCCTGCAGTATTGCATTGTTCCTGAACACAGTCCTACAGTATTGTTTCATTACTGAACACAGTCCTACAGTACTGTGCTGGTCCTGAACACAGTCCTACACTATTGTATCATTCCTGAACACAGTCCTACAGAACTGTGTCGTTCCAGAATACAGTCCTACAGTATTGTGCCAGTCCTGAACACAGTCCTACACTATTGCATCATTCCTGAACACAGTCCAACAGTACCGTGTCGTTCCTGAACACAGTCCTATAGTGTCGTGCTATACATTGTTCCTGTGCAATAAGATATGCATAGAAAGATGAAAGAAAGTCAGCCCTTTCAGCTCCACACTTATAGCATCCACGTCCCATTCTGAGGTCTTTCTGTCACTGATTGCATTTGTTTGCCAATATAAATATTCTTAACAAATATTTGTAGATTCATCAGTCATTTGTTCATTGGGTTTAATTATGATGTCCATGTTTTTGCCCAATCCCGCTGCTCTGTCCCTCATGACTCCATCCAGCGTTTAATAATTTGCACACATCCCTACACCCCCGTCTGATCATGTTTCACTGTGCCAGTGTCCTCCGTCCAGCTTAGATAAGGGTTACCAGCATACCAGCTGTAGCATTTTGGAATTGTCAAGTGATTTCATAACATGTGTACTATGCAACACCTGGCCAGAATAGCTTCCCAATAGATCGATCTAATAGACCGATCGATCAATCAGTCGATTCATCGATCGGCCGATCCGTTAGTGAATCAATCGACTAGTCAGATTTAAGTGGGGGTAGGGGCGGGATTCTGATATAATGTGTATTCACACGATGTGTTCGTTATATACACTTTTACTTAAGGGTTTTTTTAGGGCCTCTCATTGGCTGTGGCTCACATGGATATGCACGTGCAGAGTTAACACACAGGGGCTTAATTAGGGTGGAGAGAACCTCCTGTATATGAGATGAAGGGGGGGGGGGGGGGGGGGATGGAGAAGGGGAGAAGAGGCAAAGAGAATGGGGAATATCACCGCCCCGTGAAGTGTTAGGCTATGTACCGGGAAATGCTTCACTTTGCTCCAGAAGAAAGAGAAAGTAAGCGAGAGCGGAGAAGAAAAGGGGGGGGGGTAATATGCCAGTTCTTTTAAGTTTTGAAGGAGGGCAAAGCACAAAAAAGGAGTCGGTAAAAATAGAGAAAGGGAGATAACGCTGATGAGCAAGAGAAAATACAAGGGACGGAGGGAGGTGGGATTAGCGAAAGAGGTGTCCAACTTACTTGGGTTTTGTGGTTTATTCATATGTTGGGGTAATGGGGGCGGGGCTTCATTGCACCAGATGGGAGGAGCTACCATAGAGTATTAGTTATTCAATGATTTGAACCAATGACCACACACTCTCTGGAGAGAAAACACGTTTAATGGGTTCAAACGAGTCAGTGACTGACGCCTGAGTGCCCTCCGCCCTCACATGCTTCATAAGCTTCATCTCACCCATTATGAGTTTGTGGTGACTCACATCTGCCAGTAATGTGGGTATATGCTTTGACCATAATTTCCCAAGTGGTAAATCGGCGAACCTCGCTTTGTTATGATAAACAAAGTGTTATGGATGTTGAAGCAGTTTTCTTGACAGTTATTCTCAGATCACAACGCTACAAACAATTTAACATTTTCCAGATAAAAAATAGTTTAAGACCTTTTTTTAGCAGACAGCGGTGCATAGATATCGTGGAAAACTCTAAACAAGAATGCTAAACTGCATTCTGTGTTTATAAGGCAATATGGGGCAAGAAGTGAAGAAAAGAATAGACCCCAGTTTGGAAACGGGACGCATTTTTGGGCATCTCGTCTTCCATCTGCATCTGTAAGTTGTGCCGATCTCCTCTAAGGACGGCGGAGTGGACAGGACTGGGGCTTCCACTGTGGGCGGTTGCTGGAGTGCAGTTATTTTTCAGAAGTCATTTCTGGGGAAATCTGATAAAAAATGTGTTCATGAACTAAGAGCAAAGCCACTTGACCATGTGTGTGTGTGTGTGTGTGTGTAGGGAGTAAAATTCCTACTTGTAGTAAGTTTACTTTCATCTTTTTGAAATATTAAGTTCTCTTTTTTTCACGAACTGACCGGAAACTAAGGGAGACGATGTTACAAATCTTCACTGTGATTCTTACCTTGTTTGAAATTCTGCGTTGATTAATTCTGATAGGTTGTTTTGACTTTTTAACAGAAGATTGTTCAGCGAAGGATGTAACACACATTTCACAAATGCAGTTGGCAGGGTTTATGAGATTATTCTACCCATGCTTTGCTTTGCATGGTGTATAAACAGTATGAATATCTTTATTAGGGCACTGTGTGATAGATTGTTAAATTAGTCTTTGCTAATAGGGACTGGGAATTAATCTGACACAGGTGGGAATCTCAGAGGAGCGACTCAGACCTTGATTTCACTGCCTTTGTCTGTCATGTGAAAATTGATTTATGCCAATGAGAGACGTCCCTGAAAGGAGTCTTATGAATTGTTATCTTTAGTCTGAAGTGTATTTTTAACTTAACCATGTAATATATGAGCCACGTATAGATATATCCATGGATTATGTCCCTTCCTGTTCTCCCTTCAGTGTAAAAACAAGTACAAATGCCATTGTCCTCTCACAATATGTCTCTAGAGATCCAATCAGGCATCTCTCAAGACAGCTACTACACTGTGGCCAAGCTTCTCGAAGGACCCCAAGTCACACAAGCAGCTTGCTGCATAGATGTCAGGAGAGAGAGTGTGAAGGTGGGGGTGGAGGGGAGGAAGGGGAAGGGAGGAGGAGCGAAGGGTGGGTAGAGGTAGAGGAAGGGGGGGGGAGGATGAGAGAGAGAGAGAGAGGGAGAGAAAGAGCAAGGAAAGTGGGGGGATGGAGGTTGTCACAGACAGAAAACGATATTTATGTAAAAGAAATGGTTTATCTTAGCGGAAAAGAACCGCGATTGAGGGAATGGGAGATGAGAAGACCGCAGAATGAGAGAAGAAGCAGCACATACATAAACAAGTGAAGGCAAGACAGAGCGAATCTTGACATACATAGATTAACGGAGGGGTATTGATCTAGATTGATAAGTTGAAGACAGAGAGAGAATGGAATACAGTTTATACTGGTTGCTACACACACAGACAGATCAATAGACATATATCTGCAAGAGAGGGAACATGACATCACTGCTTTGATAAGGGTGGCTGGGCTTCTCATACAGCCCCATAACTCATTTCGTTCTATGGGCTGTTTCCCCGTCTTTCAGCAGTGCAGTGTTACCGAGGCAGCAGCATGCAGTGCGCTCATGTCGTATTAGCCCCTCCCCCCCCCTCACTTCCTGCCATTCCATGGTGTTTGGCTCCCCCTGCCTACAGACTCTTTCTCCAGACCTGCACATACAAGTGTTGCACCGATACCATTTTGCCATTTTGTCACATGTAATCATGCCTGTTTGCATGTAGTGTCAGAAAATCGCCGAAATTCTCAAAATGAGCAAAAGCAACCGCGTTGTTAATGGAGAGACGGACCCCGCGTTAGCAGCTGAAGACAGATACTTTACTCACGCAGCCGGGCCGCGGGAACACAAGCACAGAGTGAAACGTTCAAAGATTACATTGTGTTGACAACGTTTATACGTTTAAGGGACTGACCAGGTAACCCCAGGAAGTGAGGCCCACACATGATACCGGGGAAGTCTGTGTTCCCCAGACGGCAGATAGCAGGTCGTTAACAGGAGGCGCTACTTGGCTCTGGTCAGATGCGGCAACATCCCTTTGTAATTCTAACATACATTCTCATACACTGTGCCTCTCTCCAGAACTGACTCCCAACAGTGGTAATGTCCCATGTTGCTTTATATTCAGGGTTACAGGTACAGTAATGTTGCATAATCTCCAGTCTATTCGAAGTTGTGAAGCAATTTTACCAGGTGTATCCTTTACATACACACCTGAAGGTACCCTCTTTGCTCTTTAATGCAACTAGTAAGGAAATGAGGATGTGTACCTTTTTATAATGCTGACCTTGTTTTGGATGTATGACTACTAAGAGTTGTTAGAGTTTGTGTTTCAAAGCTGCGCACCTGCATATGATAAACTCTTGTGTCCTGTTCTCTCTCTCTCTGTCACCCTCCAGTATGTGGCTTTCGGGTCCCTTCTGTTCATTCTCATCTCCATCTCCACCTTCTGTCTGGAGACACATGAGGCCTTCAACACCATCTACAACAAGACAGAAAACGTGACGGTGGGCAACGTCACCAAAGAGGAGATAGTCTTCGAGGTGGTCACAGACAGCTGGCTGACCTACGTGGAGGGCATGTGCGTCATCTGGTTCACCATCGAGGTCCTGCTCCGCGTCATCTTCTGCCCGGACAAGGCGGAGTTCTTCAAGAGCACCCTCAACATCATCGACTTTGTGGCCATCCTGCCATTCTACCTGGAGGTGGGCCTGAGCGGGCTGTCCTCCAAGGCGGCCAAAGATGTGCTGGGCTTCCTCCGAGTCGTCCGTTTCGTCCGAATCCTCCGAATCTTCAAGCTGACCCGCCATTTCGTCGGCCTGCGGGTGCTGGGCCACACCCTAAGAGCCAGCACCAACGAGTTCCTCCTCCTCATCATCTTCTTAGCCCTGGGGGTCCTGATCTTCGCCACCATGATCTACTACGCCGAGCGGATCGGCGCCGACCCGGGGGACCCCACCGCCAGCGCCCACACCAACTTCAAGAACATCCCCATTGGGTTCTGGTGGGCCGTGGTGACAATGACCACACTGGGCTACGGGGACATGTATCCGGTCACGTGGTCGGGGATGCTGGTCGGCGCGCTGTGTGCTTTGGCTGGCGTGTTGACCATCGCCATGCCTGTCCCTGTCATTGTCAACAACTTCGGCATGTACTACTCACTGGCCATGGCCAAGCAGAAGCTGCCTAAGAAGAAGAACAAGCATATTCCGAGGGCCCCTCAACCTGGCTCGCCCAACTACTGCAAGCCCGACGCGCTGGCGATGGCCACCGCCTCGCCCCACAGAATCTTGGGAAATGTGCTGGGTGGGGTTGTCGGGTCAGGGAGCATAGGGGGGGACTGTCCCCTAGCACAAGAGGAGATTATTGAAATCAACCGTGCGGGTGAGTATGGCCGCCACTTGTTCGATTTTGTTTTTTCAATGGTTTGTCTTGTCTTATGTCATGTGGAGGAAGAATTGACACAGATTCAGTCCCGGTCCCTGCTGTACCTTGTTTTTATGATGTGTCCTGAGATCTATCATTCCACTTTGAGCAAACTTTGGTTTCAAGTGATGTACATACAATGTATGTGTTTACGTAAGGGGCAGGTAGGCACTAGATTCTTGCCATTGCCCCAAGATTCTAGCTGCATTCCCCAAGACCGCTTGAGATAGAAAAACAAACCCTAAACTCCAAAAACTTCTAGATTCAGATTATGTTTTACATGAACACAAATATACTACATATTCACCACCAATGCAAACAAATTTCCAACAGTTCTTAATCACATATCCCTGCTTCAGAGGGAATTCTCCTTTTCCCTTTTGAGATTCCCACAAGAGAGGCCCACAAGCCAACCTTCCCCTGCTTGGAAATACATTCAGACTCATTATCTGCACTCATCAGACACTCACACAGTTTCACAGTCAAACTTTAAATTGCAGCTGTTTACAAGATACCTCCACAAATCCATCACAATAAATAGAAATCCAACAACCAACAAGAAAGTCCATTCCATAAACAGAAATCAAAAAACTGAAAATAAAAAATGAAATTCAATGTAATTAAAACCAATCAATAAGAGATGACATCTGAGGTTTTTACTATATACTTGAAACTGACTACCGCTAACCATTGAGGGAAAGTTATAAAGTTATTTTAAACTGAATTTTTAAAAATATTGTTGTAGTAAATGAATCAGGATCCAGTTTTTTTTTAAATTGGCAGAATTATATAAAGCATATTGTCAGGTAGGACTCAGACGCGGATGTAAATGTTAAGGGTTTTATTCACAGAAGCCAAAGTCCAAAATCCAGAAACATAGTCAAAAAAACAGGCAATGGTCATGATCAGGAAGTCTCAGCAAAAGTACAAAAACACAATCCAAGAGAATGGTCAAAAATCAGGCAGGTGAAGTTCGTAAACCAGAAGACACGGCAACAGTACAAAAACACCAGGTAAAGAATCAAAAAACTAGAAAATGGACAGGGTAATAATGGGCGGGCAGGCAGGACAGGAAAAAGGTTTGTAGCGCAAGAGCGAGTGAAAACAAACTGAGATGAACTCACACAGAACAAAGGACAAGGCAGGGTATAAATACACAGAGGACTAACAAGCAAACGATACACAGGTGAGCAACAGGGCAGGTGAGACAAATCGGCAATCAGGTAATGAGGAAGGCGGGGCAGACACAAGGGCAAACAAAAACAATAGCAAATGGACTGGGGGAAACGAAGGAGATGAAAACACAGGAACACAGTCAAACAAAACAAAACCGAAAACAACAACATGGCAAACACAGCAAATACTGACACACATTTAGATATTGTTTGGGCTTGTAACTGCAGTCGTTATGTTTCTTCTATTTTTATTGGTAAACTATGATGTGACCATGTGGGGTCTGACTTCATCTCACAGTTCTCATGGGCAGCGTTCTAAACCGAAATAAAATAGTTCCTTCACTTCTTCCCTCTAATCGAGCCCTCCAGTGACGTAGCAGGCTAGGGAGCACTTCCCGAGCAAGGGGGAGTGATGGAGGGGAGATGTTGTGGCTGTTTGAATTGGGAAAAACCTCGCGGTTCTTCCGCAATTTGTGGAAGTAAAGATAGTTCATAAAATTGTTAATGTTAAAATACAGTAAAACTACTCAATAAACAAACTAATGATAAATAAATTATACGTGCAACAGGGTGTAAAAGTAGATAAGTATAGAGATCATGAATACAGAAACAAAAACATGCTTGGGAGAATTCATCCGAATTAAATAGAGCTGGCACTTATTAACAAGTCCATCTGTTAATGTGATGACAAGAAAAACCCCTTGAAGTAGTTGTCACCAACCAAAACTGATATTACCAATTAATGTTCACATAATGTTGTTATCCGTGGTAGGGAGTAAAAAATGGCTACTCCAATTTCAAGAAGTGTTCTCGAGAACATGCCCACAAGTGGTGGGTAGCACCCTAGCAAGCGGAAACGGTGCCAAGTGGCTTCGCTGCCAGTGTGTCTTCATCGTCATATGTGTGCTCTGAGCTGCACAGGGAATACGCCAACCTCCTCATTATGGTTATTTAATTGGTAAACAAATCACATTAACTGTAAACTGTTTTCTACAAACACTGGCATGAAAAGAGGACATTTAGAATACGCAACACATGGGGGCACCAAACAAAAGGGGCACTCTGTTTGACCAGATGGTACATTCTGTTTGTCCAGATGATACACCCTGTTAGTCCAGGTGGTACATTCTGTTTGTCCAGGTGGTGCATTCTGTTTGTCCAGATGATACACCCTGTTAGTCCAGGTGGTACATTCTGTTAGTCCAGGTGGTACGTTGTGTGTCACTGCAGCTCTAGCTGGTGCCTCTTCCTTCAGGTCACCGTCATCTACCTCCACCTTCTCCCCCTGCTGCCTGCCTAAGCCATCATCCAGATCGGCCTGCAGCTTCCCCATGCTAGCGTTGCTTGGTTGTGTTAGAGGGAAGACATAGCAAGCTGGGCAATGATGGGCTGACTGGGTGCTGTCCTGTTCCTCACATGGTTAGACTTTATGAGCATATGGTGGATCATGACAAGCGTAAGCGTTGGTTTGATTGAAAAGCAGGCTAAAGCCTGCTACTCAGCATACCAGCCGGAGTCTGGCTGGTAGTGATGCACGGGTCAGGGTTTTTTAATATCCACACCCACCTGACCCGTTATGAGAGCCAATCCACACTGCGCAACCTGCAAAAATATGCATTAATCAAGCACCTGAACCCGACCCAACCCGCAACCTTAGCATCACCTGTTTTGAACTTTTCTCTGATTAAGTCAGCTATATCGTCAGTGGGCAATATATATGGGGGAGTTTTAATGTACACGCAATGCTTCTGTAAGTAATTAATAACTTACTCGGAACAGTGCTTTGTCACCTTTTGACCCGCCCACCTGAAACCGTGATATTTTCAAGTAAGTTTACCCGAACCAGCCCAACCCGCGGGTCAAACCATGGGACCTGTGGGTTGTGGGTCGACCTGCGCGTAACTACTGGTTAGCTAGCTTGGCTGAGTAGTCCATCTCAGAAATTCTGCCCACAGCAAATTGAGGAAAGAAAACTGATGTTTCAGCAAGTTCAGAGAGATCCCTGAGAAAATGAGAGCACAGCATTTGACAGACCCAGTTAACATTTTCTATTACTAAAATACTACAATGTACTAAAATGATACCCAATACTGGAACAGTATTGACAACACTAGGAGATCAGAAACGGAATGTCCACAAGGGTCAATTCACTGTTTATTTACAACCTTTCAGATGAAGCCTCAAGATATTAACCATAGGCATGTAATGCTATAACTATGTCATACTAAACAGAATAAATACATATTTCAAAATGAAACACATCTTTCAAACTTAAAAGCTTTAAAACTTACAAACAGACCTTTTAAAAACTGCCGTTCTATGAATGTGATGTGCATCATTCCGACAATGAATCTGTCTTTAAATGTATAATTTGGAGTTCAATCTAGATGACTAGTCTTTTGAAGTTAGTTATTCTTCTCAGCAGTATAAAGAAATGGCATTTGTATGAAACATGCTTGCACATGCAATTAACAATGCAGTAACACTAACATTTGTCAATGCATGTCATGTAATTTAGCAGGGTATTATCATCATATTAGCTGGTAAGCCAGCTAGCTTATTCTGAAACCTAACTAGCTCGTTTGTTTGTACTCATCGAGTCGAAGCTCGTGCTGCATCACCGAGGATGAGTGCATTTGCGAATGTTGCGAAGAACGCTGCCTCACTAGACGCTAGTACGCTAGTACTGTTATCTAGCTAACATTCTGGCAAATTACATCTTATATCCTCTCAACACAAGAGACACATTTGAACAAAATGTACCGAAAGTAGGAAAATTCTGATGTGCAGTCTGACTGGGTCAGGGACCGGCAGTTACGTTTTCCTGTGTTTTCCACCCATCCTTCCGTCTGACAAATATTGTATAAAATGAATACATTCTACTTTTATCTATTTTAAAGCTCCCTTTGTCCTGAATGAAAATAAATAAAATGTTTTAGCCACCCATAGCAAAGTAAGGTTTTTGATAAAAATCCAAACATTGATTCCATGGCTCAATGTCGTACACAAAAAATGAAATTAAGGTAAATTTAACCATTAAATTTTAATTAAAAAGTCAATTATTCTCAGATTTTTGCATCTCTATATGTGTAATTATGTGAGGGTCCCAATATACTTCAGGTTGTATTTGCATGGCTTAAAGTGCATGCGTACATGGACGTCCATCTTTCAGCCACTTCTGGACATAATACGATTTGAATGTTATACTAAAATGAGGATTGGGTAAAAATAACTTATGGAACTAAAACTATATTAAATTTCTTTTCATGATCCAGTAATCTTCGCATTGGTACCACTTATTGAGGTGGCCGAAGCAGGGAGTATTATGAATATTTGGTGCGGTTGTCACACAGCTGAATGTGATGGAGGACAGAAATGTAATTAAACTTGGACAGGGATTACGCCTGGTAAGAGCCGCAGTGGCACTGGAGATGCCCTCAAAAGTATGCCCACGCCGTGATCGCTCTCTGCGGAGACTCTGCTAGGGTGGCTGTGACTGCCAGGGGTGGGGCCAGGAGGCAGGCCAGGGGCAGGGGGGGGGGGGGCTGGTTTGGGGGGGGCGGGTTCGTGGGTGGGGACTAGTGCAGGGGGTGGGGCCGGGGGCGGGCCAGGGGCAGGACCGGGGGGAGGCTGGTCTGGGTGGCAGGTCCGTGGGTGGGGACTGGCACAGGGGGCGGGGCGGGCGATGTCAGGGGGCGGGTCAGGGGCAGGACCAGGGGGGAGGCTGGTCTGGGGGGTGGGTCCGTAGGTGGGGACTGGTACAAGGGGGTGGTGCCGGGGGCGGTGCCAGGGGGCTGACCTAGAGCACATGCCTGGTAAACATGCCCCTGTTATGCTTTGATGAAAATTCCGTCAAATTATCAGCTAATGTGAGGGAGCTTACCAGCCGCCCCTAAACCTTTTCTCTGATACTGTGAATGTACGAAAGTCGCATTTGCATGATTCTCAGTGTGCTGTGGAGATCCATGTTTGTGTCATCTCTGTAATTTCAGCACTGTCAGCTTGGTAATTCATTAGAGCACAAAGCTCAGCTTGGTGCATTAGCCACACGTGGGGTACAATGTTTATTTATACATGCTGTTTAATTAAAGCAAGTCTACGCGAAATATTAGTATAACCATAAACATCCAGTAATCATTTGGCACGTCCCTGAGTTCATTTTAAACACCCTCCTATAACAGTTTCTCTTCCTTCCTATCTTCAGATATATGACATTTTGCCATGGGTCATTTCTGTAAATTGCTCAGTAGTTAATCATGTTGGATTTGATTTGACAGCTGTGTTAGAAGTGTCTGGAAGTTAGGATTTAACAAAAATAGCGATTCTCTGAACCCAGGGTGTTTTAATAATTAAAGCCCTCGTTTAACGTCTGGTACTCTAAATATCGAACACAAGTGACACTGGCTACTAAAACTCCTCTCCTAACTAATATGTAATAAGTTGTAATTGATTTAATTAAATAATTAAGTACTATTAAAAATATTAACTATTAACTTCCTGTCGTCACATGACTGAAGGTTTTTCTACCTTTCTTTTTAATTTTAAGTTGGAGAATAATATTTGGGTGTAGAAGGGGAAACTGATCCTAAACATGCAATAAGCACACAGGCACCCACACACACACACACACACACACACACACACACACACACACACACACACACACACACTCACACACTCACCACACACACACACACACACACACACACACACACACACACACACACACACACACACACACACACACACACACACACACCCACACACACACACACACACACACACACACACACACACACACACACACACACACACACACACACACACACACACACACACACACACACACACACACACACACACACACACACACACACACACACACACACACACACACACACACACACACACACACACACACACACACACACAAATGCTCCAGAAGGGGAAGGAGCCAGAGAGACAGGTGATGGCCCCTGTGGTTGGGCATGTCAAAGGATTCTACATTTGGGGGGCACCTTAGGACTTACCAAGCACAAACAGGGCCATACTACGCCCAATTTGTAACCCTAAATGAAACTGGTAACCCTAAATTTAGATCCATATTGTTTTATCCATTATTTTTATTTCTAAGGTAAGGTCTGCTCCTTGTCGCACTTGAAAAGCCTGTTGCCTCTTTGGTCTCTGATTGGGGGGTATTTACAAGAGGGGGGACCATTTGTCCCTCTCAGGCAGGGTCTGAATGCATGGCAAGGAACCATAAAAGAAAAGAGCAGGGTAAATAAACATAAAATGCATGTTGCTCTCCCGCCAGAAGCTAAAGCACAAATTGTTGCAGCGTCTGGCTTTCTGTCTCTCACTGTCTCTCTCAGTGCAGTGTGGTTGTGTTGCAGTGCCTGGCTTTCTCTCTCTCTCTTTTTTTCTCTCTCTCTTCCTCCCTCAGTGCAGTGTGATTGTGCTGCAGTTTCTGGCTTTCTCTGTCTCTCTCAGTGCAGTGTGGTTGTGTTGCAGTGCCTGGCTATTTCTCTCTCTCTCTCTCTCTCTTTCTCTTTCTCTCTCAATGCAGTGTGACTGAGTGCAGTGTGATTGTACTGCAGTTTCTGGCTTTCTCTGTCTCTCTCAGTGCAGTGTGGTTGTGTTGCAGTGCCTGGCTATTTCTCTCTCTCTCTCTCTCTCTCTCTCTCTCTCTTTCTCTCTCAATGCAGTGTGACTGCGCTGCAGTGTCCTCTCCGGCCACTGCGCTCTGCGCATCACCTCCATTTGCAGCATTACTGAGCGCAACTGGGTGTTTTGAAGTGAAATATTTGTGGAGCGTGAAGCCCTTGCCTCTTACTCAGTACAGTGCCCTTCAGCCTCTGGTCTGTGCACTGCGGGACAGCACAGATTCAGGGTCTCTCCTGCACGGTCCAGCTTCTGTGCGTCGTGAGCCTTAACAGTTAGCACATAAGCCTCCATACAGTGCAGTGTCATTGTTCACTTTGTAAAGCTTTTCCCTTACCTCATCCAGTGCAGTGATATAGTAAAGAAGATGGCGTTATCTTGAGAACCTAATGTCCCTTTCCTGTCCCCTCTCCCCCTCTCTTTCTGCCACTGTGTCCTTCCCATCCCTCTCCCTCCTCTTACGCCATGCACTGGCCTGTCCACCTCCATCCACAACTCTTATTTTAATCATTCTCTTGCTGTTCTCCCAAAAACGTTGACTTCCTCATGACTGTCTCTCACTCATTGTTATTGGCTGAATACTTGCCCAATCCTCCTAACCTCTGACCCCTTCCCCCCCACTCCCTTGCTTCACCCCCCCCCAGACTCCAAGCAGAATGGAGATGCTGCCAATGCCGCGCTGGCCAATGAGGACTGCCCCACCATTGACCAGGTGCTGGGGCCAGACGAGAAGAGCCCGGCGACGGGCGGCATTGGCCGAGAGCGGTACCCACACGACCGCGCCTGCTTCCTGCTCAGCACAGGAGAGTTCAGGGCTACTGACGGCAATGTGAGGAAAGGTATGACACACTGCGGGGACATGTATACAGTGCACACACACACACACACACACAGACACACACACACATATGCACACACAGGCACACATACACACACACGCAGGCACATATAAGGCAGATGCCCATAGTTTGAAGAGCTGCAAGTCAAAGCCCCTCCACCGTAACCCTTCACTAACCCCTGTCTATATCCTTCCAAAACTGCTAAGTTGACAGTAAGCATCTCGTTTGAGATATCTGTCATACCTTTTACTACAATACGTCAAATAATTTGTGTGTTATTCCTCAAAAAATGATTGAATCCTCTCAAAGCAGTCTGATGAGCAAGGTATTGTATTTCGTTGTGCCATTCAGCAAAAAAGAATAGCGAAAATAAGAGGGAAGTGACCGCAAGGTCAAGAAAGGACCACCATTCATCAAGCATGACCATTAGCCTTATTTCTGATGTTTCAGTTCCAATTTAGCAATCATTTCAATTCCTAGCTTAAAAGTATGTGGTTGACCATGATCTCATTCCAGTCCATGTGTGCTGACTTGCTTTAGCTACCCACTCTCTTCTGCCTAAATCATTTTTCCTTGTTATAGCTCTCCTATTTGTCCTGTCCACCATGGACTGACATCTGTTTGCACTGTTCAATGGGCATCCATTATGATGAAGACAAGAGGGTTAGGCTTGGCAGAGGACAGTTACAGGGACAACAAATGCTGGTCACCTGACCCTCGATCAAGTGGCTCATTGGCTGAGCCTGGTCTGTTACGAGTCATCTGATGCTTTCAGATCAGGTCATGTGCACATACATCCAACAAAGCGCTCAAGTGTGTTTGGAATACAAGGGTTAGCAACCTAGCTAGGCCTCAAAAGCATAGAACAAAGCAGAGATTACATGTGCCACTCCACTAATTATGAGATAATGAAATGAGATAGACTGCCTGGACACCACAGCCGAGTCTTAGTTAATTTTAATTAGCCTGCACGCATAGATATGCCTTACTGTACCTTCACATATCTGCGTAATTTCTGCTCCGCATTCCACACCACATCTGGTTATTCCCATTTATCTCAATGAGAATTTTCCCTTAATGCTGCTGATGTGAGCGGAAAACCAATCAAATCCCTCCGTTTCTCAAAGCTTTCATTCGATGAGAGCTTTGACAGTCAGTGCTCCACACAAATTGTTTAGAGGGGCTTAAAAAGGCTGTAAGAGGGGCTACCACAGCTGAAAGTTTTTTTGCAGAAGCTGCGGTACTATCCAGCCATACCCAGAAACCTGTGGAGCTTGCGACTGGTCGTGGGTGTTGGGAAAGCAGTGATTGCGGAGAACTTCACTGCAACAGGACGCACTTGACCTTGGCCAACCTGTTTACCAAGATAGGTTACCAACCCCTTCCTAAACTCACATTTGGCTAGATTAACCATCAGTGACGCCTTAACCAGATGGTCAAACACCATGCTAAGGGTATCCGAATGTTTCGGCCAATCAGGGGAGTAAATCACCAAATCATCTAGGTATGTGTCACAATTCGAAAGATCTGCTGAAACCAAATTAACAAGGTGTTGAAATGTCGCCGGAGCAGTCTTCATTCCGAACGGCATTACAGAATATTGAAGGAAGTTGTCTGGAGTTATGAATGCTGAGATTTCTGAATCAGTGACTGCCGATTTTTGACAGGTGTGACGTTGTTCTTTGTTCTGCGCTCTCACTTGTGGAAGGAAGTGCAGAGGAACAGCGGAAAAAAAAACACTGCCATCAAGCAGAAGTTTGCCTAGACCAGACTCTTGTTCAAACCAAGTTGAGAAGCAGGCTTGATGGGACACAGCATCAAGCTCACAAAGGAAATCACTGGTAATTTTCTGCAAGAGATGGTGGACCCTTGTCAGTTCCCTCTCTCAGAGAACCACTAAGTCTGATATCTCTTTATCGTACATGATGACACGGCCTATGGAACTGTAAGAGATGAAGCAGAAGTGTTTAGCAAGGCTTTCTCAAGAAATGCCACTTACAAGATGCTAACATCATGGCTCCATATGACAAACAATCTGCTTCCTGCTGTATTGGGACCATCACATTCAAAGGTAAGGATGCTAACAGGCTCCTAAAGTACCTCATGCTTAATAACGCCTCAGGCCCCAATCGGATCTCCGCCAGAGTTTACATGGAATGCTGTGCCAAGCTTGCAAGCCCTCTGTGTCTCATCTTCTATCACTGTTCTATTACTGTTTCCCAACCCAAGCCAGTGGGAGACAGCGTCCGTTCTATACATACACAAGAAAGACTTCGGAGGAGATCTATCCTGATACCAGCCCATATCCCTGCTTTCCATTTTAAGCAAGGTAATGGAAGAGGTAGTGCAACAACAGCTGCAGAGGTACATCTTTAAGAACATCCGGATCTCCTGAAGAGCACTCCGATTCCGACCAGGACGCAGTACTGCAGCCATCCTATGCCACAGCTGAGGTAAATCCCTGGCCCTGGGAGAGTAGGTTAGTGTCATGGCCCTGGATATCCCAGGGGGCTTTTGTTAAAGTGTGGCATCACGGGCTATTAGCCAAACTCCATTCTAAAGGGTGCCTTGGAAGCTTCTCACGTTCCTTACAGAGCTACCTTTCTAACAGATTGATCAAAGTTGTTCTGACAGACCAAGCCTCAGAGCCCTGCTTCACTACGGCTTCAGTACCACATGCCTCAGAGCCCTGCTTCACTACGGCTTCAGTACCACATGCCTCAGAGCCCTGCTTCACTACTGCTTCAGTACCACACACCTCAGAGCCCTGCTTCACTTCTGCTTCAGTACCACACACCTCAGAGCCCTGCTTCACTTCTGCTTCAGTACCACACACCTCAGAGCTGCTTCACTTTCAGTACCACACACCTCAGAGCCCTGCTTCACTACTGCTTCAGTACCACACACCTCAGAGCCCTGCTTCACTTCTGCTTCAGTACCACACACCTCAGAGCCCTGCTTCACTACTGCTTCAGTACCACACACCTCAGAGCCCTGCTTCACTACTGCTTCAGTACCACACACCTCAGAGCCCTGCTTCACTACTGCTTCAGTACCACACACCTCAGAGCCCTGCTTCACTACTGCTTCAGTACCACACACCTCAGAGCCCTGCTTCACTTCTGCTTCAGTACCACACACCTCAGAGCCCTGCTTCAGCACCACACACCTCAAGCCCTGCTTCACTTCTGCTTCAGTACCACACACCTCAGAGCCCTGCTTCAGTACCACACACCTCAGAGCCCTGCTTCAGCTTCAGTACCACACACCTCAGAGCCCTGCTTCAGTACCACACACCTTGCTTCACTACTGCTTCAGTACCACACACCTCAGAGCCCTGCTTCACTTCTGCTTCAGTACCACACACCTCAGAGCCCTCTTCACTACTGCTTCAGTACCACACACCTCAGAGCCCTGCTTCACTACTGCTTCAGTACCACACACCTCAGAGCCCTGCTTCACTTCTGCTTCAGTACCACACACCTCAGAGCCCTGCTTCACTACTGCTTCAGTACCACACACCTCAGAGCCCTGCTTCACTTCTGCTTCAGTACCACACACCTCAGAGCCCTGCTTCACTACTGCTTCAGTACCACACACCTCAGAGCCCTGCTTCACTTCTGCTTCAGTACCACACACCTCAGAGCCCTGCTTCACTACTGCTTCAGTACCACACACCTCAGAGCCCTGCTTCACTACTGCTTCAGTACCACACACCTCAGAGCCCTGCTTCACTTCTGCTTCAGTACCACACACCTCAGAGCCCTGCTGCACTTCTGCTTCAGTACCACACACCTCAGAGCCCTGCTTCACTACTGCTTCAGTACCACACACCTCAGAGCCCTGCTCCATCACTGCTTCAGCACCACACACCTCAGAGCCCTGCTTCACTACTGCTTCAGTACCACACACCTCAGAGCCCTGCTTCACTACTGCTTCAGTACCACACACCTCAGAGCCCTGCTTCACTTCTGCTTCAGCACCACACACCTCAGAGCCCTGCTTCACTTCTGCTTCAGTACCACACACCTCAGAGCCCTGCTTCACTTCTGCTTCAGTACCACACACCTCAGAGCCCTGCTTCACTACTGCTTCAGTACCACACACCTCAGAGCCCTGCTCCACACTGCTTCAGCACCACACACCTCAGAGCCCTGCTTCACTACTGCTTCAGTACCACACACCTCAGAGCCCTGCTTCACTACTGCTTCAGTACCACACACCTCAGAGCCCTGCTTACTGCTTCAGTACCACACACCTCAGAGCCCTGCTTCACTTCTGCTTCAGTACCACACACCTCAGAGCCCTGCTTCACTTCTGCTTCAGTACCACACACCTCAGAGCCCTGCTTCACTACTGCTTCAGTACCACACACCTCAGAGCCCTGCTTCACTTCTGCTTCAGTACCACACACCTCAGAGCCCTGCTTCACTTCTGCTTCAGTACCACACACCTCAGAGCCCTGCTTCACTTCTGCTTCAGTACCACACACCTCAGAGCCCTGCTTCACTACTGCTTCAGTACCACACACCTCAGAGCCCTGCTTCACTACTGCTTCAGCACCACACACCTCAGAGCCCTGCTTCACTACTGCTTCAGTACCACACACCTCAGAGCCCTGCTTCACTTCTGCTTCAGTACCACACACCTCAGAGCCCTGCTTCACTACTGCTTCAGTACCACACACCTCAGAGCCCTGCTTCACTACGGCTTCAGTACCACACACCTCAGAGCCCTGCTTCATCACTGCTTCAGTACCAGAAGCCTCAGTCCTTGGCCCTCTCCTATTCTCTATCTTCAATAATGACCTGGTTGACGTCTGTGTGACTTCCTGTACTACTATACTTATGACTCAACTCAATACACCCATATAAAGTCTCAGCAACACAGGCTTAAGTCGAAGCTAGCCTAACCAGGGATCTACACCAAAAAAGTATCTGGTGCAAGTCTGTGACACTCTGGAGGAGGTCCTCCAGATCTGCACTTCAGCGGTCATCGTCTAGCCTCTACTGTAGAGCTTGTCATCCTAGGAGTCACGATAAATAGCAAAGTTTTGGTACCAACGTTTCAGAAATTGGGAGTTTCAAGGAGCGTGGCCAGTAAAATGAACACCGAGAGCTAAGCCACAGTCTACATAGCACAGGTACACAGCACCGTGGACTGAGCATCAATTAGCTGGATGAGTACCCCACCTACTCTCCATAGCCTGCTTGACAGCACCCAGAAAATGGCCCTGAAAATAGTCAGAGGGGACCAGGACACAGCCTGCTCCCAGCTTGCCATCCCTAGCCTTAATCAAAGATGGCGGGTGGCTGCTGTTACAGCCATGGGCAAGAAGGACACCCACCACTGCCCCATGGACCTCCAGGCTAAGCATCTTCCGCTATATATAAGGCCATGCAACACTCGCCCATCTACAGGCTTCTCAGACCACACTGTCTCCCTCCCAGTCTTAAGAACACACTCCTTAGGAAAGAGCTTTCTTCACACTGCCATCCGTGGAACAGCCTCCCAGAACAATATGTCACTGTTGCAGACAGGGTCAAAGCACACAAATCTCCTCCTTCATTTTTCTTATTGCTTTCTTAATTTGTACATCATTATTACGTAAGTGGTGCTGTATGGTGGGTTTGTATGTTTGTGATGGTGCGGGGGTACCTGAAGGTTGTCATGTGACAGAAATGTGAGAGAAAATATGCTTCCTGTGAGGATGTGTGAGGGTCAAATCTCAGATCATATTCACCTGGGAGATGCACATGGCAGAACATAAACCCTTTGGAAGACCACAGACTCAGACACCACTACCAGCACTGTCAGCAAACCAACAAACTTTACCGTTCGACAAGAATAACCAGCATGAGCTGTTGGCTTCGAGGTGAAGCAGAGGAAACATGGGGTAAACACCAACCCGAGTTGCAAACATACAGGCCCACTGCTGTCTCACTGCTTGGTTGCCAAACGGTTTCATTCATAATGTTAATGTGACCCTAACCAGCTACAATTCCTCTAGGCAACGTGGTTAGTGATTTCTGTGTAGGGTTGGCGTATCGTGTACAACTTCATTTGACTAGAAAATCTCACTGAGATTCCGAATCTGTTTTTCAAGAGAGACCTGGCCAAGATAGCAGCCAACACAGTGTCAATATGTAAAACAATAAAAGAATACAATACATATATCATATAAAATGTGCAGTTCTAAAAATCACAAGAGAAGTCTGGGTACAGGAGCTTCTTCACTGAAAGCATTTACATGTTTCAGTTACGATGTTTTGTATGGCACACTTAAAATCAGCCATAGATATGAAACAAGTTAAATTCAGCTCATTCTGTAATTTGCTCCATGACCATGGTGCAGAATAACTGAAAGCAGTCTGTCCAAAAACTGAAAAGACCCTGGAAATATTGAACAGGAACCAGTTTGATGATGCTAGGTGATAATTCCCAGGGCTCTTATATAGGCGAGCACTGAGATAAACAGGTGAACCATGCAATTAGCCAACTAGATGTAATTGAGTATCTGACTTGGCTATTGTTCACAATTGCAATCAATAAAAAAAGCCAATTAGCCACCTAGCTCAGTAACGTAGCCTGATAAGAGAGCTCCCTAAATGCAGTGGCGGGGTTTAAGGGTTACAGAAAGGAGATCAGCCCGTTTGATGAAGTGGAAATGCCATCTGATAATTGCTAAACCTAGCGATAAACATCTTTAGCCACTGCCACACAGAAATGTGTTTAAAATCAAGTCTTTGGGTGGTGATTGTTTTGTTATGTCTTGCACCATATGACAGCAAACTGGGTATTCTTTTTTTTATCAAAGCCAGGCTTCTAGCCTACTTATTTTCTGTATGGATTTAACTGAGTTACCAGGAGAGTGGAACATTAGCATAAACCTGCCCTAATGGGTAAGTGGTCAATAGAGGAACCTTTCTTCATCTAGGATGTCAGTTTTGGGGAAAAAATAATAGATAAGATTGAAGATAAACAAAACACTGCTGAAAATCTCTACTTGTTCAAGTCAGTAAATCCCTCAGAATCTGTACCTTCAGTAACAGGCAGTCATAGAGGCACAGGCCTGCAGAAGGAGTGGCACAGAGACTAAGTCACAGTTATGGACAAACTGTGCAGGTCGTATTCCTCCGTCTACTGTGTAGCATGTCCTGATCTGAAAACACATGAGACAGTAGCTGTGTCAGAGAGAAAAAAGCCAAATGCCAACTTAAAAACATCACCTTCAATATCCCAACTATACTCTGGGAGCCTATTGTGAGCTCAGACCCTCATAATGTTAAATACAGATGCCTGTCTTGACAGGCACAAGGCTGTCGTGACAGACACAAGCCTGTCCTGACAGGCACAAGGCTGTCGTGACAGACACAAGCCTGTCAAGCCCTGCTCTGGCATTCGATTCTATCTTAGTCAGACTGTTGGAAGTAGCTGTGAAAGGGGACAGATGGTACGTATGATGTCATTTTATATCCCATTACACTGACATTACATATCCATCATTTGTGAACACTCAATATACCAACCTCCTAAGGACATTACTGCAGGTGCTTTAAGTGTTTCAGAATCTAACCTGAATCTAGCCTGACTCTGTATGGATTTTATGTCAAAAATGGCATAAAGAAAATATCAGTCACCATCTGATATTTTCTCGAGTTTGATATTATATCCATTGATGCATTGATCTACATTAGCCTCATGTGCATTCTGCGTACTGTACTGTGATGTGCTGTGTCAGTTATAACTAGCTTTGGATGGCTTCCTTTCCTCTGTCTCGGATTTACACTACAGTACAGTAGACTGATTGCCCTGCTGCTTGCTGGTTTCTCTGCCTCTCCAACTGTTCCTCTCTAGCAATGAGCCTCATATCTTCTGTCTCTCTTCTTCTTCCTGTTGTGTTCTTTCTTTGTCTTCCTGTTGTGTGTTTCTCTCTTTCCTTCCTTCTGGCTGTCTCTCTGCCATTCATTGCATTCTTTCTCTTCCACTTTCTCATATGCACACCCCTTACCTTCTCATCTCTTCTCTTTTCTTCTCCTTCTTTCACCCTCCGTGCTTGCTTGCTGCACTCCACCTGCCTTCATCTCGGTCCTGGCTGTCCCTTCCCTCCTCTTGAACTCGTCTTCCTCCCTCCCCGCCTCCCCCTGCTCCGTTTCCTTTACACGAACCTGTCTTCCTCAAACGTACCTTAACAACCGACCAACTCCCCAAAACACCTGTTCACTCTGCACCTCCCCCCAACCCCCAACCCCCCACCCCAAAACTTTTTAATACCCAACGATCCCCCTTAAAAAACACCAGAAACCTCAGAAGCCAGCCCAGCCTCTCCTCCAAGTGAGGAATGGTTCAAGCCGGAGGGACCCCTGTTACAACAGGACCTCAATGCAAATTCATCTTCATCCTCCTGGATCAAACCATAACGCACAGAGGTAACACAGCAATAAGCGCATTAACGACACTCATGGTCATGGGCACAGTTCCACAAGTTCATGTCTGGCGTCTGTGTATTTTACAGGATCTGTTAAAATAATATATATTTCAGTTAACTGCTGATATCTTAAAGAATTCATCAAAACAGGTGACTCTTGCATATACATAAACGCACATATACACTCATACTTAAGTATAATCTGACTTCCACATGCACACATACTTAAACACACACCTGTACAATAAATGCAATTCATGAAATGACTTACATGGTTTAAGTTTTGAAATGCATGCCAGTGGATTGCTGGTGAAAGCAATGTTTTACAGTTTATCCTGTTTTTCCCTCTGTAGGTTATTGCTATTACTCATGAATGTTTTAAGTGTTTATATAGAGTGGATTTGTGTTTGTGTATATATCTGTGTGTATGTGTGCGCGTGTGTGTGCGTGCGTGTGTTTCTTTGAGAGCGTGTTTCTTTGTTTATATCTTTGTGGATCATGTGTCTACCTATGCTGCTCATGTGTGGTTGGGTTAATGTCAGCTGTTACTTACTACCCATATTTAACCCCGCCCATGTGAAACCCCTCCCTTGCTTAACCTCAACATGTGAAACTCCACCCATGTTTAACCCCCGCCCCTGTTTAACCTCACTCATGTGAAACCCCGCCCCTGTTTAACGTCACCCATGTGGTACCCCGCCCCTGTTTAACCTCACCCATGTGAAACCCTGCCCCTGTTTAACCCCGCCCATGTGAAACTTCTCCCCTGTTCAACCCTGCCAGTGTCTAACCCCGCCTGTGTTTAACCCTGCCCATGCGTAACCCTACTCATGTATAACCCCGCCCCTGCATACCCCGCCAGTGTCTGTTCTCTTCCTACCCTTTCCCCAAATGTGACCCACCCATAACAAATCTTGTCGCATTTACTTCCCCCTCCCACACCCTCTTCCATTCTCACTTCAGCATTAACCCAGCCAAAGCCCCGCCAATTGGATGTTATCATATTCATACTCTTATCTAGATAAACCCATAAACTCCTTCCTCAATGATCAATGATTTGGTTACTGCAGTTGATTGGGCTGCACTATGCAAGATGCATTATGAAATGGTATATGTATGATTTACTCGCCGATTCAGACCCTGGCAGTTCACTAAAGTTTGGCCATCAAAAAGTGCCTGTTTTGCTGTGAGTTGCATCACACTGTGAGAGACTGTGTTTGCCGTGTGTCGTGTAACTGTGTCACGTTTGTGTGTTGGCTATTGTTGTCATCACAGTGTTGTGTTTCAATGTCATTCAGAGGTGGCGTGTTGTCTGATGTGCTTTGTGTTGTTGTCTTCCTCCTCAGGTTGTGTCATATCATGCGTTTGTATGTCGGCTATTGTTGTTATGTATTATGTTGTGTTGCTGTCTTCCCGACCCCCCTTTTGTGTGTCGTATTTTCTGTTGCCGTCTCTGTTGTGCGTTGCTGTTCCCCTCTTTCCGCCAGTGGTATTTACCCTGGTCAGAGTGGCTATGGCTTTGCAGTGCATGACTTCTAATGTTCTCTCACTTCTGGAAAAACAATCAAGCAAACAGTAAGAAAAACTGGAAAAGAAACAAAGACCTTTTCACGTTTAACTCTTTTGCAGTCACGATATTTGGTCCTTTTTGAAATTTACGGTGATGTCACTTTTGGTCACTCTTACCAGAGCAAATGATCAGTGGTTGTAGTGATGCTGGCTGTACTCAGCTCACTATCGTCAGGTAGACTGAATAGTATTCCATTACTGACACCACTCACGCGCGAGGGTTATGGTTTGGCCCCGCCCCCACTCATGTGCGAGGGTAAGGGATTGGCCCCACCCCCACTCATGTGCGGGCAAGGGTTTGGCTCCTCCCACTCATGTGTGATGGTAAGGGGTTGGCCCCACCCGCACTCATGTGTGAGGGTAAGAGTTTGGCCCCGCCCCCACTCATGTGTGAGGGTTAGGGTGTGGCCCCGCCTCCTTTGCTGCGTGAGCGTGCAGAGGAGGTCAGCTATCCTCATTAGGCCAATATCACTGCAGATACTACCGCAGTCTGTGCACTCCTACACTACACTACAACAACGAACAAACCTGAATCCCATGTGAGCGCTACATCTTTTAATGAAATACTATTCACTTGACCTTTAAAAACCTGTACTTCAGTCCTGAGAGAATTGGCCATTTGTAGTGGGCTCCTCTGGTTGTTATCTTTAAAGGAGCGCTAAGTCAACACTCAGGGACTGAATTACTCTCTGACATGCCCACCGAGACACACTGGCCAATCCCGCGCTATGACTGACAGACGCACTCGGGTGATTGACGTGGTATTTTGGGGGGTGCCGAAGGTAAGTGGACAGGGCTGGCAGCTGAACGCAGAGAGTGTGAAGAAGGGAAGCTGCTTGGATGTGTTGAGCCTATGCACAGAGCTTTGAAATGGGAAGGCAGCCTGAATGAAATGTAACAGCCCCAGAGGCTACAGTTGCTGGGTCCACTGCCCACGCTGTGGATCTCTGTCGCTCTCTCTCTCGCTCTCTTTCGCTACTCTAAGTTGCTCCCGCAGCATTAAAAACGATAAGGCTAACTGCCTAACACATGTTAAATTGAAGATTCCATCTGCCAGCTAAAGTTAGTCTCTCAAGGCTGACCCTTGGCAGTATCTGAGCATGTCCGGACACAAGCCTTCCTTTCCCTTCTCAACGACGTCCTATGTTGCGCATTGTTTAATAGGAGAGCAGAGAGGTGCCAGATGTACACAAAGAACGTGGGAGTGAACCACAGCTAAAGCTGGCCTTTTCATTTTAAAGAGGGTGGGGGCGGGAGGGCGGGCGATGGGTGGGGGGGGGGGGGGGGGGGGGCTCTCTCCTTTTCTCCTGATGTGGTTTGCCTTGATGTTTATGTGCTGTAAGTGTTTGCTGGTTTGTTGCTTTTTTTTCCTGTGACATTTCCTTTGACCTCGTTTGACCATTTGCATAGCGCAGGGGGTCAATAAAGGTCAAGAGGTTATAAGGTTGTATTGGTTTTCCTTCAAGTCGATTTCTTTCCCTGTCACCTCCACTTTCTTCTACCACATATTGTCTGTTTCCTCCTGTTTTCTTTGTACTGTGTACGTGTCCATTTGAACCCATCCACGTGGATGCTGTTTGTTTCGTATATATGTTTATTTGTTCCGTCTGCCCGTGTTTGAGTTTGTACATGTCTCTTTTTACGTGTCTGTGTTTGTCTACCTTCAATTTGCCCACCCTCTCCCGAAACCTTTCCCGAAATACCCTTCCTGCATCCTCTATTTTCTTCCTCTTCTTTCTTTCTCTTTTTCCTCCTCCCCTCTTGAAACCCACTGTTGTTTAGGAAACAGTGGAAGAGAGCATTCTGGGACTTGTGATCAAAGAATTGTGGGAAATTAAAAATAGTAAAATAAAAAAAAAAAACTATTCAATCTAAGAATACATTTTAATGCAGAAGTGTAATAAATCATAAATAATGCATACCCATCAAACCATGTTCCCATGATGCACTGACCCCTAAATGTTTGATATTATTATTATTACTATTATTATTATTGTTGTTGTTCTTATTATTTTTCTCTTCATTTTCTTGTCAGTGCACTGTTTCTTTTTTTCCTTCACACTGGTTAATTTTAATCAAAATCAAACTTTGACCCCAGCCTTACTCATGTTATTGAAAGTAAATATATATATACAGTCCAATAAAACCCTGTTAAAATTCCCCTCCAGGGTATCTTAGATCAACGGTTGCTGCACAGAAATGGCTCAAATGAACAATTTTCCAGTTGAGGGAGAAGCTGTAATATTCAAAATGAAAACAAAGCAGTGTATTTGGTTAAATATCCCTATGGCCTTCCTTTTGGCTTAAACGTAACGACAGCATAATTGCTCTCTCCAGTCCGCAGGATGTAACCTGTGGCGCTTGTGAAATTCTTTCGACTGATTGCCCTGGGATCACGCAAGCATTAGGTGCAACAAGCATATCACTCAACTCAAAGGATGCTGGATTATTTACTGGGCACTCCAAATGCCGCCTTTATGCGGACTCGTTCGTTGTGTTTAATTATAGGCTGGGGGAGGGGGTGAGGATGGTGTCATTGTTTTTATTTGTTCTATGTCACAGTTGGAATGTTGGAATGTAATTTATTTTACCTGTAAAACTGAAGTAATGACCATTTTGCAATGGCAGTGCATACAAAATGGCTTCATATAAATTATTAGCGAGACAATTATGGAATATTTTATTTGATTTTTAATCTTATGGTCAGGTTCCCACAAATTTTTACATATATTGTATGCCCATGGCTTAGAAATAACTTTTTTTATAAGAATTGTGATCTTCATTTTTTCTTGTTCTGAAATGTATTGCATTGAAACAGGGCTTACTGAAATAATAGTGCCAAATCGATTTCATAATCATTAACACTTAGCGATGCTACGCACCACAGTCAATTCATGAGGGTATAAAACATGGCCTTTACAAAAGTAAATCTTCTTGCATAGCAAAGCTGGAAGCACAAATGGGTAGGTCTCAATCATACTTCAAACCTTCGTTTGTTCAACCTCTAGCATTGGGTCATTAGATACATACCCAGCTCTAACGCAGAGTCATTAAATGCATACTCTGGTTATAACTGGCATGCGTTTACCTGCTCAGGTTGTTGAGTGTGAAACTGTGTATCAGTGCAACATGGCATGTATTTTTTATGGAGTGAGATCCATTCAGCTGGAATTCACTTTTGTAAATTGAGGACAAACTTAAAAACACATGAGAGTGTGTGTGTGCGTATGTGTATGCGCGTGTTTGTGTGCACACATGTACGTATGTGTGTATGTTTATCTCTGTGCATGCATGTGTGTGTGCGTGTGTATGTGTGTTTGTGTGTGTATGTATGTGTGTATACGCACGTGTGTGTGTCTGTGTGAGCACGTGTTAGTGTGTGTAAGTGTGCACATGCACACATATGCACCTGAGGTAACAGAAGACAATGTACATCTGCTTTGCCAAGTCTGTCCTTTCCGGACTAATGTCTTTAATGACTTTGTTTGTACTGACCCAATTTGTTTTTTTTATTTTTTTTTTTCCTTTTTTTTCATACATATTGACCTCAAAAATAATTATTTTAGTCATTTGCCATTCAACAGCTTGGAACATTCCATTATTTTAGACATACAGCAATACTGTGGAAACACATCATATACAAACATCTGCATTATATTTGTATGACATTGTGTTCATCTCAATGCCATACGCTGATAAATTAACTGATCTGCAAATATTGATCTGGACAGTAAACAAAATGTAAGTGCAGTTTTCTTGTTGGCAACTCAATGTTTATGTTTCTGTCGATGCCACTTTGTCCTTAACTGTCAGTAATAAATCTAAGACAGTCTTTTGCCCTTTAATAATAACTCATGATAAAGGATAAAGGGATGACTACAATCTGTGAAGAACAATATATATATTATATATATAACAATATACAATAATAAAAATTGACTAATAACTGAGAGTCAAGCACACAACATTATGTGGTTAGAGTTTGTCTGGTAAATGTAAACATTTAAAGTTCTGTTCTGTGTTATTGATGAATTCCTGAGTGAATATTTGCACATGTCTGCATTCTTCTTCTCATGTCCCCCCCCCCTTCTCTCTCAGTTTAACTCACATTTCCATCTCATTCTCAGGCCACTTGTACAGTCCTCGTAGTGTTACCAAAGTTTGAATAGAGGTGGGTATTCGAACGCTGGTAAAGGGGGGAAGAAGCGACATGAATCTCACTCAGTTTGTCATGTTTTCCCTCCATACTCAGCCACTTTCTCCAGTTAACCTGCATAAAAAAGTGTAATATAATTGCATAGTAGCAGATTGAACAGGTTTCCAGATGTTATAGAATACTGAATCTATAGTGATATAGAATTCACTGATGTCAGAGAAGGACGGTGGAAGAAGGAAGAGGGAAATCAAAAAAAGCAACTTACAGGTGCAAAGAAGTTTTCAGAAGATAAAAAAATGTAATGAAACATGTGAAGGTTTTGTCATGATTGGAAATAGGTTAAAAATAAAGATAGATTGAGCAGGTGGGTGTCCTGTGGAGACACTGGTGGAAAACGGCAGCTCCCTTTGGGCTCCACGGTCTGCAGGTATCGGCACACCTGTGCCCCACAGTCATACAGCGCAGACTGAGAAGAAGCGATGGATTAGCCTTGCGTTGCGCAGGTGCAAGCTTGTCTGAGCCCCCCCGTAAAGACAGAGGAGATTACAGCGATGAGCTGAGACTCAGAAATGAGAGTATACTAAATCACAGATTTGTTTGAATTCTAAAAGTATTTTGTTAGTATTTAATATGGTGCATTTTTTATGCGACCTCCATGTTAAATTCACCTTCCCAAAGCACAATCATTTTGTGTTTATGTTTTGTTAGACATTTCAACCACAGACACACATATATACAATGTATATATGTGTGTGTATTGTATATGTATATATTGTATATATATTTTTTTTTTTTGTATAATCAAAGACACAGCAAAATAAACTCTTTGCAATATATCCCTTATGGGGTGTTTTTCATAGGAATAAACATAAAACTTTTTAGTCAGTGCCTGTCAATCGTGACCTTCAGTAGGATGAAAAATGAGGTTGAGATAAATCTGTGTGTGTGTGTGTGTGTGTGCTTGTGTATGTGTGAGGGTACATTTAGCCTGCTCCCACTGGAACACTTCCACCCAAATTTATAAATAAATTTAGGCTATCCATGTGAATTAATATTAATGGCCCTTCTAAATTACATGGAAGGGGGAATTCAGTGTAGCCACCGAGATGAAGCTTACATGTACGAATGCTACAAAATCAGTGTGAACATAAACTGTGCAATATGTGGTACAATACAGTAAGCGTGTGTAAACACAGGTTTTGCTGGTATCCCCATGCGTGTCTTGATAAACACCAAACAATCATAAATTTGAATTACGTTCACAGAATGTTTTATTAAATAAAATGACTTAATGACCGTCAAATACGAAGAACTAGGGCTTCCATTTCAGGCAATGTAAAGACATGGGAGAGAAGAGACAGAACAAAAAGTAAGCAGAGATTGAAGTTCTATTGATGGAATTACAATACAAAAAATATATTATTTGGTAATATAAATAATTAATCGTCTAGACTGGAGATGTTTGCCAAGATATATTGGTCGTAGTGAATTTGGTGTCGCAAGTGCCACACGGGATGAAGCAGGTAAAAAGAAAATAGTTTGACATGGAACCTGAGGTCAGATTAGCATGCGCAGGTGTGTGTGCAGCCATAGATATGTTAAATTTGCTAGCAAGCACAAATCATAGCTAACGTTAATTAGGCGGACGGTTAACACACCCTTTTCCTTGGGCGTTCAGTTGCCACAGAAAAGCAGTCATGGTCTCTGCTGCTGGCTGCACTGTCCACCATATTTGCACAAATCTCCCCATTCTAAAAACAGTCAACTGGGGAGCATTGGAGCCCCATTGAAACTACAGGTTGTATGCAGCCTACATTACCAAACTAACTTGGGTAGAAACTTATCATGAATGGGAAATACAACTATGGACTGTGAGTGCAGTCTACGGGTGCGTTCCGATGCTCAAATTTTGTCTCCTTGCCTCCTCCACTCTTTTCCTCATCTCCTTCATGCCCCTGGAAATTGACCTATGTGTCCTCCCTCCCTCCCTGTACCAGAAACTCGCCTCCTCCTCTCCTCCAAAAGAAGGACACATCGATGTATCCTAAAGCGGAAGTCTTTTCACATTTGTTGGTGACATCATTGTGCTCACGACCAGTCAGATTAAAAACCCATCCCACAGAATATTTTTCATTGGCTTAGCTGTCCTTGGAATCAGTCAAAGTTACACGATTTCATCAATAGCCAAGATCGACTTTCGTGATCAGATTAGCTGCTCCAATTTTCATTTCATCTCCTTGTTTCCTTGTCTCCTCCACTTGTTTTCTCTTCTACTAAATTAATTTCCTCCCCTCCTTTCCTCCACATACTTCCAGGGTAGGAGACAAGTGGTGGAGATGAGGCGACAAAAAAAAGTATTGGAACACACCCTACAGCACTGCTTTTGCTTGGCAGGGCAGGGTAGGGCAGGGAGACTGAAGAATCCCTGTTTGACTGCAACAGTTTTCATAATATGAGACAAGTTCTGTAAAAGATATTTGTATCCACCATGAAAATAAACTCACAGCTGTGAGTCTCTCAGATTACCAGTTTCAAAACTCTATCTGTGCCAGGCACAGGTACATCTGAACAAAATGAGCATACTGTTACATTATATTTATCCTGAATGAAATGTATTCTTTAAAGATTAAGGACTGTGAAAGTTTCATGTACCTTTCAGTGCAGGGATATAACCTGCCTGTGCTGTATCTGCTGGCTCCGTAGCTTAATTGTGTCTGCAAGTGTCATCAATGACATTCAGGAGTTAAGCTGAATTCCCCCTGACATGGACACTGATTTAAATCCCATGCTGAGGTGATGGTGGGCTTCCCATCAGCCAGCGGGAGCTTGAGGGAGCTTGTGTGAGCCTGCCCATGCGTGTGTGTAGTTAAGGAGTGAAGGAGCTGTCAGTAAAGGGGAAATGCCTGAAGGTGTCAACGCTATCAGTGACAGTACTATAACTGTCAGTGATACCAGTAAAAACACTATCAGTGACAACAATATCAGTGACAGCACCATCAGTGCCAGCACTATCGGTGACAGCACCATAACTGTCAGTGATATCAGTAAAAACACTATCAGTGACAATAGTATTGCACTAGCAATGTCAGTATTATCAGTGACTGCACTATCAGTGACAGCACTATGATTGTCAGTGCTATCAGTGTCAGCACTATCAGTGTCAGTACTATCAGTGGCAGCACTATAGGTTTCAGCACTATCAATGTCAGTACTATCAGTGTCAGTACTATGAGTGCCAGTGCTATCAGTGACAGCAGTAACAGTGTCACTACTATAAGTGCCAGTATGATTAGCAACAGCACTGTGAGTGACAGTACTATCAGTGTCGGTACAGGTACAACGCCGTCACATTAACATGGACGCTGTGCCTTCAGCAGCCCTTCACTCAGGCTCAGCCTGTGTGGGATCTCTGCTGTGGCTCTGACAGTAAGGGTTAAACCAGCAAACCTCAGAGCTAAGCAGAATACAGCTCAGGTTAGCACATTTACAGCCACAATGGGCTGTCCTCATTACATGTGCACAATCTTGTTTGATGATTAGAACTGCGAGTAGATTAACGGGACCTTTGACTGTGTGCACGATATTATTGGACTATATCTGGAATAAGACAAACGTGCCCTTAAATTTGAAGGATAATCTCAGTGGACATGAATCTGTAAGGCTGTAAGGCTAAAGAGTATTTTAACTACGGTGTTTTATTCTTTTGTAGTTCTGTAGATGTTTTTGGTTTGGCTGATTTTATTTGGCTCCCTTTGGCCACTTGTTAGTGGTGTTCTTGTGTGCATCTGGTTCTCTCTCTCCGTCTGTCACTTTAATGTGCATGGTGCATGTGTGCGGTGCCCTGAGAGAGAGCAATCAAAGGAAGCTTTGCTGTGTAGTGCCCTAGAGAGAGCCAATCAGAGGAAACTTCGCTGTGTAGTATTTTGGAGAGCTTTGCCAGAAATAACCTGCTGCAGTTTCGTGATATGAAAAGAACTGATGCTTACGTAGTAATTGTATCTGGGTTTGCACCTGCAACCCTTCCCTATGCTCACTGGCAAATTATTTCTGAAATATAATTTTTTTTAAACTGCTATTGACGTTAGACATGAAAAGCTGTGCAAAAAACTTATATTGAACCCAATGCATTTTGATTCACATAAAGCCTGCATGGGCACTTCTGTAGACTTAAGCGTATGTAATTTAATTTAATGTTTTGCTAAGAATGGTAAACTGTTCTATTATTTATAGTGGTGAAGCATTTATGACCCAACTCACTTTCTGCACCTGCATTGGAACTTGTTCCCAGCAGTAGATGTATTATTACCTTGAGTTCAAAATACTGAAGCAGGGGAAAACTGTGTGAGTGTGTGTGTGTGTGTGTGTGGGTGTTGGGGGGGGGGGGGGGGGGTCCATGTGTGAGGGGCTCAGTGTCCGTGAGTGTGTGTGTAACTGTGTGTGTGTTGAGGGGCTCCGTGAGTGTGTGTGTGTGTGTGTGTGTGAGGAGGTCTGCATATGTGTATGTGTGTGTGTGAGGAGTTCTATGTCTGTGAGAGGAAGTCCATGTCTGTGTGTGTGTGTGTGTGTGTGTGACAGAGAGGGGCTCCATGCATATGTGTTTGGTTTTGTGTGTGTGTGGCAGAGAGGGGCTCCATGTGTGTGTGTGTGTGTGTGTGTGTGTGTGTCTGTGTGAAAGAGAGGGGCTCCATGCGTGGTGTGGTTTGTGTGTGTGTGTGACAGAGAGGGGCTCCATGCGTGTGTGTGGTTTTGTGTGTGTGTGTGTGTGTGTATGTGTGACAGAGAGCGGCTCCATGCGTGTGTATGTGTATGTGTGACAGAGAGGGGCCCCATGCGTGTGCGTGTGTATGTGTATGTGCCTGTGCCTGAGTGTGTGTGCTTGCGTGTTTGTGTGTGCTCGAGGGGCTGTCTCCATGCACAGTGTGCCAGTGTTAGCAGCGTTCACTAATGGAGCTCACTCGAAGGGAGAGGAGAGGGGGAAGGGGTACAGCGACTCACAAAGAGGGGTACTGGTCTCTTCTGTCTCTCTGTTCTCTTTTTGTTTTCTTTTCCAAGTGTGCTGGTGTTTGTGTGGGGATTCCTACATCCGTTTCCCCACAGTCTCACACAGTCTGTCTTTATGCAAGTGCCTCAGCTCAGAATACGCCGATCAAAACAGTGAGCTGTGACTGTCTCATTCACTCCTTGCTAATGGCTGTACGGTCCTTTGTTTAAGAACCTGAGGGGAAACCTCAACTGCCTTCAAAATTTTAGAAAGACTGGGGAGGGACGCAAAATGAAGAGCAGCGTGTAAAATGGGGGGCGCCAAGCATCGAAAATGAAAAACGCTTAAAACATTGAGGTCAGAGAACAGAACGATAATTCAACTACCTCTTCTGTCTCCACTTCAGATACAGCCCTATGCTGGAGTACAGAGTGTGTGAATGCTAAAGTGCCATGAATTGTTTCGCTGCTCCACTAACGCTGCTCCAACTCCACCTAATGTGCTTTCGCACAGGGAAGCTCTGCTATTGGCATGATTGATGGGAACTTTTGACTAGTGGGCTGTGCAGTGGTGTTTTGTGGGTAATGGAGTTTACTGCAAGGTAAAGGACATAAGCATTTCCTCAGATGAGTGAAAGAGGAAGAACTACATATAGTTCCCAGCTCACCCATCAGACTCTTAGTATTTTCGATGAGTTTTTAAAGAATGGACCTCAAAGATATAGCAGAGGGCAGGAGTGACTGAGAGACTGCCCACTGGTTCTTTGGCCTGTGAAGATGTCATTGTGCAAAAGAACGCTATATCTGCAGATAAACCATACATGATTAAGAATAAATATTGCTGCTGTGATCTACCAATGGGATCCAAAACGTAGCAGAGCTAACCCTAACCACTACAATTCAAGACTGTCTAACCTGTCCCAAGAAAACAACCAAGAGCTAAATTCCTCTAAAAAAAAACTCAGTCATTCAGTAGTTTTATGTATTTGCCTGACATTTCTAAATGCTTGTTGGGATTTTACTCCAATGCCACATACTGAATCTGAACAAACACAATAATTGTCCAGCTGGCTGTATGGGAACGCAGCTATGCAGACAGTACTAGGAAATACCATAGAAAGTACTCGTAGCACAATGTTTGATACAGCAAAAGGTGAGATTTTTTGAAAGGAACTTTGACAGCTTCACTTGGTCCAAAAGATAACATGGTCAGTAAAATATACTGTGTCTGTTGTTGCTGCCTTTATTGCTGTGTTTAAAAATGTTGCTAAAAAGTTGCTCATTTTCAATTTGTATAAAACACCTGAGTGTTGAACAAAACCTGTCTATCCGACGCAAGGTCCTGTCTGTTGATTCATGGAAATCTGAGAAAGCTTAAATAAGGGTGACATCAGGTGTTTTATATGGCTGGTCAGAATGTTTAAATGAACTCATGTGTGCTTAGCTTATACAGGAGAGACTATATGCGTACTGATATGGAAAAAAACTGAGTGACATAATTCATAACTCTCATTTTCCTGTTTTGTCCTGTCTTGTCTTTGTCTGTTTGTCTGTCTTTGTCTGTCCCCCATTTTAATTTCATTTTTCTATGACTTGTTTATTTTTTACTTACTTTATTGCTTAATTTATTACTTTGATTTCAATTAAACGTTTTTTTTTAATTCACACATAAACTTCACTTTTATCCATGCCTCTAATTGTAATTTGATTCTCTAATATCACAAATCCTTGCTCTTAAAACCTCTGGAAAAACAAATATTCATTCTGCTACCTCCAATACATTGATAATGCAATAATCCAAAATAAATAACTGAATATTTATTAATTATCCTGAATTCAAAATATTTATTTTTTATTATGTAATATACCTCAACATTTTCCCATTTCTACGTTCTCTCACCATAATCCCAATCCAAAAAAAAATACAACGGTAACTCCAAATCTATCCCTTTGCCCAAACATTGCAATCCTAACCTGAAACAATGAAACTGGTGATCTGGTGCTAATGCTGTGTCTCGGGTTGATGATGTCATGTCGCGGGCTGATGACAGCGACAGGCTATGAGAAATCTCGCAGCCTGAATAACATCTCAGGAATGACAGGGCCTAGCATGCGCCTAACCCCCATCACCAACTCACCATATGAGCCATACGAGTCCCCGGGACCGCTGCGGCGCTGCCGTTCCCCCATCCCCTCCATTTTGTAGCAGAAAGAGATTAAAGGAAAACATTGACTGGGCATGGCCTAAACCATAGTTATATACTGTAAAACAATGATAATGATAATAATGATGACGAGCACGAATGACAGTAACTGCAGAGGCCATTGTCCTCTCACTGGGTTTAGGGTGTTCAAATTTGATTCACATGGCGTGTAGGTATAATTGTATAGGGACACTTGCATTTCCAGAAGAAGGAAAAAAAAAAGATAACTTGAGAGCTACGATGGCATGTATAAAATATAATTAGG
>JAFBMS010000750.1:0-27500 GCA_019788955.1 Albula glossodonta
CAGAGAGGAGTAGAGACTGCAGTTTAGCAGCTATCAACCAGAGCTTAGTCTGTCCTGTTAAGGTGAATGTAAAATAACACAGACTCACACAGAGAGGAGTAGAGACTGCAGTTTACCAGCTATCAACCAGAGCTTAGTCTGTCATGTTAAGGTGAATGTAAAATAACACAGACTCACACAGAGAGGAGAGTAGAGACTGCAGTTTACCAGCTATCAACCAGAGCTTAGTCTGTCATGTTAAGGTGAATGTAAAATAACACAGACCCACACAGAGAGGAGAGTAGAGACTGCAGTTTACCAGCTATCAACCAGAGCTTAGTCTGTCATGTTAAG
The DNA here is from genome assembly GCA_019788955.1 of Albula glossodonta. Classification (NCBI taxonomy): domain Eukaryota; kingdom Metazoa; phylum Chordata; class Actinopteri; order Albuliformes; family Albulidae; genus Albula; species Albula glossodonta. The sequence goes on from JAFBMS010000750.1 coordinate 334, forward strand.
GTGAATGTAAAATAACACAGACTCACACAGAGAGGAGTAGAGACTGCAGTTTACCAGCTATCAACCAGAGCTTAGTCTGTCATGTTAAGGTGAATGTAAAATAACACAGACCCACACAGAGAGGAGTAGAGACTGCAGTTTACCAGCTATCAACCAGAGCTTAGTCTGTCATGTTAAGGTGAATGTAAAATAACACAGACCCACACAGAGAGGGGAGTAGAGACTGCAGTTTACCAGCTATCAACCAGAGCTTAGTCAGTCATGTTAAGGTGAATGTAAAATAACACAGACTCACACAGAGAGGAGTAGAGACTGCAGTTTACCAGCTATCAACCAGAGCTTAGTCTGTCATGTTAAGGTGAATGTAAAATAACACAGACTCACACAGAGAGGAGTAGAGACTGCAGTTTACCAGCTATCAACCAGAGCTTAGTCTGTCATGTTAAGATGAATGTAAAATAACACAGACCCACACAGAGAGGAGAGTAGAGACTGCAGTTTACCAGCTATCAACCAGAGCTTAGTCTGTCATGTTAAGGTGAATGTAAAATAACACAGACCCACACAGAGAGGAGTAGAGACTGCAGTTTACCAGCTATCAACCAGAGCTTAGTCTGTCATGTTAAGGTGAATGTAAAATAACACAGACTCACACAGAGAGGAGTAGAGACTGCAGTTTACCAGCTATCAACCAGAGCTTAGTCTGTCATGTTAAGGTGAATGTAAAATAACACAGACCCACACAGAGAGGAGTAGAGACTGCAGTTTACCAGCTATCAACCAGAGCTTAGTCTGTCATGTTAAGGTGAATGTAAAATAACACAGACTCACACAGAGAGGAGTAGAGACTGCAGTTTACCAGCTATCAACCAGAGCTTAGTCTGTCATGTTAAGGTGAATGTAAAATAACACAGACTCACACAGAGAGGAGTAGAGACTGCAGTTTACCAGCTATCAACCAGAGCTTAGTCTGTCATGTTAAGGTGAATGTAAAATAACACAGACCCACACAGAGAGGAGTAGAGACTGCAGATTACCAGCTATCAACCAGAGCTTAGTCTGTCATGTTAAGGTGAATGTAAAATAACACAGACTCACACAGAGAGGAGTAGAGACTGCAGTTTACCAGCTATCAACCAGAGCTTAGTCTGTCATGTTAAGGTGAATGTAAAATAACACAGACTCACACAGAGAGGAGTAGAGACTGCAGTTTACCAGCTATCAACCAGAGCTTAGTCTGTCATGTTAAGGTGAATGTAAAATAACACAGACCCACACAGAGAGGAGAGTAGAGACTGCAGTTTACCAGCTATCAACCAGAGCTTAGTCTGTCATGATAAGGTGAATGTAAAATAACACAGACCCACACAGAGAGGAGAGTAGAGACTGCAGTTGACCAGCTATCAACCAGAGCTTAGTCTGTCATGTTAAGGTGAATGTAAAATAACACAGACTCACACAGAGAGGAGTAGAGACTGCAGTTTACCAGCTATCAACCAGAGCTTAGTCTGTCATGTTAAGGTGAATGTAAAATAACACAGACCCACACAGAGAGGAGTAGAGACTGCAGTTTACCAGCTATCAACCAGAGCTTAGTCTGTCATGTTAAGGTGAATGTAAAATAACACAGACTCACACAGAGAGGAGTAGAGACTGCAGTTTACCAGCTATCAACCAGAGCTTAGTCTGTCATGTTAAGGTGAATGTAAAATAACACAGACCCACACAGAGAGGAGTAGAGACTGCAGTTTACCAGCTATCAACCAGAGCTTAGTCTGTCATGTTAAGGTGAATGTAAAATAACACAGACTCACACAGAGAGGAGTAGAGACTGCAGTTTACCAGCTATCAACCAGAGCTTAGTCTGTCATGTTAAGGTGAATGTAAAATAACACAGACTCACACAGAGAGGAGTAGAGACTGCAGGTTACCAGCTATCAACCAGAGCTTAGTCTGTCATGTTAAGGTGAATGTAAAATAACACAGACCCACACAGAGAGGAGTAGAGACTGCAGTTTACCAGCTATCAACCAGAGCTTAGTCTGTCATGTTAAGGTGAATGTAAAATAACACAGACCCACACAGAGAGGAGTAGAGACTGCAGTTTACCAGCTATCAGCCAGAGCTTAGTCTGTCATGTTAAGGTGAATGTAAAATAACACAGACCCACACAGAGAGGAGTAGAGACTGCAGTTTACCAGCTATCAACCAGAGCTTAGTCTGTCATTTTAAGATAAATGCAAAATGTATGCCATATAAAATGTATCTAAAAACCTTTTGATTTTGTCATGATTGCCAGGGTGTTGTTTCCCATTTTGGCCACCAGAGGTCCTTATGTCTTCTTGCTTCTCTGCCCTGTATCCTCCTGATGGTTGATTACCTTACCTTTCCCTGTTTTTAAGTTGCTCCTTTGTCTTTGTACGTTGCTTCGTCTTCAGTCAGCCTTCCTTGTGCCCTGTTGACCCAGCCTTGTGCCTCTTTGTTGGATTGCTTTTCTGTGTTCTTGGACCCTTTGTCTGTGTTTTTTTAGGATTACACCCTTGGATTTCCCTATTGGATTTATTGGATGTATTTTTGAACTGCTCTTGGTTTCTGATCTTTACATTTTCTGGATTAGCCCTTGCTGCTTTTGGATTACTTGTGGATTATGAAAACTCACATAAATTGGTAGAGTAAGGTGTATTTAGCTAATTCTGAATACACTCAGGTACAGTATTTTGAATGTCTCCCTGCTTAAGCATACCCACTAAATGCATGTACTATTATTTAATACAATTTAAATGTTACGGGATGCTCAGATACTACCAGGCTATGCCGGTGTGTTAGTGTGTGTAACAGACAGAAATAGGTATGCAGTGCTGGTTATGACTCACCTTCAACAGTCAGAGTGATGAGGTCACTGCGCTGTGATGTCACGTTTCTCCCCTCCAGCCTCCCCTCACACCAGTACTGGCCCTGGTCAGACCCAGCAGCTGCAGTGATGCTGTATCTGTCACCACTTACACTGTGATCAGCAGTCTGGGACACGGCCATCTGGAGCTGGTCTTTGTACCAAACATATGTCCAGTTGCTGTGGGAGTCCACCTCACACTTCAGGGTGACTGTCTCTCCAGCATACAGGGGATTCTCTTTTGGCTCTACAGTCAGAGTGGTTTTGGGCAGTGCTGTGGATACAGACAGACTGGGTCACAGCTCCTTCTGCAAGTGTATTTAGATTATGATTGAACAAAATCTACAACAAGCAGCAGAAGCATTAAAAATACACGCAGCAGGACCCTGTCATCATAACTGAAGGTACACCACTGCGGTGTCACTACAGGGTATTTGATGGCACAACAAGTGTTCACGGAAATCTAATCAAAGGCACTTTTATTGGAGTCGGTACTCACCTAGTAGCAGGAACTAGGGATAAATGTTGTATCTATAATTGTAAATGCAATTGTATTTTGCAATGAGTAAAAAAAAAAGAATCTACTCATGCTATAAATGTAGATCATTGATGGTTTCATGGGAAAAATCAGGTAAAATGAGAAACAAAAACTAACATCACACAGGGAACAAAAGTGCTGTTGATGAATGCATAATACCACATTGTGTAAAATAAACCATGGTGAGGGGAGGGGGTTAATTGATTGATTGGTTGATTGATTGATTGATTGGTTGATTGATTGATTGATTGATTGATTAAACCAGGAGGTTAGGTCAATAGAGAATTCAATTCTCCATGGAATTGACCTGGGAAGTAGTTGCACGCACAGGTTGCAAAGGATTATGCATGCAGTCTGATGGTGGCTGTGTGACATGTCTGACCAGCATGTTGGGGTAACATTACTGCCTTTTTCTCAAAAAGCAACATTCCAACAGGAAATACTTGCTTGTCTCCAACAAACCATTGCATACTGAACTGCAGATAATCACTCACCTTCAACAGTCAGAGTGATGGGGTCACTGCGCTGTGATGTCACGTTTCTCCCCTCCAGCCTCCCCTCACACCAGTACTGCCCCTCGTCAGACCCCGCAGCTGCAGTGATGGTTACATCGTACTCACTAGTGCTGGATGTGGCAGTGTGGGACTGGTTTATGTACCAGACATATTTCCAGTTGCTGTGGGAATCGACCACACACTTCAGGGTGACTGTCTCTCCAGTGTACAGGGGACTCCATTTTGGCTCTACAGTCAGAGTGGCTTTGGGCAGTGCTGTGGGAACAGAGAGACTGGGTCACAGCTCCTCCTAATGGTGGGATGTAGTTAAGATAAAAAATATAACAGGCTTTAAGAGGAGTGGATAACCCTGGTTGTGAAGAGCCAATGGTTATGCTGTTTTTATTCTGGAGTGCGCATGCCCTCTGACATCCACGGGCCTGTAACTTCTAACAGCAATGATGTTAGACCAGCACTAACCAGTAGGGTCTTAGAGGGAATTAAATCACAAAATCAGGCCTCCTATTTTCCATGTTGAAGGTGTCACGAATCAGGCAGGGACTTAAGCGCAGACTAAATAAACCATAATGTTTGTTTACTTAGCAGCACAAAAGACAAAAATCACAGCCGGGGACAGGCAGGATCGAAAACCAGAAAAGAGCGGTCAAAGTACATGTACACTGTCCAGAGGCAAAGTCAGGCGGCAGGAAGGCATCGAACCAGGCTAACTCGGCAGAGCAATCCAAAAACACAAAGTCAAAAAACAGGCACAGGTCACAACAAATGGGCAAGCTGAAACGCAGAGAAAATAGCTGGTAGCAAAACAGGAATGAGCACTGGGACGAACTGGACAAATGGACAAACGAAAGAACGGGATATAAATACACAGACTAACGAGTAACTAGACACAGGTGAACAAGCAGGGCAGGTGAAACAGCTTGGCAATCAACTCACATGTAGGGAAACAGTGGTCGGGGAAACACGCGAACGAAAGGAAAAGCACATGGCACGAAAGGACAACTAAAACAAAGCAGGCTAAGTAACTACTGACATGACAGAAGGTCTCGTTAAATACACATTTACACCAATCAGCACTTACCTGAAACCCGTATGTTAACTGGGTTACTGTAGGTTGTATACATGTTTGATTTATTGGCTCCAGCTAAACACCAGTACTCTCCTGTGTGAAAAGATGTCACTGGACTGAAGGTGCAGGTGTTATTGACCTGTCTGGGATATAGTGGTTTTTTGTATTCATATGTATCAGTATAATGTCCTCGGGATTCAGTGATATACCAGAAATACTTCCAGCCAGCAGAGGTCTCTGTTATGTCACAGTAAAGGGTGACAGATTCTCCTGCATATATCTGCCCCCGAGGAGAGACAGTCATGACAGGCCGGGGTTTGTCTGTAACAGAGAGAACAGACTGAGTCTCTTCCATCAACATAATAATGATTATACCCTGACTGCAAACTGGTTTTCCCCTGAGCAAATGCGTAGCAAGTGTAGCAATAGGAGCAGAAAATCAGTTGGTAACAATGTTCCACCCAGCATAAGACTGGATTTTAGTACCAATAGCATTGTATTGGATTTTATCTGAAAGAGCAGTGTGCACTGTAAGCAAACTCACCCGATTGAGAATGCACCCATCCAGTTATCAGAAACATCACTGAAAGATACAGAGAAATTGGAAGGCGTAGGTCACCTTGAAGACTGATCTGAGCGCTAGATCAGTGATTAATTGTAACACAAAAGTGATCAGTAGCACATTAGCAAATCATATGTAACAATTAATAAACATATTATTAATTATTATAAACTAGTTATTACTGTGTTTATAAAGGAGATTTTCCTTCACAGTGCATATGTGGTTTTCTTACTATAGGGATATTGCTGGTGTTGAATGTTCACTGGAAATTATCAATGAAGCTAAACCTTCTCCTGTAACTGCATGGGATAACTACATGTTATTTTTGCTTCCTTAATGAAAAGATACTTTAATGATATTTTTTTAAATATAAATGAGTATGGTCCTTAATACTTAATACCTTTAGGATATGATCAATGCAGACTCTGGCAGCTTGTACCTTGTACAATAGTTCTGAGCAGATTGGTTTGGTTGTGTTGAAGTAGTCTGTACAAATTGCGTTCTCGCTGTATGCTGTCTCTATGTATGCTTTTGAAAAGAAAATTAAATTTTGATCACTTTAAAAAATAATAAATAAATACATTGGTTTTTGCATTACCCAATCTAAAGTGCAATCAATGATTCCTCCATATGCAGTATTTGAATACCTGATAACACTTACTGCAGCTATTGGCGTTTGTTTGTTACAGTACAATATGTATTTTCCAATCAATGGGCCTAATGCGTCTGTACTTGGTGATGGATTAGTAAACTGTAAATGCAGAAAAAAATCTGAACTGTGAATGGTCAATAATTTTAATTTCATGAAAAATACAAGCAATGTTAACCATATTTGTAGTTGTGACACTTTCAGCTAGACAGCTCTTAAAATCATCTGTGATTTTTTTATTTTTTATGTTGAAATTATAACCATTAGGTGTTGCCAGTAAGTGTATGCAAGGAACAATTTTCTGGTTCTCTAATCAAACGTTTTTGAGCAATAATATTTAAAATGTTCCATAGGTTTTGTTGATGGATATTCAAATGGTACATAATGTGTACAAAGAAAACAAAAATGAATATTAAATATGTATTATTATTGTTTTTTGTAATTCAGAAATGTGTAACAATCTTTGAATAAAAACAGACTTTGAACCTTTTTGTTTCTTGCTGGAATATTGAAACTGAATACATTTCTCAGGCCAGTTCTGCAGTGTTCTCAGTAACTTAAAGACTTGAGTGGCAGAAGCCGGATGTTTGCTTTAACTTTAAGCGTGAACTTTAAGCAGAAGCCTCTCACTCTTTTCAGTGGTGTGTGGCGTGAAAAATATGCATAAATTCGGGTGTGGATTTAGTTGTAAGACTTAAGGCACATCACGGACACTGAGAAGGTTCCGGAAACCAAGATCATCAGCCTGGAGGGCACATATACTCTGCTGAAGTATAGCTTGCTGCTCATCCTGGCTTTTAGCAACTACCGTGCTGCACTGATGGTTGATTTTTATGAGTACTTTGATCATTTAATTGCACAGATATGTATGTAAGTTGTTAAAAATGTGCCTAGTGTTTATTGCTAGTTTTTTTTAACGTTTTACACCTTCACTGTACTTTACCGTAGTATCTCAGCGTTTTACACCGCCTCTGTAGTTTACCATAGTATCTCAGCGTTTTACACCGCCTCTGTAGTTTACCATAGTATCTCAGCGTTTTACACCGCCTCTGTAGTTTACCATAGCATCTCAGTGTTTCACAAAAACTTAAATATAAATACTTATCAGTCTCGCTAAATACTTATCAGTGTTGACATAACCATTCAGAACAACAGGAAAAAAATACAACATACAAAACAGGATTAACAGAATCAGTGGGGCTCATGAGATTGATAAGTGATGCTCACATAAAAAAAATAAATAAAATAAAATCTATCGTACTCACGTATCAGTGCAGTCACTCTTTGGGCCCACATCGTTCTTTGTGAGATTTGTAATTTCAGCTGCTGAAACATGGTTCAGAATGTGAAACTGCAAGCTCTCACCCACCCGAAGCAGCAGGTGCTCTCTCTGCTCTCAGGTTCCCTGTGCTGATCTGATCTGAGTGTCTGATCGGGCAGCGACCGCTTCCGCTTTCAATAAACTACAGCTCTAGGAAAGCAGCAAGATCGTTTGATATCAGCTAGGAGGTTTAAATGCAAGGTTATCTCAAAAGGGTTTTTCTTATGCCATTTTCCAGAGTCAATACCTGAATACAAATGCTCATTTTATACAGTATCAGGCACCCCCTCTTGCCTCTCACATACCAGAATGTCTGGCATTTAACACATAGTGTTAATTTAACACCAAGAGTGTAAATATGAGAACATCTGGACTCATATGTACACTGTTAATGTCAGATTGTGTCAGAACATTTTGCTATGTGGTGCCACAGCAGAGGATGAAAACAGACTTGTTACAGTCCTGTAGGGGACCACCACTGAAATATTGTTAAATGTTAATGTTTTTGTACAGCTCTGCAAAAGCTAAGAGATGGAAAATTTTCTTTGATGGATATCTTTGATAGGTCACAAACCACTCCTCTTACAGATATACGTCATTTTATCTATTCCTGACTCTACATGTTTGTGCGCATGAAATCTATGTGTGTGTGTGTGTGTGTTTGTGCATGGTGTGTGCGTGTGTATGTCTGTGTGTGTGCATGTTTTGCGTGTGTATTTGTGTGTGTGTGCTTGTGTGTGAGTGTGTGTGTCAGAAGATGATGAATTCAACTATATCCTGGGTTTGAGCATCCACAGGCACCTGGCCAACCCGCCTCCCAGGACTGGCTGCAGGAGAGCGGTAAGGCTGATGGGCTCAACCAGCTCTCCTCCCTGTTACTCCCTGTCCAGGCTGACCTTTTTTTATTTATCTATTTATGTATGTATGTAGAGCTTTTTAATGAAATTACAAATATTCATATAAACACTGGGAATCACCACACATGTATGTCTGTACTCTTTGCATATATTACATATTTTTACATGACATCTGCTTTACATGCTTACATTTATATACAGCTTGCATGACTTGCATCACACACCTGACTGTGCTACAGATCAAACATCAGTTCTGAAAACATGTTCCAGTGCTCGATAGCTCTGAATTTAGTCCATGTAGTTTGGCGTTACATCTCACCATTAAAGTAACGTAATTCACTTTTGATACCCATGATGTATATAACAGGACTTTTGGGTGTTAGACTTTTGGGTTTTGGTGTTTTGGTGTTTCCTGATGGCTGTGCTGTTTTTGAGTTTTGACCTTGTGTTGCGTTTATTCTTTGTTGAGTTTTTCTGTTTTTTTTTCTCCAAAAGGGGTAAATAAACAGCCTTTGGCCCTCTTTTTGTTGAACCTTTATGTTGTTTCCTCAACCCAGCCCAGTGGCCACACCTGCCACTGTGCCGCCCTAGCCACTGGAATGTTGTACACTTATTACTGTCAATCATGAATCAGACAGTTAGAACGCTGTAAGTTAATGAGTGAATACATTCAATAATGAATCAGACAGTTAGAAAGCTGTAAGTTTATGAGTGAATACATTCAATCATGAATCAGACAGTTAGAAAGCTGTAAGTTTATGAGTGAATACATTCAATCATGAATCAGACAGTTAGAAAGCTGTAAGTTTATGAGTGAATACATTCAATAATGAATCAGACCGTTAAGAACGCTGTAAGTTAATGAGTGAATACATTCAATCATGAATCAGGCCGTTAGAACGCTGTAAGTTAACGAGTGAATACATTCAATCATGAATCAGGCCGTTAGAATGCTGTAAGTTAATGACCGTATGCATGAGAGAGAGAGATGTGTGATTTAACCAGCGAAAAGCAGTCAGTTTTCACCCATGAGGCTTTTAACACCACAGCCTGTCGTCCTGTCGGAAAGGCCACCCCTCCCCCACTGCGGTTTACTCAGAAGCGCACAGTGTCTGGTTGTTTCCTGTGGCTTCTGCAGCCTGTGACAGAGCCAGCCGTTGCTGCTCACATCAGCACAGGGCTCACTTATGTGCTACACAAGGTCACGGCGAACCATGCAACGGCTCTGCTTATCAAAAGCAACACATCATGGTTACATCATATCCTTTCAGTCAGCAGTATTTTAGGTATTTTAGTGAATATCAGCATCTTAGGGGTGCAGTAACGGTGTTGGTCACAGGGTATGGGGACACTATTATCCTTTAGAGGAGGGTCCCCTACCCTGGACAGCCACAGGGTCTGCTGGATTTACCTCACTTGAAAATCAGCAAACAGTTAAAGCTCAAGAAACCAGGAGTATACTCTGTAATAAGCTGCTGTAAGTGTGGAGATAAGTGCTAAGAAGCACTAGCAGTGGTGACCTCACATTTTTTTTAAGTTGACTGAAACTTAAGTTGGAATCTGTGTACCAAATGAGTGATGCCAAAATGTCATTTTCTAAATTGTATTATTTAAAAACATACCTAGGTTTGAATAAGGCTGCGAGCCAAAGCAGGGATGAAGCAATGGGGCAGACAGAAGTGATTCAATCCTGAACGTCCACACAAGCAACAAACACAAAAAACAAAAAAAGGAAACCTCAGCAGTCCTGCACATCTCTTTTAAAAGCTGAAGCTGAAGTGGCAGACCGCACACAGAAAAATGCAAGCACTCAGGGCGGAGGGACACTATAGACTTGGCATTGAGTATTAAAACACATGCAGTGACCCAGTGGATGTGCTGTTTGTACAGGGAGAACACAGCCTGTACTAACCCTGGATCCTGACTGGCCCCAGATATTCACTGGAGAGAGAATCACTCTCAGGTGTCACAGTAACAAGGAAATGAGCAGGGGACTCAGATGGCATAAGGATTTGAAAATGTTGCACCAAACATATAGATCCACTGAGGACTCCTACACCATCTCATCTTTTACTGTGGCTCATGTGGCATATACACTTGCTGTGGTTATTCCTGTAGTAAACCAGTCATACTGGCAGTGTCAGGTGAGTCAGAACTGCCCATATGGTGACAACAGGTGGACTGTTCATGTAATTTGTGCTGAAATCCAGTTTAGGGCCAGTTTGTTGTGTTGTGTTTGATAAGATCGTTACAATGACGATGGGGGAGAGACTCAGTCTGTTCTCTCTGTTACAGTGAAACCCCAGCCTGTCCTGACTGTCTCTCCTCAGGGGCAGATATATGCAGGAGAATCTGTCAGTCTGTCCTGTAGAGTTACAGTGACCCCTGCTGGCTGGAAGTATTACTGGTACAAGGTTGAAGAACATGGGTATGGATCACATTACAAACCCCTCCTCTCCAGTGGAGCTAAAGGCTCCTACACACTCAGCCCTGCTGCTCTCACACACTCAGGGGAGTACAGGTGCAGAGCTGGGAGGGGAACCCCAGTCTGGTACACAGAGTACAGTGAGCCAGTCCACATACAGGCATCAGGTGAGTGCTGACTGGTATAAAAGGGCTTTGTACGGACTCTGCCCTGACTGGACAGCATTTGATGAGCTTTCAGTTATGCTGATGGAATCTAATGGGATATTGCTATAAGAATATTGTACCTGACTGTGTAAGAAGGTATAGGTTTTTTAAAGAAATTATTATTTTCTAAATAGCTTTGATATCAGGAGCTGTGACCCAGTCTGTCTGTTTCCACAGCACTGCCCAAAGCCACTCTGACTGTAGAGCCAAAATGGAGTCCCCTGTACACTGGAGAGACAGTCACCCTGAAGTGTGAGGTGGACTCCCACAGCAACTGGAAATATGTCTGGTACAAAGACAAGCTCCAGACGGCCGTGTCCCAGACTGCTGGTCACAGTGTAAGTGGTGACAGATACAGCATCACTGCAGCTGCTGGGTCTGACCAGGGGCAGTACTGGTGTGAGGGGAGGCTGGAGGGGAGAAAAGTGACATCACAGCGCAGTGACCCCATCACTCTGTCTGTTAAAGGTGAGTCTCAAAAGGTCAATAACATTTAATAATGTACGAAATGATAATAATTGTATTTATCAATTATTAAAATACAATACTATAATTTCTTCTTTGATTGTCTTGGGCTTGGTATATTTAATTCTGGAGCTTTTTTATTTTAGAGAACAAAATCTGTGAGTTATCCTTGTGATCAGGACAGAGTTGCAAATGTCTTACATTTTAAAATGACTATAAATGTTTTGTATGTGGTCACATCAGTTTCAGTGTGTTAACATATCTGCATTCTGTCTATTCTCTTTCTGTCTCTGAGCGTGCAGAGTGCTGGTCAAATTTGTTCAATGGATTGTTATGAATTAACCAAGTTAACCAAGGTTAACCAAGTATAGTCAGTGCCATTTCCATAGCTCACATTTTCCTCACTGAAGCTTCTAAATAGCTCTGTAAGGCTACAACATCAGTGTCCCTCCTGGGTGTTGAGCTGAAATGATTAACCCTGTATGGCTAAGAGCTCATGGTGCGCTCATCTCTGTCTCTCTCCACAGACAGGCTGGTGTTTGGTCTGGGAGCTGCTCCTCTCTTGCTGGCCTCCATTATACTGTGTGTGAAATGCTACAGGAATCGAGGTGATCTCCTTTCACTGGGATACATATTTATCCTCTAAAACAGGGTGTGTATGAGGTTTGGGTTGCTGAATCATCATTCATTCTCACTCACAGTCCTCTCTCGTCTCTTGTGTTTGTGTGTGTTTGTTGGTGTACAGGTTGGTCTAAAGAAGCAGCTGTCAGATACACTGAGGAGAATGTGGAAATTGAGATTTAAATCCTTCAGACTGAAGATGGATCAGTGTGCTCAAATGGATTAAAGACCATTTGAGAGCTCAGGGTTATTTCTCATTGTGATGTTTCTCAGCCTGCATGAGAGGGGGAACCCTTAGCGGAGCTGCGGCTATGGGGATACACTGTGGGTTTGAGGAATGGGGACGGGGTCACTGTCTAGCGTGGGAAGCCAGACGCTCAGACCTCAAGAGATCTCAGTACGTTCTCCCCTTACTGTCTTTGAGATGCTCTTACTGTAGCAGTGATCTTCACTCCAAGGTCATGCCAGCTTAGACATTAGTCAGATTCTCTCACAGCTGTTGGTATAAGTGTGATGAATGGGGCACATGTCTCCTATCTCTATTCATCCCAACAGTTTACCTGACTTTATGTCTCATCGTTTACATTAATTTTGCTAGCATGAATCGCTGGCTTATCCAGGCTAACACATTGTAAAGCTTTATGCTATTAAGCCTTATACGCTAGATTCTGTGTGATAAAATGGTCACTCAGCACAGATGGAGTTATGATGTTACCATATGAAGCCTTTGATATGTGTATTTAGTTTGGTAACTTTGTTTTCTATTTGGTACATGAAGATTATTTTGATTCCGGTAATAAAAGCTTTCCTCTTCAATGCAGCATTATGTACAGATTCTGTAACATTTTCAATATGTGTTAGATTGTGATGCTTAATTCATCAATGGATGTCTGTAAAGATAAGACGTTCTTTCTTGTGACTTTATTTTGTAAAACAGTAACACATACAGGTTGAAATAAAAATGTTACCATATCAAAGCGTTATCTTCTTCAAAATTCAGTATCGATGTTCCCAGGGGGCAGGCAGCTCTGTCATTGGCTGTACAGCTCCCACATGGAAACAATGACATCACCACACAGAGCCTCCTCAAGACCTGCAGCACAGGAGCTGTCCAGTGCTGAATCAGGGAGTCAGCTGAAGGACATCAGCCAATCACATGAAGGTCTCCTTTAGGCCAATCAGAAGCTGCTGTTTAAAAGGAGAAATGGACAGGGCTTAGAGGCGAGGGGTCAGAATTCCTGACAGACAGCTGAAGGAAATTATGCAATTACACCATTTTTTTTTTTGGAGTAAATTTTTGCCTAAAAAACTGCATGTATGTGCAGAAGGAAAAACTTTTAAGGCTAAAAATGAAAAAGCAATGAGCACTTCAAATTTAAAACAGGCCTGTTGTGCTAAGGTAAAATTTTTAGGTGTGACATATATGTATTTTAGAGTCATGTGTTTCAACATCTACGATGATTAATACTGTTTTGTTAGTGTTTGAAAGTCTAAACACCCAAAAAGTGTTTGAAATCCAAAATCCAAGACCATTTTCCAGCTCCAGATTTTGTGTTTTAAGACTTCTAATACTTAATGTTGTGTTAATTTTCTACTGTGCGTGAAAGTCTATTCTTTGTGATGGTATCTGTATTCAGAGCTCTATATTCTCCTATGGTTCTTCCTTCCTCGCTCGCTCGGTTCAGCTGAATTCAGATCTCTCTGATATCCTATGTGATTAATTGTGAACTTTTACATGTCATCTCCTGCTTTCAAGAAGGTGTGAAAAATATGAGATGCAGGGTGGACTGGCATGCAGCTCCTGCTTCTTGTTTTTGTGCTCTTGCTGCTCAATCTAATTTAAGTCTCTCATACACCCTTCCAAGCCCCATGCCTGTCTTTCAGCTTTACCTTTATTTTACTCTGTGTGAAGAAACGTGTTGTTGAGCTATCAGTTATGGAGACAATAGGTTCTTAATTTACTTCAAATCTATTTATTTAGCCAGAATAATTTGTTCATTGAATTTGAATGAAAAGTTTATTATATTGACTTTAATTTCCTCTTGAAAACACCCATTACAAAAACCAATATAACATACATATATATATATATATATATATATATTTTTTTTTTTTTGAGAGCCAGTTTGTGGTTTCCTGGCCTGGGTCGTCACTGGCTCTTTCAGAAGACAGGAAGGAGGTGGGTGGCCTTTAGCAGATGCGCTCTGAAACATACTGAGGTTTAGGGGGGGCAGGAAGTAGGGAGAGGCTAAAGAGACAGAATTACAGTACAGCTACAGACAGGGCTGTGTGGAAGGTCAGAGGTCATTCTTGCTGCTCCAATGAGCTGCAGGTTTTATCATATATGAACTGATGTTGTTGAATTAGTTTGTGACACAGAACTGCCCTATTGGTCCTGATTTCCTCCTCTGTTATAACATGAACACTGAACCACACAGAGACTCGGCCCCTCTGCACCAAGTGAAGCTCAGAGAGGCTCCCTGTTCACTCACACATCCAGCCTGATAGACACAACCCTGGATACAGAGACACATATCAGCCTGATCATATTCATAAAATGCTAAAATACCAATATAATACAAATCTAAGGGTTACATTTTGATTTGTCATATAGCTTTATGATGACCATGAAATTGGGAGTAAATATGACTTATGGATACCATACTCTGTGAGCTAAAGCATCAAAGACGTACTGGGAGGGTAGTGTATTCAGATTATAGTCTTTATTCATGACCTACTGAGCATGTGATCTGCACGGAAAAGGAAGTTCTCACTTTGCCACATATGAAATGTCCTGTTTTTCTACACCTTGTAATAGCAGAACTGATGTGTTAATCTCATACAGAACCATGCAGGCAAACAGAGCGGTCGCGTTGATGTGTGAGTACTGCAGAATCAGTCTTTTACAAAAAAGTATGTTGTGGTGTTAGTCAGGCGCTGATAATTATCATCATTCAGAAACCAAGCACATTCTTTTTATGAATTGTTGTTCACCTTCATTGTCTTGCAAAGTTGTATTCCTTTGCCGAATTGAGTATGAGTTTATTGGTTATGCATATGGTTAGTTGTTGGATATGTATTCATGAGTTAGAACTGATTACACTCTCATGCAAACAACCACAGTAATTAACCCATTGCAAGACTGATTGCTTTTCTAATTGTCTGGGGTTTAGAGCTGTTGTTTGACTGATGTTTCAGCTACAGTCTGCTAAAGCAACACTTTGAATGGTGTGACCCTCTTTGCACTGAGATGCTCAACTAAACTCATGTCCGTGTGCATTTGAATACCCTGTGTTACACGGAAAGATTTTGTTTTTTTACTTTAAAAGCAAAATTATCTTGAAAATGACAAATGGAGGAAGTAGATGAGTCCACACTGCTATAAGACAGTGTGTGACGGATATGAAGAAAAACAGAGAGAAAGGGAGGTGAGGGGGAGGAAGGGGTGAAAAGAGAAAGGCTTTGAGAAGAACCGGATTGAGAAATTAAGATGATCAATTTCCTCATGGAACTCCAATCCAGTTACTCAGTTAAATCCTTTATTGTGTGAGTGAGAACTTGTGACAAACATTAAAATGCTGCAGATCTTTCTCTGCTGAGCTGGAGGAGAAAGGAAGTACAATAAGAGGAGGCAGAGCCACAGCGGTATGTGAACCATTTTTGAGTATATAAATGAAAACTGAGACCCAGTACTTTTCAAACTGACTGAAGGGTAATGGTCGGTCACTGCCCCTTCTTTATGGGTTTTACAGGGGTCTGAATGTCTATTTAGATAATGGAGACATGTGACCCTCAGTTAGTATCCAGGGCCACAAGTGTAGTGAATTAAACTTTAAATATTTACATGGTTTATGTTAAATATTGTTCACGTGGAAACAAAGCTGAAGAGTAAGTGAGAATTTATTCCACTGTGAGCAAGCCTGTTAGAATGCTGTAAGTCAATGGCCTGTTAGAATGCTGTAAGTCAATGGCCTGTTAGAATGCTGTAAGTCAATGGCCTGTTAGAATGCTGTAAGTCAACGGCCTGTTAGAATGCTGTAAGTCAACGGCCTGTTAGAATGCTGTAAGTCAACGGCCTGTTAGAATGCTGTAAGACAACGGCCTGTTAGAATGCTGTAAGTCAACGGCCTCCTGCATTACATAAAGTGATGCATGATTTCACCAGCGAAAAGTTCAAGATTTTCACCAATGAGACTTTTATCATCAGCTCCTGGTATTGTGGTGAATGAGGAACAGAAAATTACTAAAAGGCTTCACCTCTAATATGGTTTACTAGGTGTGAGGTCATTTTCCTGTGGCTTCTGCAGCCTGTGACAGAGCCAGCCGTTGCTGCTCACATCAGCACAGGGCTCACTTATGTGCTACACAAGGTCACGGCGAACCATGCAACGGCTCTGCTTATCAAAAGCAACACATCATGGTTACATCATATCCTTTTTACTGCGGGGGTGCAGTAATGGTGTTGTCATATGTGAACACAATTATCCTGGAGAGTGGGGTTAGGGTTAGGGTTAGGGCTACCTAACCCCGACGCTAACCATACCCTGCTCCGAGAGACCCACATGGCCTGGCTGGATGTAGCTCATATTAAAATCAGAGACCAATTCAGGCCCAATAAACCAGGGCAGCAGAGACACCACTGCATTCAGCTGCTATAAGTGAAGAGATGAGAAACATTGAAACACAGAAGACCTAGGCAGGGACCCTGTTTATGAGAGCTTTAATTGTGACATTCAGTCTTAGTAGGGGCTGCTGTACCACTGATTCTGTACCACTGCCACGCCTCTTTGCCTGATTTTAGACACTAAATTCCAGCTTTTGGATTTCTGGCTCCTTAATAAACTCCTGTTTATTATTCATCCCTGTCTGGATTTGGGTCCCTGCCTGAGTTCGGACATTTCCCAGAATCCAATATACTGCACAGAGCTGGAGATTTGCACACACGATGGGGATGTATAACCTTCCTCTAATACTAATTTATTTTGTTCAGTTCTCACCCCTCTTTACTGTATTTAATTTGTTATTAAGTGTTTTTTTTTTTGTTTGTTTGTTCCAGTGCTGTGTCAAATGATTATACTACAGTCTCAATCAGGTGAGTGTTAACACATAGCCACACAAAACTCAGCTTCTGTTTCTGGATCATTTATCAGATATGATCTGCTCATACATGCCAGTGTGTCTCCCTCTAGTGACAGAATAACAAATAACATTTATGCCTATTTGATTGTTGTAATTATGTTGTTCATATCTGTCCACGCTACCTCACAGTAAACTTGACATTGAGCATTGAAACATGCAGTGACCCAGTGGATGTGCTGTTTGTACAGGGAGAACACAGCCTGTACTGACCCTGGATCCTGACTGGCCCCAGATATTCACTGGAGAGAGAATCACTCTCAGGTGTCACAGTAATGGGGAAATGAGCCGTGAGTTCTACTGGAGAAGGGATGCGATCAATGTACATGAAACTTTCATATCCTCTTACAACTTCTTCATCATCTCACCTGCTACTGAAGCCCACAGTGGTTCATACACTTGCTGTGTATTTGGGTATCATGGAATCTGCAGTGCAGCAGTCAGACTGACAGTGTCAGGTGAGTCAGAACCGCCAATCAGTGGACAACAGAGAGACCAGATCTAAGGCAGACATTTACTGCAACTGTCCCAGTATACCAGATCATTCATGACAAACAGTTTGAAACAAGTAAAAAAAACACTGTGTGTTTGATATGATCATTATAATGAAGATGGAGGAGAGACTCAGTCTGTTCTCTCTGTTACAGTGAAACCCCAGCCTGTCCTGAGCGTCCCTGTTCAGCGAGAGATATATGAAGGAGAATCTGTCAGTCTGTCCTGTAGAGTTACAGTGCCCTCTGCTGGCTGGGAGTATTACTGGTACAAAGATGTGCAGTATTATGGATCACATTACAAACCCCTCCTCTCCAGAGGAGCTAAAGGCTCCTACACACTCAGCCCTGCTGCTCTCACACACACAGGGGAGTACAGGTGCAGAGCTGGGAGGGGAACCCCAGTCTGGGTCACAGAGTACAGTGAGCCAGTCCACATACAGGTATCAGGTGAGTGCTGACTGGAATTGAAGTACCTTTGTTTGTCTGTCTTCTCACAACTCCAGTGTCACAGAGTACACCAGAGTCACAGTGAAGTGGTGCTGCTTCAGTGATTCATATGTTTTACAAATATTATTCCTGTCTGCATTGGTGTACCTGGCTATGGGTCAGATATTTTATCACAATTCAGAATTTTCTAAAGGTCCCTGGCGAAATGAACTGTAGCCCCACCTGTCTGTTTCCACAGTGCTGCCCAAAGCCGCTCTGACTGTAGAGCCAAAATGGCGTCCCCTGTACACTGGAGAGACAGTCACCCTGAAGTGTGAGGTGGACTCCCACAGCAACTGGAAATATGTCTGGTACAAAGGCCAGTCCAGGAAGGTTTTATCCCAGACTGCTGGTCACAGTGTAAGTGGTGACAGATACAGCATCACTGCAGCTGCTGGGTCTGACCAGGGGCAGTACTGGTGTGAGGGGAGGCTGGAGGGGAGAAAAGTGACATCACAGCGCAGTGACCCCATCACTCTGACTGTTAAAGGTGAGTCATAACCAGATTTGGAATTGTAATTGCATTACATAATGATGAATGTAAGAAATGGACATGTTTATTTAGAAAGACATAGAAAACCATGGATCTGAAAGAACGCAGGACTGGAAAATAAAGCACTACTACAGAAACAGAGTCAGTAACATTGTCTGTGTCAGAAAGGGCACAGTAAGATAGTGCAGTCTGCAGACGGGGGTCTTCAGTCTGCGCTGAGAGACGCTCAGTGTCTCTGCTGTCCTCGCAGCTGTAGGAAGGTCATTCCACCACCAGGGGGCAGCACAGACAGGAGGCTGCACAATATCTGAGTCAAATTCTGAGTCTGTGGGATGTTCTGGTCAGACCGATGTTTATGGTGTAGTATGTAGACAGAGAGAGTGGAGCTGCTCCCTCTACTGCACTACAGGGTAGCACCAAGGTCTTAAATGTGACATGAGCTCCCAGAGGCAGCCAGAGGAGGAAAGTGAGAAAGGGGGAGACATGAGTGTGTTCAGGGAGGAGGGAGACTGGCTGAGTGTTGGTGTTCTGCAGAAGTTTGTGTGTAATTACAGCTTTTATACTGAACCCATTGGCCATGCCACACTGGCCTTCTCCCTGCTTGTACTGACAGCTCAGCTGGGTTTAGTTTGGTTTGTACATGCATCAGAGACTTGTTCATAAAACAAAGCTGCAGTTAGAAGTGTCATTAGTTGTTGGCACCACATAGCATTCAATCTTTTCTCTGACCCTCCAGTAATACTACGAGTAGATGGAGCTGTGACTCACTCTGTCTGTTTCCACAGCACTGCCCATTGCCCTTCTCACTGTAGAGCCAAAATGGAGTCCCCTGTATGCTGGAGAGACAGTCACCCTGAAGTGTGAGGTGGACTCCCACAGGAACTGGAAATATGTCTGGTACAAAGGCCAGCTCCAGACGGCCATGTCCCAGACTGCTGGTCACAGTGTAAGTGGTGACAGATACAGCATCACTGCAGCTGCTGGGTCTGACCAGGGGCAGTACTGGTGTGAGGGACAGAGAGAGTTCAGGCCACGCACCTCTCAGCGCAGTGCTCCTGTCACTCTGAATATTACAGGTGAGACATCACAGGCATTAGACATGTGATTTGTTTCAGAGATGTAACCTATATATATAATTAAAAAAATATACCTAGATATAAATTAAGTGACAAGAGTTTGCTTTAAAATGCATTAGATAACATTGATACAGTATTTTTGTTTTAATTGTTGCTGTATTTGGTAACACTTTAGATTTGGCAATGCAAAAGCCCATTCATTAATATGTCAATAATTAGTTTATATTCATTCGTAATATGTTTATTAAACTCTATGTTATTGGCTGATGTGTTAGTGACTATGTTAGTCTGTGACTCAAGGTAAATCTGAGGGTTGGTAGTTCCTGTTTAGCTTGGTAGCACAGCAGATCGATTGTGATTGGCTGATACAGAAGTGATGCTGATTGTTAAGTGTGACTTGGTGAATAAGGAGATGTTTAATCAAAATATAATAAAAAACATGTAGCGCCCCAGAATTCACTGGGATGAAGAACTGAACTGCTGTATTTCTGCTGTGATGATTTTAGGCCATTTGTGTTAATCTCATTCTGATTCCATCACTGTTAGCATTAAAGCTTCTTCCTTGTGCTGCTCACAGACTCAATTCCATTTTAGCAGTAACTGTTTCTACTTACACTCTCTGTGACCTGATCTGTCTGTTTCCACAGCACTGCCCAAAGCCACTCTGACTGTAGAGCCAAAATGGAGTCCCCTGTACACTGGAGAGACAGTCACCCTGAAGTGTGAGGTGGACTCCCACAGCAACTGGACATATTTCTGGTACAAAGACCAGCTCCAGACGGCTGTGTCCCAGACTGCTGGTCACAGTATAAGTGGTGACAGATACAGCATCACTGCAGCTGCTGGGTCTGACCAGGGGCAGTACTGGTGTGAGGGGAGGCTGGAGGGTAGAAAAGTGACATCACAGCGCAGTGACCCCATCACTCTGACTGTTAAAGGTGAGTAAACACCAGCACTGGAAACGTATTTAATTCTGTACTTATATAAAATATATGCTGCACAAAGAACCAAATTATTTCAGCGCTGAGCTACCATCCTGACACAATGATAGTGTCAGTAAGTGGACATAAATGTACTGAGGAGTGACGAGGCTTACCAACAAGGAAGAGTTTCAGCCTAATTTTGTGTAACTTAACAGGTGTAAATGAAAAAAAGTATCTCTGTCTTTATTTCCAGTCCAAATGGTTTCTAAAAAAAGATATACATTTGTACATATTGTGTTATGAAAAACTGTGTAAAGTTAAAATTTCCTCTTTCCTCTGGGCTGGCAAACAGTAATAACATTACTTAAATGATTACTTTTCTGTATTTTCCAAATAATTATTTATTTAAGAAATGGTTATTACTCTGCGCAAATGGAAGTCAACCAAATCGTGTGGACATGGAAATCAAACCATTTTAAAACATAATTTTATACACAGTTTCCCACACTGGAAACACATGCAGCATTTTTCAGTGTTCAGCACTGAGTTTCCAGGAGAGGTGATGCAGTCAGTTCTAGAGATCTGATTGGTCAATAGGCCATATTTACATGAAGTCATGAGGTTTTGCCCATACCGTAACCTGCCACACAGCAGGTTTGGCATGTAGTATATTTTACTGCAGTGATCTATCTAATGAAATAGTTATCCAATTATATTACAAAGGTAATCCTGAGTTAATCTCGATGTTAGTTTGATAAGGATTTTAGCTGCTTATGAAGTATGCCCCCTGCTGGCGATAACAGGCTGGTCCTGTGTTATGTCTTTTAGGCTCCCTGTATTAATATCATATCGACACCATGACTGCCTGTAAAAATGCCCCACAACTGCTGCACGCACGAAATGAACTCTTTTGTAAGTGCCACTGACAGAAGGCGAGATACAACCCTGTTTCAGTTAGAGCAATGATTATTTCCCTCCTACAGTTCTCTAATATCCACTGACTGAAGGAATCAGTCTAACCTGATCTGTCTATTTCCACAGCACTGCCCAAAGCCACTCTGACTATAGAGCCAAAATGGAGTCCCCTGTACACTGGAGAGACAGTCACCCTGAAGTGTGAGGTGGACTCCCACAGCAACTGGACATATGTCTGGTACAAAAACCAGCTCCAGACGGCCGTGTCCCAGACTGCTGGTCACAGTGTAAGTGGTGACAGATACAGCATCACTGCAGCTGCTGGGTCTGACCAGGGGCAGTACTGGTGTGAGGGGAGGCTGGAGGGTAGAAAAGTGACATCACAGCGCAGTGACCCCATCACTCTAACTGTTAAAGGTGAGTAAACACCAGCACTGGAAACGTATTTAATTCTGTACTTATATAAAATATATGCTGCACAAAGAACCAAATTATTTCAGCGCTGAGCTACCATCCTGACACAATGATAGTGTCAGTAAGTGGACATAAATGTACTGAGGAGTGACGAGGCTTACCAACAAGGAAGAGTTTCAGCCTAATTTTGTGTAACTTAACAGGTGTAAATGAAAAAAAGTATCTCTGTCTTTAATTCCAGTCCAAATGGTTTCTAAAAAAAGATATACATTTGTACATATTGTGTTATGAAAAACTGTGTAAAGTTAAAATTTCCTCTTTCCTCTGGGCTGGCAAACAGTAATAACATTACTTAAATGATTACTTTTCTGTATTTTCCAAATAATTATTTATTTAAGAAATGGTTATTAGTCTGCGCAAATGGAAGTCAACTAAAGTGTGTGGACATGGAAATCAAACCATTTTAAAACATAATTTTATACACAGTTTCCCACACTGGAAACACATGCAGCATTTTTCAGTGTTCAGCACTGAGTTTCCAGGAGAGGTGATGCAGTCAGTTCTAGAGATCTGATTGGTCAATAGGCCATATTTACATGAAGTCATGAGGTTTTGCCCATACCTTAACCTGCCACACAGCAGGTTTGGCATGTAGTATATTTTACTGCAGTGATCTATCTAATGAAATAGTTATCCAATTATATTACAAAGGTAATCCTGAGTTAATCTCGATGTTAGTTTGATAAGGATTTTAGCTGCTTATGAAGTACGCCCCCTGCTGGCGATAAGAGGCTGGTCCTGTGTTATGTCTTTTAGGCTCCCCATATTAATATCATATCGACACCATGAGTGCCAGTAAAAATGCCCCACAACTGCTGCATGCACTAAATGCACTCTTTTGTAAGTGCCACTGACAGAAGGCGAGATACAACCCTGTTTCAGTTAGAGCAATGATTATTTCCCTCCTACAGTTCTCTAATATCCACTGACTGAAGGAATCAGTCTAACCTGATCTGTCTATTTGCACAGCACTGCCCAAAGCCACTCTGACTGTAGAGCCAAAATGGAGTCCCCTGTACACTGGAGAGACAGTCACCCTGAAGTGTGAGGTGGACTCCCACAGCAACTGGACATATTTCTGGTACATAAACCAGTCCCATGCAGCCATACCCAGCACTAGTGAGTACAATGTTACCATCACTGCAGCTGCTGGGTCTGACCAGGGGCAGTACTGGTGTGAGGGGAGGCAGGAGGGGAGAACAGTGACATCACAGCGCAGTGACCCCATCACTCTGACTGTTAAAGGTGAGTCCCAAAAGTCAATAAAAATAAAGAATCAAAACTTTTATAGATTTTGTGTGGCATAAATGTTGTATTTACCTTAAAATGAAGTCTCTACTCCTCTCTGTGTGAGTCTGTGTTATTTCCTGCGCTGATCCTCATACTCAGCAGCTCAGCTTAAATAACTCTGTAAGGCTACAACATCAGCGTCCCTCCTGGGTGTTGAGCTGAAATGATTAACCCTGTATGGCTAAGAGCTCATGGTGCGCTCATCTCTGTCTCTCTCCACAGACAGGCTGGTGTTTGGTCTGGGAGCTGCTCCTCTCTTGCTGGCCTCCATTATACTGTGTGTGAAATGTTACAGGAATCGAGGTGATCTCCTTTCACTGGGATACATATTTACCCTCTAAAACAGTGTGTGTATGAGGTTTGGGTTGCTGAATCATCATTCATTCTCACTCACAGTCCTCTCTCGTCTCTTGTGTTTGTGTGTGTTTGTTGGTGTACAGGTTGGTCTAAAGAAGCAGCTGTCAGATACACTGAGGAGAATGTGGAAATTGAGATTTAAATCAGTCTGAAGATGGATCAGTGTGCTCAAATGGATTAAAGACCATTTGAGAGCTCAGGGTTATTTCTCATTGTGATGTTTCTCAGCTTGCATGAGAGGGAACCCTTAGCGGAGCTGCGGCTATGGGGATACACTGTGGGTTTGGGGAATGGGGACGGGGTCACTGTCTAGCGTGGGAAGCCAGACGCTCAGACCTCAAGAGATCTCAGTACGTTCTCCCCTTACTGTCTTTGAGATGCTCTTACTGTAGCAGTGATCTCCACTCCAAGGTCATGCCAGCTTAGACATTGGTCAGATTCTCTCACAGCTGTTGGCATAAGTGTGATGAATGGGGCACGTGTCTCCTATCTCTATTCATCCCAACAGTTTACATTTATGTCTCATCGTTTACATTCATTTTGCTAGCATGCATTGCTTTGATTCATCGCTGAGTTGATTTGATTGGTTGTGGAATGTTTCTTGTTGTCCTGAAAGTGGGTGGGTTTTTCTCTCTGAGCAGCACTGCTTTCTCCAGACCTACAGTGATGGGGTATAAGCCTGCCACACAGGCTAGGACACTGCCATGTCCTACAGTTTGGCTTCTGTATGTATAATGTGCTTCTATAATGTTACCTTCTGATTGATTAAGTCTAAAAGACCTTAGTCTTTGGGATGCATAATGACCAAACTCTGCAACATTTTCATGGATTTGATTGTGATGCTTAATTAATAAATTCATCACTGAATGTAAATGTTGTTCTTTGTTGTTCTTTCACTTTCATAGCATGGCAACATACATGTTGAAAATGTGAAAACAATGAGCATTAGTTCAGTACAGATTTTCCCTGTAAACTATAGCTGTAGTGACAGTTACTGTTGCATCACTAGTTCCTTTGTCCTTCATAGTGTTGGTGTTTCTCTGCATGTGGCACGCAGGCATCTCTGTCATTGGCTGGACAGGTCCCACATGGAAACAATGACATCACCACACAGAGCCTCCACAAGACCTGCAGCACAGGAGCTGTCCAGTGCTGAATCAGGGAGACAGCTGAAGGACATCAGCCAATCACACGAGGGCCTCCATTTGACCAATCAGCAGCTGCTGTTCAAAAGAAGAAGCAGGCAGGGCTTCAGGGAGAAGGGTCTGAACTACACAGTTTTTAGCTATGAAAAGGTTGCTCAACTGAAATTTGAGAAGGAGTGGTGATGAAGACATTTTCATGGGAACTTCATAGCTCTGAATTACTGCTATTGTCATGTGACTATAGGAAAATAATGTTTACCCACTGGATGAGAACTGAGTGTGTAACTCAGCAGCCAGTGGCTCTGCTGTCCTGAGCTCAGAGGGAAGCTTGTCCCGCCATTTGGGGCCAGTATAGAGGGGCACCGTGACTGGGAGAGAAGTCTGACCACACAGGGAGGAGGGCATTAGAGACCTTGTTTTTGCAGGAAATGTTAATGAACATTGCCACTGCACTTGAGTCTTTACCTCATCAATGTCAGCATTAGCATAATGATGCTATCAGTGGGTTTGGAGCTTTCAATAGCATCTGCTAAAGCCCATGAAAACAGTGGTGCACATACAATATAAAGACTGGTGTGAGAACGATGTCTAACACCACTTTACCTGACAGGCTGCAGTTTGTTCAGGCCTGCTGTAGAGTTTAGCCTCTGTGTGCTCTGACTGTTTCCACTGGACTTCAGATATAAGTCAGATTTTGACACCTCCGATGCTCTCTTATTGGTGAAGTTCATTGTAATGTGAGGCTGTGAGTTTGCTCTGTTCTTCTGGCTTCTGCTACTCCTGCCTCCATCAGCAGGGAGGGAGGAAGTGTCTGATCTACTCCTGTGCTGCTCATCCCTGCAGCTGGTACCCCATTCAGTCAGAACTTGCATTTCTCCCTTTAAAAAACCTTTGAAAATGAATGTAATGTCTCTGTTTGTTTAAGAGCTTGTTATCAGTGCTGCTCTCCAAATGTGGGCTGAAAAACTGAATTACTTTAGCAGGAACCAGAGCTTCAGCTGTTTTATTCATAGCAACTGACCTCAGATCTGTCTAATAGCCTGAATGAGTAAGTGTGAACTTTTGCACATCATCTCCTGTTTTTAAAAAGGTGTGAAAAACATGAGATGCAGGGTGGACTGACATGCAGCTCCTGCTTCTTCTTTTTGTGCTTGTGCTGCTCAAACTAATTTAAGTCTCTCATACACCCTTCCAAGCCCCATGCCTGTCCTTTATCTCATTTTACTCTGTGTGAACAAATACAATATTGCTGAGCAATCAGTTCTGTTGATGACTGGTTCTAAATTTACTTCAAATCTATTTAATTAGCAAGAATGATTTTTTCATTCAATTGGAATGAAAAGTTTGTGATTCTAACTTTAATTTGCTCTTGAAACACTCATTAGAAAAATCAATATAACATATCTGTTTTTTTTTGAGAGCCAGTTGTGGTTTTTTGGCCTGGCTCGTCACTGGCTCTTTCAGAAGACAGGAAGGAGGTGGGTGGCCTTTAGCAGATGCTCTCTGAAACATACTGAGGTTTAAGGGGGGGCAGGAAGTAGGGAGAGGCTAAAGAGACAGAATTACAGTACAGCTACAGACAGGGCTGTGTGGAAGGTCAGAGGTCATTCTTGCTGCTCCAATGAGCTGCAGGTTTTATCATATATGAACTGATGTTGTTGAATTAGTTTGTGACACAGAACTGCCCTATTGGTCCTGATTTCCTCCTCTGTTATAACATGAACACTGAACCACACAGAGACTCGGCCCCTCTGCACCAAGTGAAGCTCAGAGAGGCTCCCTGTTCACTAACACATCCAGCCTGACAGACACAACCCTGGATACAGAGACACAGATCAGCCTGATCATATTCATGACCTGCTAAAATACCAATATAATACAAATCTAAGGGTTAAATTTTGATTTGTCATATAGCCTTATTATGACCATGATTATTTTAGGAGTAAATATAACTTACGGATACCGTACTGTGTGAACAAAAGCATCAAAGGGCACCTGGGAGGGTAGTGTGGTCTTTATTCATGACCTACTGAGCATGTGACCTGCACGGAAAAGGAAGTTCTCGCTTTGCCACATATGAACTGTATTATTTTTATTTGCAGAATCTCAAGTGCTAAACCTCATACGGAACCATGCAGGCAAACAGAGCGGTCGCATTGATGTGTGAGTACTGCAGAATCAGTCTTTTACAGTACAGCATCTGCACCAGATATCTATGGTGTGCTGTTATTCAGGCACTAATGATTATCGTTATGTAAAATAC
>JAFBMS010000750.1:32500-63021 GCA_019788955.1 Albula glossodonta
CCTGTGAGGTGCTGACTAACAGAATGTGGGTCTCTTTACACAGTAAGACTATATAAGAGCTCTCTGAGGTGCTGACTAACAGAATGTGGGTCTCTCTCACAGTAAGACTATATAAGAGCACTGTGAGGTGATGAATAACAGAATGTGGGTCTCTTTACACAGTAAGACTATATAAGATCTCTGTGAGGTGCTGAATAACAGAATGTTGGTCTCTTTACACACTAAGACTATATAAGAGCACTGTGAGGTACTGAATTACAGAATATGGGTCTCTTTACAGAGTAAGACTATATAAGAGCTCTGTGAGGTGCTGAATGGAGCACTGTAGCTGCATATGTGGGCAGTAATGTCTCTGGGTCTGTGAGACTCAGGGCTCGTCCTACAGCGGGGAGAGACACAGGGCTCACAAACAGAAGCACATCTTTAATGTTTAAAGCAGGGCTGTTCAGCTCGTGTCCCTGCAGCCAAATGCAGCCCATCATAGACTTACACCTGGCCTGAGAAATGCATTATTAACATGTATCAGAGACTGAAAACACATCTGAGTCTGAACAGTGTCAGTTTACTACCCTCTAGTGACAAAACAATGAATTACAGTCATGCATCCGATAACATTACAATTGCATTGTTTTGCCAGCACATACATTTTAATCCATGGTTTATTCTATTAATTTTATTTTAAAATGTTTGGTCGCTTGGTTTCAGACAAAATGGATCCAAAATGTAAGGCTAACTTTTTTTTCTTTTTTTTTAACAATTTTATGAACTTTTCAAGAAGAACACTGTAAATTTGACATGAGAATTAAAACACATGCAGTGACCCAGTGGATGTGTTGTTTTTACAGGGAGAACACAGCCTGTACTGACCCTGGATCCTGACTGGCCCCAGATATTCACTGGAGAGAGAATCACTCTCAGGTGTAAGAGTCAGGAGGAGAGAAGCAAAGGGTTCTTCTTCTGGTTCCAACATGAGCCACAGAGACAGGAAGTTCATAGATCCATTGAAGACTCCTACACCATCACATCTGCTGCTGTGGAGGAGAGTGGTTCATATGAATGCTGTGTCAATGAGACACAGTTTATCTGCAGTACAGCAGTCAGACTGACAGTGTCAGGTGAGTCAGAACTGCCCTTCAGGTGACAACAGAGAGACCAGATTTAACACAGAAAGGCCAGATTTAACACAGAGAGACCAGATTTAACACAGAGAGACCAGATTTAACACAGAGAGACCAGCTTTAACACAGAGAGACCAGATTTAACACAGAGACCAGATTTAACACAGAGAGACCAGATTTAATGCAGAGAGACCAGATTTAGCACGATGTTACCTAAGTAGTATCTAATTGTTACCAGTTAACACTGTGTTATCACTTCAACGTAGACAATTACTGTAACTCTCCCAATGCATGCTGAGTTCACTGTATCAGATCATTCATTACAAACACAGGACACATCTACAGTCATAGTACTATCCTACAAGGTGTTGAGTAAGTGATCCAGATACAAAAGAAATAAAATTATATCCAGCTGGAGTTCCCAAACTTGTTTTCAGGGTACTGAATGATGTGAATGAGTTACATAGATGATAAAAATTCATGTAATTTATTGTGACAGTGGTTCATTAGGAGGCTGCAGCTGCAGGTGAGATCATATTTATAATAATAAAGCCGATAGCCTTGTTCATGGTGATCAGTCACTGAGTGTAATACCTTTGATAGGGACTCACACATCACCTCAAAGAATCTGTGTCATGTGGAAGTGCACAGTCTGTAGCTGTGATGCAGTTTAAAACAAGAGCTCTTTACCAACTTCTGTTAACATGACATGTTATTAACAGTTTATTATGTTTTGGGATTACAGAACAATTTGTAATGCTTTGAGATTTTTTTATTATGAAAAAGGGGGACACTCAGTCTGTTCTCTCTGTTACAGAGAAACCCCGGCCTGTCCTGAGCGTCTCTCTTCAGCGAGAGATATACGAAGGAGAATCTGTCAGTCTGTCCTGTAGAGTTACAGTGCCCTCTGCTGGCTGGGAGTATTACTGGGAGTACAAGGATGTGCGCTATTATGGATCATATTACAAACCCCTCCTCTCCAGTGGAGCTAAAGACTCCTACACACTCAGCCCTGCTGCTCTCACACACTCAGGGCAGTACAGGTGCAGAGCTGGGAGGGGAACCTCAGTCTGGTACACAGAGTACAGTGAGCCAGTCCACATACAGGTATCAGGTGAGTGCTGACAACTGGTTATGCTTTAGGAGCCATTAAAATGATAGCTGTGTGTTTGATATGATTGTTATTATGAAGATGAGAGAGAGACTCGCTCTGTTGTCTCTGTTACAGAGAAACCCCGGCCTGTCCTGACTGTCTCTCCTAATGGGCCACACATATGATATGTACATGATCTGTGTTACATACAGAAAACATGTAGTGGCCCAGAATTAACTGGGATGGATAATTGAATTACTCAATGAAATACTTTCTAAGTGTTGATGGCAGAGGGAGGATTCCAGCTCTCTGAACCTCCATTACAGGATTGATTTATTTCTTCGTAAACTTCTCTGTGACCTGATCTGTCTGTTTCCACAGCACTGCCCAAAGCCACTCTGACTATAGAGCCAAAATGGCGTCCTGCGTACTATAAAGAGACAGTTACCCTGAAGTGTGAGGTGGATTCCCACAGCGCGAGGAAATATGTCTGGTACAAAGACCAGCTCCAGACGGCCGTGTCGCAGACTGCTGGTCACAGTGTAAGTGGTGACAGATACAGCATCATTGCAGCTGCTGGGTCTGACCAGGGGCAGTACTGGTGTGAGGGGAGGCTGGAGGGGAGAAAAGTGACATCACAGCGCAGTGACCCCATCACTCTGAAAGTTAAAGGTGAGTGAAGACCAGTATTGGCTATATATTTAATTCTGTCTTGAAATAAAATATGCATTGGAAAAGGTACCACAGGGTGGCAGCAGTGAGATGCCATTCACAGTTATGTTTTAAAAGTGGAGGCTGTGCATTCTGATTGGATGATGCAAGATTATATTCATTAAGTAGATATCATTATTAGAGGGTTTCCCCTTTAAGTTTCCTGTAAGTGTCTTAAAAGATCTTCAAGGATTGTATTTAATAACAGGATTTTGGGGAATATCCTGGCGAGCTGGTATGATTCCCCCTCAAATACCCTGATGGAACTCAGTATTCTAATTAAATCTTATGGAGACACAAGACACCGATTGAGATCTTAAGTTAGTAAGTAGGAATGTGTAAGGTCACTATTAGGATTGCTGTTTATTAAAGTCTTTATTTGGATCTTACAGGAGTATGTTTGACAGATGAATCCAGGACCCATAAATTATCTTTAGGGATCTATAAAGATCTTACTACAGGATGTTGAAGGATCCTCACAAGATCTTGATAGGATGGCATAGAAATGAATTGTTCCCTGTTCTGACAGGAAAACTGCAATGAGTCTAATATCTGTCCCTAACAGCCATTTATGTGAGATACTCATTTCAAAGTAACGTAGGAGATAAGGAGTAGTGCTGCATCACTGTTTTTCAGGGTTTCAGAGATGTGTCTCTCATCTATATTATTTGTGTTAATATAAATGTACATTAAATAAAAAAGCAACACATATCAATGACTGTAACCAGATCTGTGTCTGTAGAGTGAGAGCAAAGTAATAAATAATGAATTACAGTTCTGCATCATTTGACGTTGTTATGATGTTGTCAAAACAGTTCCACGCTTCTGATCAATACATAATTTTTTAAAAGACACAGTTAAATGTTTGCCTCACATACATCATTAACACCAATATTGTCCTCATATGAAATGCTTTTGCAGAAACATGATGTAAAAATGAATTCAAAGCATTAATCAGGACACTGTAAATTTGACAGGAGCATTAAAACACATGCAGTGAGCCAGTGGATGTGCTGTTTGTACAGGGAGAACACAGCCTGTACTGACCCTGGATCCTGACTGGCCCCAGATATTCACTGGAGAGAGAATCTCTCTCAGGTGTAAGAGTCAGGAGGACACAAGCGAAGGGTTCAGCTGGTTCAAGGGAGGACTAGAGATGAGCCGAACCTACAGCTCCATTACAGGGTCCTACAACATCTCACCTGCTACTGAAGCCCACAGTGGTTCCTATAAATGCTGTTTAGTAGCTCTTCATGACACCTGCAGTGCAGCAGTCACACTTTCAGTGTCAGGTGAGTCTGAACCGCCCCTCAGGTGACAACAGGTGACTCACTGCTCCCACAGAGAGACCAGATTTAACACAGAGAGACCAGCTTTAGCACAGAGACACCAGATTTAACACAGAGAGACCAGATTTACCACACACATTTTCTGTTACTGCCTCAATGCACACTGAGTTTATCAGATCAATTATTACAAACAGGACACATTTACAGTAATAGTGCTGTCTTATGTGGTCTTGGGTAATTGATCAAGATACAAATGAAATACATTTATATCTAGTTGGAATTTCCAAAGCTGTTTACAGGGTAGTGGATGATAAGAATGAATTGCATAAATAATTAAGATTTATGTCATTTTTTGTGACAATTGTTCGTTAGGAGGCAGCAGCTGCAGGTGAGATCATATTTATAATGATAAAGCCTATAGCCTTGTTCATGGTGATCAGTCACTCTTTGTAAAGTCATTGACAGTGATTCACTCATCACCTCAGAGGATCTGTCTCATGTGGAAGTGCACAGTCTGTAGCTGTGATGCAGTTTAAAACAAGAGCTCTTTACCAGCTTCTGATAACATGACATGTTACTGATCAGGAGAAACAGCTTGTTACAATTAAGCAATTATAATTAATCAGATGATTGTTATAAGGATGGGGGAGACTCAGTCTGTTCTCTCTGTTACAGAGAAACCCCGGCCTGTCATGACTGTCTCTCCTTTTGGGCAGATACATATACATGATATATCATATATATAGAAAACATACAATATATAATATATACAGTGTCACTAAATTCATTTGGATGGACAATTCAGTTGCTCTATTTAATACTTTTCTTAGTGCCAATAGCAGAGGGAGGAATCCAAATCTTGTTCTCTGCACTTCAGCTACAGCAGAAAGTGGTTTCTTCTTAAACTACTCTGTGACCCAGTCTGTCTGTTTCCACAGCACTTCCCAAAGCCGCTCTGAGTGTAGAGCCAAAATGGAGTCTCCTGTACACTGGAGAGACAGTCACCCTGAAGTGTGAGGTGGACTCCCACAGCAACTGGAAATATGTCTGGTACAAAGGCCGGTCCAGGAAGGTTTTACCCCAGACTGCTGGTCACAGTGTAAGAAGTGACAGATACAGCATCACTGCAGCTGCTGGGTCTGACCAGGGGCAGTACTGGTGTGAGGGGAGGCTGGAGGGGAGAAAAGTAACATCACAGCGCAGTGACCCCATCACTCTGACTGTTAAAGGTGAGTTATAGCCAGTATTCACTGTTTACTTAATTCTCTAAAGAAATAAAATGTGGGCTGGTGAAAATACCACAGGGTTACATCAGTGAGCTGCCATTCACTGTTGTGTTTTAAAATAGCAAACTGGAAGCTCTGGATTCTAATTGGATCATGTAAGATTACGCTCGTTAAGTAGGTGTGATTGTTTAGAGCAGTGGTCTTCAACGTTTTTCAGGCCAAGGACCTCTTGGCTGAGACATTGCAGGGACCCCCCTATAACATATGCTATTAAATTGTTTTACTTATTGTTTTACTGTTGAGGATCTCTGGTTCAGAGGGCTTTTTCCCCAGTAAAAAGTATGGATCCTGTAAGTGTGTTAAAAGATCCTCAGGGATCCTAATTAGAAACCGGATCTTGAGGAATATCACTCAGCATCCACATGAAGTCGTATGGCCACAAGACACTGCATTAGATCTTAAGTTAGTAAGCAGGAATGTGCAGGGTCACTATTAGGATTGCTGTTTATTAAAGTCTTAATTTGGACCTTACAGGAGTATGTTTGATAGATCAATCCAGGTCCCATAAATTATCTTTAAGGATCATTAAAGTTCCTTTTCCAGGATGTTGAAGGATCCACACAGGATCTTGATAGATCGCATGAAAATGAAGTGTTACCTGTTCTGTCAGGAAAACTGCAATGAGTCTAATATCTGTCCCTAACAGCCATTTATGTGAGATACTCATTTCAAAGTAGCCCATGAGCTAAGGAATAGTGCTATGTCATTGTTTTCCAGGTTTTCATAGATGTCTCTTTAATAATATGTATATTATTTGTGTTAATATAAATTCACAGTAAACAGAAATGCAGCACAAATCAAAGATTGTAAACAGATCTGTAACTGTAAAGTGTGAGCATACATGTGAATAATTAATTACAGTTTAGCATCATTTAAAATAGCTAAAAAACATTAGTGAAGATTGCATTATTTTATTTTTTAGAGACACTGTAAAATGATTACCACATATATATATCATTAAAAACGTATCTGGTCCCCATCTAAAATGTAATCTACACTTGCAGTGCAGCAGTCACACTGACAGTATCAGGTGAGTCATAACCGCCCCTCAGGTGAAAACAGGTGACTCACTGCTCCCACAAAGAGACCAGATTTAACACAGAGAGACCAGCTTTAACACAGAGAGACCAGACCTTCTGTACTTCCTGTGTGTGTTCTGCTGAATCCCACTTTAAATCTAGTTTGCACTGTCTGTTTAATGAGATCATTATCACGAAGATAAGGGAGAGACTGTTCTCCCTGTACAGAAAATACCCAGCCTGTCCTTACAGTCTCTCCTCATTGGCTAAGATATGATACATGAGAAATGATGAATACAGAAAGCATGTTAGGACTGACAATTCAGCTCCTCTTAAAGTCTTCTGTCGGGGCCAATGGCTGGAGGAGGAATCCAGCTCTCTGCATCTCAGTTACAGCAGTGATTTAATATTTCTTAAACTACTCTGTGATCTAATCTGTCTGTTTCCACAGCACTGCCCAGGGCCACTCTGACTGTAGAGCCAAAATGGAGTCCCCTGTACACTGGAGAGACAGTCACCCTGAAGTGTGAGGTGGACTCCCACAGCAACTGGAAATATGTCTGGTACAAAGACCAGCTCCAGACGGCCATGTCCCAGACTGCTGGTCACAGTGTAAGTGGTGACAGATACAGCATCCCTGCAGCTGCTGGGTCCGACCAGGGGCAGTACTGGTGTGAGGGGAGGCTGGAGGGGAGAAAAGTGACATCACAGCGCAGTGACCTCATCACTCTGAATCCATCTTCTCGGAATCCAGTCACAATACAGGTATCAGGTGAGTTCTAACTCATACAAAGGTTTTTTTAGTGACCTTCCACTCACAGTACTTCCAGTGTCACAGTGAAGTGGTACTCTCAGAAATGATGGCACGATCCTATTGCATGTTGTTTGCATTGGTAAACCTATCTAAAAATTATAAGTTTCATCAAAATTCAGTAATTTCAAAACAACAATGGCAGACGGAGCTTTAACCCAGTCTGTATGTTTCCACAGCACTGCACAGGGCCACTTTGACTGTAGAGCCAAAATGGAGTCCCCTGTACGCTGGACGGACCATCAACCTTATGTGTGGGCTAGGCTCCCGTAGCAACCTGACATCCATCTGGTACAAAGGCCAGTTCCAGATGGCCGTGTCCCAGACTGCTGGTCACAGTGTACGTGGTGACAGATACAGCATCACTGCAGCTGCTGGGTCTGACCAGGGGCAGTACTGGTGTGAGGGACAGAGAGAGTCCAGGCCACGCTCCTCTCAGCGCAGTGCTCCTGTCACTCTGACTGTTGAAGGTGAGTGATCACAGGCACTATACATATTTTGTTGTTACACAAATGTAAACACCGGGGGGGGGGGGGGGGGGGGGAGCATCCTGTGGCATTGGTGGGGGGGGGGTGGGGTGTGTTTGGTGGGTGGGTATGATCTCACAGCTGTGACTCCATCCCACAAGGTGGCAGCACTGAGCTGTAGCACAGTGGGGTAAACATCAGCAGAGTGGAGGGGGATACATGAGATATGTGCTCCTGAAGACGTACTTTAACTGCATGCATTAAACAATAAGATACAGACTGCATTAATACACTGTTATCTGGCATTTTGTTGAGAGCTCCTCACTGATGAAATGCACTTTGCTGCACAGGCTGCAGATGCATGTTGGATCAAAATAGTATAAATGATTATTTACTCACTGTACCTTTCTCTGGGACTCTCTGAGAGACAAACTCTTCTATTTCCTCTTTATCCTTAATGACACCCTTCTCACACAAGGAACTGTGACCCAGTCTGTCCGTTTCCACAGTGCAACCTAAAGCCACTCTGACTGTAGAGCCAAAATCGAGTCCCCTGTACACTGGAGAGACAGTCACCCTGAAGTGTGAGGTGGACCCCCACAGCAACTGGACATATTTCTGGTTCATAAACCAGTCCCACACAGCCTCACCCAGCACTAGTGAGTACAATGTAACCATCACTGCAGCTGCTGGGTCTGACCAGGGGCAGTACTGGTGTGAGGGGAGGCTGGAGACATCACAGCCCAAAGACTCCATCCCACTCCATGAAAAAGGTGAGGCTGAAAAGTTTCACATTTACCATGAAGTTTGCCATAAATACAAAAACAATGTCATGTGACATCATAAACTCAAATTCATTACTCATGCAATCTGATTATGAAATACATAACTATGTATTAGTGAAACTAAAGCCCCTACACCAGCGGTTCCCATAGTGATCAACATGGCATCTTGTGTTAATGTGATGACCGTTATGCATAAAAACACGAGAGAAGACAGAGTCTGTCAGTGCAGCCAGATCCATGAGTTTGTCTCTCTTTCAGTTATGCCACACACTGAGAGACTGTCCTCTCCAGACTCACACGTCCCACTAAAAAGCCTGGCAACAATCTGTGTAAAAGCCGCTGTTTTTTACTTTCCTATGAACCAAGGAAGACATTTTATGTTTTTAAATTAGAAATGCATTTTCTTCAATAAATATTATTATACATTATTAAGTTAAACACTACTCTGTAAATAAGAGTAACAAAATTCAAATTTAATTAGTCAAAAGAAGTCAAAATTGCTTTTTTTATTTTTTTTATTTTACCTGAGTTGTTCAAAATGAGTTGCTGTCTCACTTTCAAAAGTTAGTTTGCTTCAAATTGATATCAGTGTACCATGATACATTTTTTTAAGAATGAACAATTCATGGTGTCATTTTTATCTAAAATGAGAAGTGTGCCATGAAAAATATCACTATTCAGGGCTGCCATGTTTTAAGAATGTTTGGGAAACTCAACCTCAGCCGTCCTCTACTTTGTGTTCGTCTGTGTTATGTGGTGCTGGGAGAGGTGGAGGGAGGAGCAAGCTCCTTAGCTCCTCCCATTGTACTGCTGTCAGTCTCCTGGTTCCCTCCCTCAGCCTGGAGAAGTAACTGGAGCTGCAGCAGCAGAGGCCTCACTAACAGGCAGGCTCACCTGCTAATGATTTCTAATCAACTCAGCTGTGAGCACTTGCCTTCAATTAGGCCACTTATTTAAGCACTGCCTGAGAGACTGAAAAAGGCTTTTTGGGTTTTGTGTTTTGGATGTTTTCAGGATGGATGTGATGTTTTTGAATTTGGACCCATTTTTTTATTATTAATTCCTTTTGTAGTGTTTCCTTTTCCCCCAAAAGGGGTCAATAAATAACCTTTTGCCCTTTTTTTGCTGAACTCCCGCTCACTACCCGGCCCAGTTGCCACACCTGCCACTGTGCCACAGTTATTTTACATTAACGTTAAAATGACAGACTAAGCTGCGCTCATCTCTGTCTCTCTCCACAGACAGGCTGGTGTTTGGTCTGGGAGCTGCTCCTCTCTTGCTGGCCTCCATTATACTGTGTGTGAAATGTTACAGGAATCGAGGTGATCTCCTTTCACTGGGATACATATTTACCCTCTAAAACAGTGTGTGTATGAGGTTTGGGTTGCTGAATCATCATTCATTCTCACTCACAGTCCTCTCTCGTCTCTTGTGTTTGTGTGTGTTTGTTGGTGTACAGGTTGGTCTAAAGAAGCAGCTGTCAGATACACTGAGGAGAATGTGGAAATTGAGATTTAAATCCTTCAGTCTGAAGATGGATCAGTGTGCTCAAATGGATTAAAGACCCTTTGAGAGCTCAGGGTTATTTCTCATTGTGTGTTTCTCAGATTGCATGAGAGGGAACCCTTTATGGTTTGTCTCCCTGGTCTGAGTTACTGGGTGGTATTGCATACAACCTTTTTAAGTTTGTAATTGGTTGTGGAATGTTTCTTGTTGTCCTGAAAGATGGTGGGTTTTTCTCTCTGAGCAGCACTGCTTTCTCCAGACCTACATGTATAAGCCTGCCACACAAGGCTGGGATACTGCCATGTCCTACATTTAGCTTCTGTGTATATAATGTTCTTCACTAATGTTACCTTCTGATTAAGTGTAAAAGGCCTTCATGTTTTGGATGCATAATTTCCAAACTCTGCAACATCTTTATGTATTTGATTGTGATGCTTCATTAATAAATTCATTACTGAATGTAAGTGTTGTTCTTTCACTTTCATGTATGTACATGTTGAACATTTGAAAACAGTGGACATCAGTTCAGTACAGATTTTCCCTGTAAAGTATAGCTGTAGTGACAGTTACTGTTGCATCACCAGTTCCTTTGTCCTTCATAGTGTTGGCGTTTCACTGCATGTGACATGCAGGCATCTCTGTCATTGGTTGGACAGCTCCCACATGGAAGAAATGACATCACCACACACAGAGCCTCCACATGACCTGCAGAACAGGAGCTGTCCAGTGCTGAATCATGGAGACAGCTGAAGGACATCAGCCAATCACATGAGGGCCTCCATTTGACCAATCAGCAGCTGCAGCTCAGAAGAAGAAGCAGGCAGGGCTACAGGAAGAAGGGTCTGAACTCCACAGTTTTTAGCTATGAATAGGTTGCTCAACTGAAATAGAAATTTGAAAAGGACAGGGTATAAAATTAGAGTGGTGATGAAGCCATTTTCACTGGAATTACTTCATAGCTCTGAATTACTTTTACTGTCATGTGACAATAGGAAAATGTTTACCCACTAAATGAGAACGGAGTGTATAACTCAGCAGCCAGTGGCTCTGCTGTCCTGACCTCAGAGGGAAGCTTGTCCCGCCATTTGGGGGCAGTATAGAGGGGCACCGTGACTGGGAGAGAAGTCTGACCACACAGGGAGGAGGGCATTAGAGACCTTGGGGTAACAGGAAATGTTAATGAACATTGCCACTGCACTTGAGTCTTTACCTCATCAATGTCAGCATTAGCATAATGATGCTATCAGTGGCTTTGGAGCTTTCAATAGCATCTGCTAAAACCCATGAAAACAGCGGTGCACATACAATATAAAGACTGGTGTGAGAACAATGTCTAACACCACTTTGCCTGACAGGCTGCAGTTTGTTCAGGCCTGCTGTAGAGTTTAGCCTCTGTGTGCTCTGACTGTTTCCGCTGGACTTCAGATATTAGTCAGATTTTGACACCTCCAATGCTCTCTTAGTGGTGAAGTTCATTATAATGTGAGGCTGTGAGTTTGCTCTGTTCTTCTGGCTTCTGCTACTCCTGCCTCCATCAGCAGGGAGGGAGGAAGCGTCTGATCTACTCCTGTGCTGCTCATCCCTGCAGCTGGTACCCCAGTCAGTCATAACTTGAGCTTGTTGTCAGCGTTATTCTCCTAATGTGGGCTGAAAAACTGAATTACTTCAGCAGGACCCAGAGCTTCAGCTGTTTTATTCATAGCAACTGACCTCAGATCTGTCTAATAGCCTGCATGATTAAGTGTGAACTTTTGCACGTCATCTTCTGCTTTTAAAAATGTTTGAAAAACATGAGATGCAGGGTGGACTGACATGCAGCTCCTGCTTCTTGTTTTTGTGCTCGTGCTGCTCAAACTAATTTAAGTCTCTCATACACCCTTCCAAGCCCCATGCCTGTCCTTTATCTCTTTTTACTCTGTGTGAACAAATAAAATATTGCTGAGCAATCAGTTCTGTAGATGACTGGTTCTTCATTTACTTCAAATCAATTTTTTTTTAGCAAGAATTAATTGTTCATTGAATTGGAATGAAAAGTTTATTATACTGACTTCAATTTGCTCTTGAAAACACCCATTAGAAAAACCAATACAACATCTCTGTTTTTTTTTTTTCTTTGAGAGTCATTTTGTGGTTTCCTGGCCTGGGTCGTCACTGGCTCTTTCAGAAGACAGGAAGGAGGTGGGTGGCCTTTAGCAGATGCGCTCTGAAACATACTGAGGTTTAAGGGGGGCAGGAAGTAGGGAGAGGCTAAAGAGACAGAATTACAGTACAGCTACAGACAGGGCTGTGTGGAAGGTCAGAGGTCATTCTTGCTGCTCCAATGAGCTGCAGGTTTTATCATATATGAACTGATGTTGTTGAATTAGTTTGTGACACAGAACTGCCCTATTGGTCCTGATATACTCCTCTGTTATAACATGAACACTGAACCCCACAGAGACTCGGCCCCTCTGCACCAAGTGAAGCTCAGAGAGGCTCCCTGTTCACTCACACATCCAGCCTGATAGACACAACCCTGGATACAGAGACACAGATCAGCCTGATCATATTCATAACCTGCTAAAATACCAATATAATACAAATCTAAGCGTTAAATTTTGATTTGTCACATAGCCTTATGATGACCATGAAATTTGGGGAGTAAATATAACTTACAGATACCATACTCTGTGAACAAAAGCATCAAAGACGTACTGGGAGGGTAGTGTGGTCTTTATTCATGACCTACTGAGCATGTGACCTGCACGGAAAAGGAAGTTCTCGCTTTGCCACATATGAACTGGATTATTTTTATTTGCAGAATCTCAAGTGCTAAACCTCATACGGAACCATGCAGGCAAACAGAGCGGTCGCATTGATGTGTGAGTACTGCAGAATCAGTATTTTACAGTACAGCATCTGCACCAGATATCTATGGTGTGCTGTTATTCAGGCACTAATGATTATCGTTATGTAAAATACACACACTTTCTTTTGATTTGATGCTCGCTGCATTGACTGTTTTGGGAAGTCCTCTTGCTCTGTTGCATGTGGTGTGTTATGTACATGCTCAGTTTATGGACATGCATTCACAAGTGATCACTGATCACACCTCCATACAAATAATCGAGTGAGTTGAACTTTTGCTGGAGTTTTGCTCCTTTATGCTGTGCGGTTAAGAGTTTTCTTCTGTGTGATGAATCAGCTACAGTCTGCTAAAATAACATTAAGAATGAAGTGACCCTCTTTGCACTGTGATGCTCTGAACTCTTAAGTGTGTGTGCGCATGTGAATATCCTGTGTTACAGGGAAAGATGAAATACATCAGGACAGTTTTATTATGGGAAAAGGTTTTGCTTCAGAAAAGTATGTTAAAACATAATGTATGGAGGAAGTCAACGCATACACACTGTAAAAAGAAAATGCGTGAGTGAAAGAACGAGGAAGAAAGAGAGTGAGAAAGATGAGGGGAAGAAGGGCCAAAGAGGCTAATGTTTTGAGGAGAACAGCTCTGAGAAATTTATCAGATTGACTCCAGTTTACTGTGACTCAGTTAAAGCTTTTATTGTGTGAGGTAGAACTGGTGAGAAATGCTAATAAGCTACAGTTCTGCTTTTATTTTTGCCCTTTCTGAATCTAAAGGACATAAAAACATGGGAGCTGAAGAGTTTGATGAAGCAGTCTGACTACATGATAACTTGTTAGAGGTAAAGCCAGAATGCCGTCAGTGGGAGGATCCGTTAGCGGGAGCAGTAAGATGGGTGTGATTGGCTGAGTGGAGTTAGAGTGAATCTGCCTTTTAAAATGCTGTAAATTAATGACCTCCTGCATGAGAGACAGAGATGTGTGATTTAGCCAGTGAAAGTACCAGATCTTTACCCATGATGTTTTACCAAAATACCCAGATATTGTAGTGAATGTGGAACAGAGAATAAAAACTATCCACCCCTCCCCGACTGTGGTTTACTTATAGGAAGTCAGTGTGAGGTCATTTCCTGTAGCTTTTGGAGGCTGTGACAGAGCCAGCCATTGCTTTGCACACAAAAGTGTCACACTAGAGATGTTTATTAAAAAGATGTATTCATTTATTAATTTATTCTTTCATTAATTTGTTTATTTAAACAAACAGTAAACCATGATAATTAGACTTTGCATTTGATATGTTATCCTTTTGTGCAGCAGAGTATCTGTAGTGAATATCAGCTTTCTCACTCAAGGATGAGGTCGTGTTCTGTGGGTTTATTGTGGTTTTCTTTATAGTTCTGCTTCTGTCAAAGAGCTTGAGTGAGTGATATTCAAAACGCCCACACACACACACACACACACACACACACACACGCACACACATACACACACGCACACACATACACACGAACACACATACACACACACACACATACACACACACACACACAAATACACAGACACACACACTCACAGGCACACAGCCCCACAGCAGCACAGCCTGATAGATGCACCCCAGCACACAGGGACCCCAGTCTCCCTGTTTGTCTCTGTTCACTGCTGAGAGCTTCACTTCACACATGCTCTCATTTGCTCACAGAGACCAGCGCTCTATTAATTAATTTATAAATTACAGAAGGGTCAGGTGCAAGAGACATTCTGAAAGGGACTTTGGTCATATCTTTAAATGAAAATAACTGCATGTAACAGATTAAAGTTCACTCCATACCTGATGGTAAAATATAACTTTCTCAGGTTCCAATGAGCCGTGAGCTCTGCAGAAATGACATAACGGGAAATTAGTTTAGCTGAGAGCACAGAAGCAGAATAAAAGAGGAAGTACTTGGTATCCCACAATTTCACTGTCATGTATGTGTTACAGTTGTCATAGCTGCAGTTGAAGTGATGAACCTCATACAGACACATGCAGGCAAGCAGAGCTCTCATGTTGATGTGTGACTACTGCTCAATCAGTCTGTTAAACTAGAACCTAAAGACTCATGTAATATCTTAATTCAATCCTAAAGTTATTTTTTCTAGTATTTGGAAATACTGTCTGCTTTAATAATGTTTCATTGTTTTTTTGATATCTGTATTTTATTAGTTATGTATTTTTAATTTGTCTTTATTTGACATCATATTTGTGCAGATGCAGTCTGATTGGTCGTTGTAAATGATATGTATGCAGAAGCAGTTTGATTGGTCATTGTAAATGATATGAGTGCAGAAGTGGTCTGATTGGTCATTGTAAATGATATGAGAGCAGAAGCAGTCTGATTGGTCATTGTAAATGGTATGAGAGCAGAAGCAGTCTGATTGGTCATTGTAAATGATATGAGAGCAGAAGCAGTCTGATTGGTCATTGTAAATGATATGTGAGCAGAAGCAGTCTGATTGGTCATTGTAAATGATATGAGAGCAGAAGCAGTCTGATTGGTCATTGTAAATGATATGTGAGCAGAAGCAGTCTGATTGGTCATTGTAAATGATATGAGAGCAGAAGCAGGCTGGCTGTGAGTCCGTGTTGTAGCTCAGTCAGTAAAGGAGCTCTTTATCAGTGCAGACTGAGCTCTGGAGTCACAGGCTTTATCCTGTCTCTGCCATCAGTCCCACTGTGGATAGGAGTCCCCAGCAGCAGAGTGCAGTTTGCCGACACAGATCTGTACTCAGACTAACACAGCAGTAAAGGGTGATTGATTACTGTCTCGTCTTATGAGTTTTCCCAGAATCCAATATCCTGTGCAGAGCAGGACTATAGGGCATTATGGCAGCACATGTTATTTTAAATGTTTGCAATTGATAATTGTATTAATAGTAAAAAATGTTTTCTGTGTTTTAGTGTTGTGTCCTTTGATTATCCTACAGTCTCAATCAGGTGAGTTTTCACACATAATCACACAAAACCCAGCTTCTGTTTCTGGATCATTTACCAGATATAAATCATATTTAAACAGAAATGATATTTCCTTGGACTGTATGATGAAAAACAGAATGTGGGTCTCTTTACACAGTAGACTATATAAGAGCACTGTGAGGTGCTGAATAACAGAATGTGGGTCTCTTTACACAGTCAGACTATGTAAGAGCACTGTGAGGTGCTGAATAACAGAATGTGGGTCTCTTTACACAGTAAGACTATATAAGAGCACTGTGAGGTGCTGAATAACAGAATGTGGGTCTCTTTACACAGTAAGACTATATAAGAGCTCTGTGAGGTGATGAATAACAGAATGTGGGTCTCTTTACACAGTAAGACTATATAAGAGCACTGTGAGGTGCTGAATAACAGAATGTGGGTCTCTTTACACAGTAAGACTATATAAGAGCTCTGTGAGGTGCTGAATAACAGAATGTGGGTCTCCTTACACAGTAAGACTATATAAGAGCTCTGTGAGGTGCTGAATAACAGAATGTGGGTCTCTTTACACAGTAGACTATGTAAGAGCACTGTGAGGTGCTGAATAACAGAATGTGGGTCTCTTTACACAGTAAGACTATATAAGAGCACTAGGAGGTGAAGAATAACAGAATGTGGGTCTCTTTACACAGTAAGACTATATAAGAGCACTGTGAGGTGCTGAATAACAGAATGTGGGTCTCTTTACACAGTAAGACTATATAAGAGCACTGTGAGGTGCTGAATAACAGAATGTGGGTCTCTTTACACAGTAAGACTATATAAGAGCTCTGTGAGGTGCTGAATAACAGAATGTGGGTCTCTTTACACAGTAAGACTATATAAGAGCGCTGTGAGGTGCTGAATAACAGAATGTGGGTCTCTTTACACAGTAAGACTATATAAGAGCACTGTGAGGTGCTGAATAACAGAATGTGGGTCTCTTTACACAGTAGACTATATAAGAGCTCTGTGAGGTGCTGAATAACAGAATGTGGGTCTCTTTACACAGTAAGACTATTTAAGAGCACTGTGAGGTGCTGAATAACAGAATGTGGGTCTCTTTACACAGTAAGACTATATAAGAGCACTGTGAGGTGCTGAATAACAGAATGTGGGTCTCTTTACACAGTGAGACTATATAAGAGCACTGTGAGGTGCTGAATAACAGAATGTGAGTCTCTTTACACAGTAAGACGATATAAGAGCTCTGTGAGGTGCTGAATAACAGAATGAGGGTCTCTTTACACAGTAAGACTATATAAGAGCACTGTGAGGTGCTGAATAACAGAATGTGGGTCTCTTTACACAGTAAGACTATATAAGAGCACTGTGAGGTGCTGTATAACAGAATGTGGGTCTCTTTACACACTAAGACTATATAAGAGCACTGTGAGGTGCTGAATAACAGAATGTGGGTCTCTTTACACAGTAAGACTATATAAGAGCACTGTGAGGTGCTGAATAACAGAATGTGGGTCTCTTTACACAGTAAGACTATATAAGAGCACTGTGAGGTGCTGAATAACAGAATGAGGGTCTCTTTACACAGTAAGACGATATAAGAGCACTAGGAGGTGCTGAATAACAGAATGTGAGTCTCTTTACACAGTAAGACGATATAAGAGCACTGTGAGGTGCTGAA
The DNA here is from genome assembly GCA_019788955.1 of Albula glossodonta. Lineage (NCBI taxonomy): Eukaryota > Metazoa > Chordata > Actinopteri > Albuliformes > Albulidae > Albula > Albula glossodonta. Next base: position 50,070 of record JAFBMS010000750.1, read on the forward strand.
TAACAGAATGTGGGTCTCTTTACACAGTAAGACGATATAAGAGCACTGTGAGGTGCTGAATAACAGAATGTGGGTCTCTTTACACAGTAAGACTATATAAGAGCACTGTGAGGTGCTGAATAACAGAATGTGGGTCTCTTTACACAGTAGACTATGTAAGAGCTCTGTGAGGTGCTGAATAACAGAATGTGGGTCTCTTTACACAGTAAGACTATATAAGAGCTCTGTGAGGTGCTGAATAACAGAATGTGGATCTCTTTACACAGTAAGACTATATAAGAGCACTGTGAGGTGATGAATAACAGAATGTGCGTCTCTTTACACAGTAAGACTATATAAGAGCACTGTGAGGTACTGAATAACAGAATGTTGGTCTCTTTACACAGTAAGACTATATAAGAGCACTGTGAGGTACTGAATAACAGAATGTTGGTCTCTTTACACAGTAAGACTATATAAGAGCACTGTGAGGTGCTGAATGGAGAACTGTAGCTGCATATGTGGGCAGTAATGTCTCTGGGTCTGTGAGACTCAGGGCTCGTCCTACAGTGGGGAGAGACACAGGGCTCACAAACAGAAGCACATCTTTAATGTTGTAAAGCAGGGCTGTTCAGCGAGTGTCCCTGCAGCCAAATGAAGCCCATCATAGACTTACACCTGGGCTGAGAAAAGCATTACTAACATGCATCAGAGACTGAAAACACATCTGAGTCTGTACAGTGTCAGTATACCACCCTCTAGTGACAAAACAATGAATTACAGTTATGCATCCGATAACATTACAATTGCATTGTTTTGCCAGCACATACATTTTAATCCATGGTTTATTCTATTAATTTTATTTTAAAATGTTTGGTTGCTTGGTTTCAGAAAAAATGGATCCAAAATGTAAGGCTAACTTTTTTTTCTTTTTTTTTTAACAATTTTATGAACTTTTCAAGAAGGGCACTGTAAATTTGACATGAGAATTAAAACACATGCAGTGACCCAGTGGATGTGCTGTTTTTACAGGGAGAACACAGCCTGTACTGACCCTGGATCCTGACTGGCCCCAGATATTCACTGGAGAGAGAATCACTCTCAGGTGTAAGAGTCAGGAGGACAGAAACAAAGGGTTCTTCTTCTGGTTCAAACATGAGCCACAGAGACAGGAAGTTCATAGATCCATTGAAGACTCCTACACCATCACATCTGCTGCTGTGGAGGACAGTGGTTCATATGAATGCTGTGTCAATGAGACACAGTTTATCTGCAGTACAGCAGTCAGACTGACAGTGTCAGGTGAGTCAGAACTGCCCTTCAGGTGACAACAGAGAGACCAGATTTAACACAGAAAGGCCAGATTTAACACAGAGAGACCAGATTTAACACAGAGAGACCAGATTTAACACAGAGAGACCAGATTTAACACAGAGAGACCAGCTTTAACACAGAGAGACCAGATTTAACACAGAGACCAGATTTAACACAGAGAGACCAGATTTAATGCAGAGAGACCAGATTTAGCACGATGTTACCTTAGTAGTATCTAATTGTTACCAGTTAACACTGTGTTATCACTTCAACGTAGACAATTACTGTAACTCTCCCAATGCATGCTGAGTTCACTGAATCAGATCATTCATTACAAACACAGGACACATTTACAGTCATAGTACTATCTTACAATGGTGTTGAGTAAGTGATCCAGATACAACAGAAATAAAATTATATCCAGCTGGAGTTCCCAAACTTGTTTTCAGGGTACTGAATGATGTGAATGAGTTACATAGATGATAAAAATTCATGTAATTTATTGTGACAGTGGTTCATTAGGAGGCTGCAGCTGCAGGTGAGATCATATTTATAATAATAAAGCCGATAGCCTTGTTCATGGTGATCAGTCACTGAGTGTAATACCTTTGATAGGGACTCACACATCACCTCAAAGAATCTGTGTCATGTGAAAGTGTACAGTCTGTAGCTGTGATGCAGTTTAACACAAGAGCTCTTTACCAACTTCTGATAACATGGCATGTTATACTTTAGGATTTTTCATTATGAGAATGAGCGAAACTCAGTCTGTTTTCTCTGTTACAGAGAAACCCCAGCCTGTCTTGAGCATCTCTCTTCAGCGAGAGATATATGAAGGAGAATCTGTCAGTCCGTCCTGTAGAGTTACAGTGCCCTCTGCTGGCTGGGAGTATTACTGGGAGTACAAGGATGTGCGCTATTATGGATCACATTACAAACCCCTCCTCTCCAGTGGAGCTAAAGACTCCTACACACTCAGCCCTGCTGCTCTCACACACTCAGGGCAGTACAGGTGCAGAGCTGGGAGGGGAACCCCAGTCTGGGTCACAGAGTACAGTGAGTCAGTCCACATACAGGTATCAGGTGAGTGCTGACAACTGGTTATGCTTCAGGAGCCATTAAAATGATAGCTGTGTGTTTGATATAATTGTTATTATGAAGATGAGAGAGAGAGACTCGGTCTGTTGTCTCGGTTACAGAGAAACCCCGGCCTGTCCTGACTGTCTCTCCTAATGTGCTACACATATGCTACATACATGATCTGTGTTACATACAGAAAACATGTAGTGGCCCAGAATTAACTGGGATGGATAATTGAATTACTCAATGAAATACTTTCTAAGTGCTGATGGCAGAGGGAGGATTCCAGCTCTCTGAACCTCCATTACAGGATTGATTTATTCCTTCGTAAACTTCTCTGTGACCTGATCTGTCTGTTTCCACAGCACTGCCCAAAGCCACTCTGACTATAGAGCCAAAATGGCGTCCTGCGTACTATAAAGAGACAGTTACCCTGAAGTGTGAGGTGGATTCCCACAGCGCGTGGACATATTTCTGGTACAACGACCAGCTCCAGACGGCCATGTCCCAGACTGCTGGTCACAGTGTAAGTGGTGACAGATACAGCATCATTGCAGCTGCTGGGTCTGACCAGGGGCAGTACTGGTGTGAAGGACGGCTGGAGGGGAGAAAAGTGACATCACAGCGCAGTGACCCCATCACTCTGAAAGTTAAAGGTGAGTGAAGACCAGTATTGGCTATATATTTAATTCTGTCTTGAAATAAAATATGCGTTGGAAAAGGTACCACAGGGTGGCAGCAGTGAGATGCCATTCACAGTTATGTTTTAAAAGTGGAGGCTGTGCATTCTGATTGGATCATGCAAGACTATATTCATGAAGTAGATATCATTATTAGAGGGTTTCCCCTTTAAGTTTTCTGTAAGTGTCTTAAAAGATCTTCAAGGATTGTATTTAATAAAAGGATTTTGGGGAATATCCTGGCGAGCTGGTATGATTCCCCCTCAAATACCCTGATGGAACTCAGGATCCTAATTAAATCTTATGGAGACACAAGACACTGCATGAGATCTTAAGTTAGTAAGTAGGAATGCGTAAGGTCAGTATTAGGATTGCTGTTTATTAAAGTCTTTATTTGGATCTTACAGGAGTATGTTTGACAGATGAATCCAGGACCCATAAATTATCTTTAGGGATCTGTAAAGATCTTACTACAGGATGTTGAAGGATCCTCACAAGATCTTGATGGGATGGCATAGAAATGAAGTGTTACCTGTTCTGTCAGGAAAACTGCAATGAGTCTAAAATCTGTCCCTAACAGCCATTTATGTGAGATACTCATGTCAAAGTAACGTAGGAGATAAGGAGTAGTGCTGCATCACTGTTTTTCAGGGTTTCAGAGATGTCTCTCTCATCTATATTATTTGTCTTAATATAAATGTACATTAAATAAAAAGCAACACATATCAATGACTGTAACCAGATCTGTGTCTGTAGAGTGAGAGCAAAGTAATAAATAATGAATTACAGTTCTTCATCATTTGACGTTGTTATGATATTGTCAAAACAGCTCCACGCTTCTGATCAATACATAATTTTTTAAAAGACACAGTTAAATGTTTGCCTCACATACATCATTAACACCAATATTGTCCTCATATGAAATGCTTTTGCAGAAACATGATGGAAAAATAAATCCAAAGCATTAATCAGGACACTGTAAATTTGACATTGAGCATTAAAACACATGCAGTGACCCAGTGGATGTGCTGTTTGTACAGGGAGAACACAGCCTGTACTGACCCTGGATCCTGACTGGCCCCAGATATTCACTGGAGAGAGAATCACTCTCAGGTGTAAGAGTCAGGAGGACACAAGCAAAGGGTTCATCTGGTACAAGGGTGGGAACTATGAGTATCAAACCTTCAGCTCCAGGGAAAACTCCTACACCATCTCACCTGCTACTGAAGCACACAGTGGTTCATATACATGCTGTTTAGTAGCTCTTCATGACACCTGCAGTGCAGCAGTCACACTGACAGCATCAGGTGAGTCAGAACCGCCCCTCAGGTGACAACAGGTGACTCACTGCTCCCACAGAGAGACCAGCTTTAACACAGAGAGACCAGATTTAACACAGAGAGACCAGCTTTAGCACAGAGAGACCAGATTTAGCACAGAGAGACCAGATTTAACACAGGGAGACCAGATTTAACACAGACATTTACTGTAACTGTCCCAATGCACATTAAAAACAGGACATATTCACAGGAACAGTGCTGTCTTAAAGGTCATTAGTAAGTGATCTACATCATAAATGCTGGAGTTCCCAAGCGTGTCCCTGGGGTCCTAAATGCTATGAGTGAGTTGCAGCCAGCTAAGAGTCACCTTCAAAATGTCTTCACAGAATTTCATACTTAATGGGAAAATGTAAAAATGAAAATCTTTCTTAACGTCAATGGTTCAATTCGGGGGTTGCAATTGCACGTTCAATCATATCGATTACAGAATAGTTTATTATCTAGCCGTGGTATTCAGTCAATGAGTGTAATACCTTTGATAGGGACTCACTCATGTGGAAGTGCACAGTCTTTAGCTGTGATGCAGTTTAAATCAAGAGCTCTTTACCAGCTTCTGATAACATGACATGTTACTGATTAACAGTTTATTATGTTTTGGGATTACAGAACAATTTGTAATGCTTTGAGATTTTTTTATTATGAAAATGGGGGAGACTCAGTCTGTTCTCTCTGTTACAGTGAAACCCTGGCCTGTCCTGACTGTCTCTCCTCGGGGGCAGATATATGCAGGAGAATCTGTCAGTCTGTCCTGTAGTGTTACAGAGACCTCTGCTGGCTGGGACTACTGGTATGAGAGTAAAAAACTCAGAGCAAGATCATATGACAATATCCCTCAAACCAGAGGAGTTAAAGACTCCTACACACTCAGCCCTGCTGCTCTCACACACTCAGGGGAGTACAGGTGCAGAGCTGGGAGGGGAAACCCAGTCTTGGTCACAGAGTACAGTGTGCCAGTCGACATGCAGGTATCAGGTGAGTGCAGACAATGTGTTATGCTTCAGGAGCCATGAAAATGATAGCTGTGTGTTTGATATGATTGTTATTATGAGGATGAGAGAGAGACTCGATCTGTTGTCTCTGTTACAGAGAAACCCCAGCCTGTCCTGACTGTCTCTCCTAATGGGCTACACATATGCTACATACATGATATATGTCACATACAGAAAACATGTAGTGGCCCAGAATTAACTGGGATGGATAATTGAATTACTCAATGAAATACTTTCTAAGTGCTGATGGCAGAGGGAGGATTCCAGCTCTCTGAACCTCCATTACAGGATTGATTCTTTCCTTCTTAAACTTCACTGTGACCTGATCTGTCTGTTTCCACAGCACTGCCCAAAGCCACTCTGACTATAGAGCCAAAATGGCGTCCTGTGTACTATAAAGAAACAGTTACCCTGAAGTGTGAGGTGGATTTCCACAGCGCGTGGACATATGTCTGGTACAACGACCAGCTCCAGACGGCCGTGTCCCAGACTGCTGGTCACAGTGTAAGTGGTGACAGATACAGCATCACTGCAGCTGCTGGGTCTGACCAGGGGCAGTACTGGTGTGAAGGCCGGCTGGAGGGGAGAAAAGTGACATCACAGCGCAGTGACCACATCAATCTAACTGTTAAAGGTGAGTTTTTACCAATACTGGCTATATATTTAATTCTGTCTTGAAATAAAATATGCGTTGGAAAAAGTACCACAGGGTGGCAGCAGTGAGATGCCATTCACAGTTAATGTTTTAAAAGTGGAGGCTGTGCATTCTGATTGGATCATGCAAGATTATATTCATGAAGTAGATATCATTATTAGAGGGTTTCCCCTTCAAGTTTCCTGTAAGTGTCTTAAAAGTTATCCAAGGATTGAATTTAATAAAAGGATCTTGGGGAATATCCTGGCGAGCTGGTATGATTCCCCCTCAAATACCCTGATGGAACCCAGTATCCTAATTAAATCTTATGGAGGCACAAGACACTGCATGAGATCTTAAGTTAGTAAGTAGGAATGTGTAAGGTCAGTATTAGGATTGCTGTTTATTAAAGTCTTTATTTGGATCTTACAGGAGTATGTTTGACAGATGAATCCAGGACCCATAAATTATCTTTAGGGATCTGTAAAGATCTTACTACAGGATGTTGAAGGATCCTCACAAGATCTTGATAGGATGGCATAGAAATTAATTGTTCCCTATTCTGACAGGAAAACTGCAATGAGTCTAATATCTGTCCCTAACAGCCGTTTATGTGAGATACTCATTTCAAAGTAACGTAGGCGATAAGGAGTCGTGCTGCATCACTGTTTTTCAGGGTTTCAGAGATGTGTTTCTCATCTATATAATTTGTCTTAATATAAATGTACATGAAATAAAAAATCAACACATATCAATGACTGTAACCAGATCTGTGTCTGTAGAATGAGAGCAAAGTAATAAATAATGAATTACAGTTCTGCATCATTTGACGTTGTTATGATATCGTCAAAACAGTTCCACGCTTCTGATCAATACATTATTTTTTAAAAGGCAAAGTTAAATGTTTGCCTCACATACATCATTAACAACAACATTGTCCTCATATGAAATGCTTTTGCAGAAACATGATTTAAAAATGAATCCAAAGCATTAATCAGGACACTGTAAACTTGGCATTGAGCATTAAAACACATGCAGTGACCCAGTGGATGTGCTGTTTGTACAGGGAGAACACAGCCTGTACTGACCCTGGATCCTGACTGGCCCCAGATATTCACTGGAGAGAGAATCACTCTCAGGTGTAAGAGTGAGGAGGACATGAGCGAAGGGCTCAGCTGGTACAAGGGAGGAATACAGATGAGCCGAACCTACAGCTCCTGGAGAGACTCCAACACCATCTCATCTGCTACTTTATCCCACAGTGGTTCATATACATGCTGTTTAGCAGCTCTTCATGACACCTGCAGTGCAGCAGTCACACTGACAGTATCAGGTGAGTCAGAACCACCCCTCAGGTGAAAACAGGTGACTCACTGCTCCCACAGAGAGACCAGCTTTAGCACAGAGACACCAGATTTAACACGGAGAGACCAGCTTTAGCACAGAGAGACCAGATTTAACACAGAGAGACCAGATTTAACACAGAGAGACCAGATTCAACACAGAGAGACCACATTTAACACAGAGAGACCACATTTAACACAGACATTTACTGTAACTGTCCCAATGCACATTGAGTTCACTGTATCAGATCATTCATTACAAACAGGACACATTTACAAGAACAGTGCTGTCTTAAAGGTCATTAGCAAGTGATCTACATCATAAATGCTGGAGTTCCCAAGCGTGTCCCTGGGGTCCTAAATGCTATGAGTGAGTTGCAGCCAGCTAAGAGTCACCTTCAAAATGTCTTCACAGAATTTCATACTTAATGGGAAAATGTAAAAATGAAAATCTTTCTTAACGTCAATGGTTCAATTCGGGGGTTGCAATTGCACGTTCAATCATATCCATTACAGAATAGTTTATTATCTAGCCGTGGTAATCAGTCAATGAGTGTTATACCTTTGATAGGGACTCACTCTTCACCTCAGAGGATCTGTCTCATGTGGAAGTGCACAGTCTGTAGCTGTGATGCAGTTTAAAACAAGAGCTCTTTACCAGCTTCTGACAACATGACATGTTACTGATCAGGAGAAACAGCTTGTTACAATTAAGCAATTATAATTAATCACATGATTGTTATAAGGATGGTGGAGACTCAGTCTGTTCACTCTGTTACAGTGAAACCCCGGCCTGTCCTGACTGTCTCTCCTTGGGGGCAGATATATGCAGGAGAATCTGTCAGTCTGTCCTGTAGTGTTACAGAGACCTCTGCTGCCTTAAAGTACTGGTTTGAGAGTAAAAAACTCAGAGCAAAGTCATATAACAATCTCACTCAATCCAGAGGAGTTAGAGGCTCCTACACACTCAGCCCTGTTGCTCTCACACACTCAGGGGAGTACAGGTGCAGAGCTGGAAGGGGAAACCCAGTCTGGGTCACAGAGTACAGTGAGCCAGTCCACATACAGGTATCAGGTGAGTGCTGACTGGTTTTCCTTGGATACAAAATATTCATAGTATCCCAGAATGCACACAGAATTAAACTGAATTCATTGTGTAGAGAGTTTAACTACAGAATGCAAGTAATTGTATATTTTAATATTACTTGTAGTGTATCACTAATGCTTAGCTTGGTAGCACAGCAGATCAAATGTAATTGTTAGGAAATCAGTGTCTTAGTCTGTTTTTGCTTTTTGTTTTCACTTCCGTGTTTCCCCTTTTTTCTGTGCCATGTGTGTTTGTTTGCATTTCCCTCATGTGCTCCTTACTTAATTGTTTCACTGATTGATTGTTTGTCAATTGTCTGATTACCTGCCCTGTTTCACTTGCCAGTTTTCACACCTGGTCCCTGTTTTGTCCTTGTTAGTTTTGTATTTAAACTCCTTGCGTTTTGTCTCTGTTGCCAGTTCGTTTCAGTATTTTCCTTGTTTTGCAACTAGCTTTCTACTCATGTCTGAGTTCCTGTCTTTTACCTCCTTCTTTTTCCTCAACCTTTCGACTACGTACCTGTCTTTGCCTTTTGGATCTCCGTTTTGTATTTTTGTTGTGTCTTCCTGGTTTTGACCTCTGCCTGTTCTCAGCTGCCTGATTTTTGGATTGTGTTTTTGGAATTGACTTTCAATGAACGTTTATCAATTCCACGTTTGCATGTGAGTCCCTGTCTGAGCCCTGACAGTGATTGGCTAATGCAGAAGTGATGCTGAGTGCTGAGTGTTACTTGATGAATAAAGAGTTGTTATGAGATTCACACATAATAAAGAAGACACACAGTGCCCCAGAATTCACTGGGATGAAGAACTGAATGGCTGTATTTCTACTGTGATGATTTTAGGCCCTTTCTGTTAATCTCATTCTGATTCCATCACTGTTAGCATTAAAGCTTCTTCCTTGTGCTGCTTACAGACTCAATTCCATTTTAGCAGTAACTGTTTCTACTTACACCTCTCTGTGACCCAGTCTGTCTGTTTCCACAGCACTGCCCAAAGCCACTCTGACTGTAGAGCCAAAATGGAGTCCCCTGTACACTGGAGAGACAGTCACCCTGAAGTGTGAGGTGGACTCCCACAGCAACTGGAAATATGTCTGGTACAAAGACCAGCTCCAGACGGCCGTGTCCCAGACTGCTGGTCACAGTGTAAGTGGTGACAGATACAGCATCACTGCAGCTGCTGGGTCTGACCAGGGCCAGTACTGGTGTGAGGGGAGGCTGGAGGGGAGAAAGGTGACATCACAGCGCAGTGACCCCATCACTCTGACTGTTAAAGGTGAGGGTTTACCAGTATTGGGTGCATATTTAATTATGTCCAGAAATAAATGATGTGCTGCACAAAATACCGTAGGATAATCAGCCCCTTTGATAGGGACTCACTCATCACCTCAGAGGATCTGTCTCATGTGGAAGTGTACAGTCTGTAGCTGTGATGCAGTTTAACACAAGAGCTCTTTACCAGCTTCCTATAACATGACATGTTACTGATCAGGAGAAACAGCTTGTTACAATTAAGCAATTATAATTAATTAGATGATTGTTATAAGGATGGGGGAGACTCAGTCTGTTCACTCTGTTACAGAGAAACCCCGGCCTGTCCTGACTGTCTCTCCTCCAGGGCAGATACATATACATGATATATAATACATATAGAAAACATATAATATATAATATATACAGTGTCCCTAAATTCATTTGGATGGACAATTCAGTAGCTCTATTTAATACTTTTCTAAGTGCCAATAGCAGAGGAATCCAAATCTTGCTCTCTGCACTTCAATTACAGTAGCAAGTGGTTTCTTCTTAAACTACTCTGTGACCCAGTCTGTCTGTTTCCACAGCACTTCCCAAAGCCGCTCTGAGTGTAGAGCCAGAAAAGAGTCCCCTGTACACTGGAGAGACAGTCACCCTGAAGTGTGAGGTGGACTCCCACAGCAACTGGAAATATGTCTGGTACAAAGGCCGGTCCAGGAAGGTTTTACCCCAGACTGCTGGTCACAGTGTAAGAAGTGACAGATACAGCATCACTGCAGCTGCTGGGTCTGACCAGGGGCAGTACTGGTGTGAGGGGAGGCTGGAGGGGAGAAAAGTGACATCACAGCGCAGTGACCCCATCACTCTGACTGTTAAAGGTGAGTTATAGCCAGTATTCACTGTTTACTTAATTCTCTAAAGAAATAAAATGTGGGCTGGTGAAAATACCACAGGGTTACATCAGTGAGCTGCCATTCACTGTTGTGTTTTAAAATAGCAAACTGGAAGCTCTGGATTCTAATTGGATCACGCAAGAGTACACTCGTTAAGTAGGTATGATTGTTTAGAGCAGTGGTCTTCAACGTTTTTCTGGCCAAGGACCTCTTGGCTGAGACATTGCAGGGACCTCCCTATTACATATGCTATGAAATTGTTTTAATTATTGTTTTACTGTTGAGGATCTCTGGTTCAGAGGGCTTTTTCCCCAGTAAAAAGTATGGATCCTGTAAGTGTGTTAAAAGATCCTCAGGGATCCTAATTAGAAACCGGATCTTGAGGAATATCACTCAGCATCCACATGAAGTCATATGGACACAAGACACTGCATGAGATCTTAAGTTAGTAAGCAGGAATGTGCAGGTTCACTATTAGGATTGCTGTTTATTAAAGTCTTGATTTGGATCTTACAGGAGTATGTTTGATAGATCAATCCAGGTCCCATAAATTATCTTTAAGGATCATTAAAGTTCCTTTTCCAGGATGTTGAAGGATCCACACAGGATCTTGATAGATCGCATGAAAATGAAGTGTTACCTGTTCTGTCAGGAAAACTGCAATGAGTCTAAAATCTGTCCCTAACAGCCATTTATGTGAGATACTCATTTCAAAGTAACGTAGGAGATAAGGAGTGGTGCTGCATCACTGTTTTTCAGGGTTTCAGAGATGTCTCTCTCATCTATATTATTTGTCTTAATATAAATGCACAGTAAACAAAAATGCAACACAAATCAAAGACTGTAAACAGATCTGTAACTGTAAAGTGTGAGCATACATGTGAATAATTCATTACAGTTTAGCATCATTTAAAATAGCTAAAAAACATTACTGAAGATTGCATTATTTTATTTTTTAGAGGCACTGTAAAATGATTACCACATATATATCATTAAAAACGTATCTGGTCCCCATCTAAAATGTTTTTGAAGAAACATGCTTTAAAAAGAAATCCAAAGCATTAATCAGGACACTGTAAATTTGACATGAGCATTAAAACACATGCAGTGACCCAGATATTCACTGGAGAGAGAATCTCTCTCAGGTGTAAGAGTCAGGAGGACACAAGCGAAGGGTTCAGCTGGTACAAGGGTGGGAACTATGAGTATCAACCCTTCAGCTCCAGGGAAAACTCCTACACCATCTCACCTGCTACGAAAGCCCACAGTGGTTCATATACATGCTGTTTAGTAGCTCTTCATGACACCTGCAGTGCAGCAGTCACACTGACAGTATCAGGTGAGTCAGAACCGCCCCTCAGGTGAAAACAGGTGACTCACTGCTCCCACAGAGAGACAAGATTTAGCACAGAGACACCAGCTTTAGCACAGAGACACCAGCTTTAACACAGAGAGACCAGACCTTCTGTACTTCCTGTATGTGTTCTGCTGATTCCCATTTTAAATCTAGTTTGCACTGTCTGTTTAATGAGATCATTATCACGAAGATAAGGGAGAGACTGTTCTCTCTGGACAAGAAAAACCCAGCCTGTCCTTACGGTCTCTCCTCATTGGTTAAGATATGATACATGAGAAATGATGAATACAGAAAGCATGTTAGGACTGACAATTCAGTTCCTCTTAAAGTCTTCTGTCGGGGCCAATGGCTGGAGGAGGAATCCAGCTCTCTGCATCTCAGTTACAGCAGTGATTTAATATTTCTTAAACTACTCTGTGATCTAATCTGTCTGTTTCCACAGCACTGCCCAGGGCCACTCTGACTGTAGAGCCAAAATGGAGTCCCCTGTACACTAGAGAGACAGTCACCCTGAAGTGTGAGGTGGACTCCCACAGCACCTGGAAATATGTTTGGTACAAAGACCAGCTCCAGACGGCCATGTCCCAGACTGCTGGTCACAGTGTAAGTGGTGACAGATACAGCATCCCTGCAGCTGCTGGGTCTGACCAGGGGCAGTACTGGTGTGAGGGGAGGCTGGAGGGGAGAAAAGTGACATCACAGCGCAGTGACCTCATCACTCTGACTGTTGAAGGTGAGTGAACACCAGCACTGCATATGTATTTCTGTCTGTTACACCCACTAACACACCGGCATAGCCTGGAAGTATCCAAGCAGAACGCATCCTGTGGCTAATCCTGTGATAATTGTATTAAATAATAGTGCATGAAGTAAGTGGATATGCTTAATGAGGAAGACATTCAAAATACTGTACCTGAGTGTATTCAGAATTAGCTAAATACACCTTACTCTACAACAGAAGTAGAGCAATTACAACCCTTACTGTCAGTAACAGCACAGCA
>JAFBMS010000076.1:0-150161 GCA_019788955.1 Albula glossodonta
CGTACCGCGGTTAAGGAACCAATATTCTCTCTCCCTTTCTCTCTCTCTCTCTCTCTCTCTCTCTCTCTCTGCTGCGCTTGATGGATCGCTGAATCCAAAGATGCCTGTTTAGATTTCATGAAACATCAGACACTCCAGTGACCCGCTCAAAATGCTTAATTGTATAGAGAACATTTAGCAGGCTACACTTGGTGACTTTCAGAGAAGGGAAAAAGGAAACAAATCAATCTGCCATTTCTGAAATAAATCACGGTCTTAATGATGCTGAGAATTCTATATTTTGTCCAATAACCTTCTATGCTTCAGACAAAATGAAAGAAATATTGACATGGTAATATAGATATTTCTGTTTGACTTTATGTTACAGAAGGGGAAAAAAAAGATGAAGTCAAATTTGGGGCATCCAGAATGACACAGCCCATTTAGTTGGCATTTCCTCAGAACGTATGAATTTACCTTTATGCTCTGGATGGAATTTGGAACATTCTGTGGAGGACACAACTTGTGTGATTGGCTCTCTTGCCTGTGTAGGGGAGGGAGGGAATCAGCCAGCAGAGTATCTCCTCCGAGCTATAGTGCCTCCTGTGGTTATCATGGGTCATAACACATCTCTGTGACATCACTCTAACTGTAACAGTACCAGGTCAGCTGGTGATATGCACAGCAAAAAGCAGCGATCAACTGCTCATGCATTTACATGCATGTGTGAAACAGAGATGGGACGCCCCTTTGTCACCGCTATAATTGATCATTCTGACATAGAGAGATAAACCATGCAAAATGAAAAATATCTGAATCACACAACTTTAGCACTGACAGTTGACTTTTGTGTATAAAAACACAAATTGAGTGCACTTTTTGAACAGCTTTTATTAATGGCCTGTTTGTTATGGAATTCCACTGATTGGCATGTCATTAAAAATAACAGAAAAGAACACAAGTCACTCTAATGGGCCCCCAGCTCCAGTTGCAATATGTGTACAGTAATGGGCTCAATTCCAGTTTTTAAAATCTATTTGTTTTTTTTTGCAGTACGACTAGAAAACGGTCACACCACTATTTATGGGCACGGTAATTTATTTTTCTGCACAAATGTTACAAAAAAAATAAATGAAAAAAAAGGAAAAAAAAACTAATAAAGAGTAGATCTGAAACTAACGTAATGGAAGAAATGAATGCAAAGTGGTTGTAATCAGTGGAGGGTGACCCCCCTCTTTAAGGGGCTCTGCTCCGGGATAGAATCACAAAGGGGCGCTCCATGTCTCGGTCCTCACTCCCCAATATTATGTTATGATGGGTGCCCTAAAGATAAATGCCTTAATATCTTCCATCTTTATCAGCTTTGTTTAGACTTCATTAAAGCCTTCTCACACCGCTGCTGCTGTGTCTTTCCTCTGAAGGGCCGTCCAATTGTGGCCTCAATTATTGTGGGACCCGCTAGCGCCGGGAGGAAATCAATGTCTGTTTTTTTTTTTTTTCCTACCTTAATATTATGAGATCTGATTGTCTTCATTTATTTATTTCTTTTATTTATGCATGCTTGCATTCCAGACTCCCCACGTTTGGGTAAATGCTGGAAAAATGGGAAAGAAATTGTCCATACCACATGCTTTTTTTTTTTTTTTTCTGCAAGTCAGATGTACAGAAGCACGGTACAGTAACCCCTTGTTTTCTGGATTGAAGATCAGCATGAGTGATGGAGGTGGGAGGCGGTAGGAATTGGAGGATAGAGAGATTTCAGGGATATAGCCCTCTATGATAAGCCCAGTGGAAGCAGTGCAATTCAGAAGGGATAAACCCCTCTTACTTTTCAAGACCTAGACCAATCGCATTGGCTCAGTGGTGGTAGGTGGGCCAATGGTGAAGGAGGTCAAGAGTGAAACTGTAACTATAACACTGGGTGGAGGTTGAGGAGTGACAGATGGAGGCTTCCACCCTCTGAGAATCTGACTGACGTAAAAGGTGCCACGTTCCTGGAGTTGGGATCACAGCAACAGAGTGTATTGCTTTTCCCAGACAAAAAGGTGTCAGTGTCCTGAGATCTGGCCTTCTGGGATGATAGAGAAAGGAGAGTTGATTGGTATGTTTGAAGAGGGGGTGTGGCTTAATTTCAACCATTTTGTTTAGATTTCATTTGTTCTCACGACACTGTATTCTCCCGCAGTCCTCCTGAGGAATTTAATTGGTTGAAATGTGAAGATTTCGCTCTGTTTTATGCACTGGGAGTGTGTTAGCTAGCTGGCAGGCCGGACAGCTGGATACCTAATTTTGCTCAGGCAATATCAGTAGAAGGATCATTTTGTATAATCTACTGCTGCTCAAATTCTGCTAAAAGATTGCAGGCCTGGAAAAATGACTGGCCTCAAAAATACCAGCAATGCGGGAAGATGATGCTAAACGGCGATGCTGAATCATACATATACGTGATTTTAATTTTGCATCTGAGACTTGGGGGAGGTGGAAGTTCTGCATAACTGCATTTGTGGAAGCTGGAGACGGGAAGGTGTTCCTCTGTAGGCACGTGGAATTGAAATGGGACTCGAGTGGTTTATGACCCTCTGGGTGGTACTTATCACATCAAAAAAAGAGAGAGGAGGGTTTGAGGAGTGGGGGGCGGGGATTGAAACTTTGAGGGGAAGCCAAAATCTATCTATCTATCTATCTATCTATCTATCTATCTATCTATCTATCTATCTATCTATCTATCTATCTATCTATCTATGTGTCAGTCTGTCTCTAAATCCATCTTTTTTCCATAAGCATTGGGAAAAGCTGCTGAAGTATCAGTATTTTAGTAACAGTTTGATCATAACCCCACTAGGCTTGCACAAAAATGACTGAAAGAGATAAATATGCCCTCTACTTCCAGTGTACTTTTGGAGGATTGTGTGGAAAATGTGATTTTTATTGACTTTTCCCCTCCCCCCCAGTTTCTCTGGTTGAATGTATGCATCTTTGTATGCCCATTCTTTCCCTCATATTTACTGTGCGTTTTCATTTGTATTCAATGCATTCCCGCACATACTCCAAGCGCTCATTAGCGTGAATAGACTTATGTAAAATTGAAGAGGAGAAAACACCTCGCAATCCTCCTCGCTCATATTTAGTGTTTAAACTGCATAGCGAGAGTCATTTACAGAACCCATCTATACACGTTTAGCTGATGCTCTGGGAACCATGAGGTCCTCTAGAATCAGACCCTGCTTACTTTTTAACGGAGAGAAAAGCAAAACAAAAAAAAAAAAACATGATGATGTTGTTTAGCTGTGGCTTGTGTTAAAAAAGAGAGACACTCCTGGCTTTCTGGGTAGTCAACAGAAATCCCTTTGACTGAGAGCGGATTGGACAGGGCGACTCCTCGGGTGCATGGACACTAAGATAACGGGCTGGGTTTTTTATTGAGGCTGAATGTTAGCGCAAGGAGAGAATGAGGATGGGGTAGAGAAAAAAAAGAGAAAGAGGGACAGGGAGAGAAAGCCTGAGAGAATGGGAGTGTGTGAGAGAGAGAGTGAGAGAGAGAGGACAGGAGAGGAAGAAAAAGAGATGAAGCAAGGAAGAGAGATAGAGAGTGATGAATGGAGGGAAGGCGGATGAGAAGGTCTATTGGATTGACCAATCAGAGACTGAGTGGACTAGAATGGATTGTCCAATCACAGACTGAATGGAGCAGAATGGTGGGTTGGTTTAAATAGTATGGAGATGTGTCATCTCACACGCCTGTGCTAACTGACTGATCCCCCCTCAGGTTCCACTGAGCTATATTGACTTAACTGCAGTAGCGCAAACAAGTGGCCCACAGATAAAGACATTAATGTCAGCCCGCTCGCCAGATTTTCCCAGAATCCTTTTGGAGGAAAGCCTGCCTGGTGCAAAGTCAGGGCTCGCCTTGTTGGCTTCCTGCTGAGCCTCCAACCCACTGCCGGAAAAGCCTGAAATTAGCAGCGTGACACCGGAGAGTGAGCCTGATTTTGTTCCAAACTGTCAGCGTTGTACTCATAAAAGGGTAAAATGGCCCACCCTAAATGCCAAGTTCTTGTTAATTAATTTTTTGAACATATTTTGACGTATTTTGGAGCACTGTTTTATGATTAGCACTCACAAAAGTTAGCACCTTCCCATGGCAGCCAATTTCCATCCAAACCAATATTGAAGCTTATGAGCAATTTCCAGTCTCAAGAGCAAAAATAAATAAATAAATAAATAAATCAAATGTAATTGTGGCCGTATTCAAGAGCTTTTCAGTATGTCTGTGTCAATCACTGTATCTTTTAAGGGGTTCAAAATAAATAATTAAATAAATGCTTTAACACATAATATATGCTGGATGAGTTTAAAATGTACAGGAATCATGAATCAGCTTTGCCAGCTCTGTTTCAATTTTAGAGATTTTTTCCTTTCCACCCAACGTTAAGGAGAGCGATTTCACAGATTCTCCTCCAGTCAACTCATTCAACCGCAAAACAACAACACCAGAAAAAAAAGGGCCTGCAAACAGGGTGTACAGAGACTCACGGCATGTGGGTACAGAAATGGCAGGGCTTCACGGGCTACTTTAGCTGGCGGTTATGGAATGAGTTTTTCCTTTGCCTGCTGGCCTCACATTTTTCACGTCAGCGTTTTATTTTCCTGCCGTGGCCTTCCCCGTGCATGATTTATGGCCTCCGTAACGTGTTTGTGTCAATCCCGCCGCATTGTATTTGCAGGGGATGGGCCAATGCACATTATTAACAAAGTCGGATTCTGCATATCTCCTCGTGGCAGAGATGATTTATTTGAATCCAGCTGTACCTGTGCGAAGGTTCAGAGGAGGTGCGTTTCCGGCATCAGGCTGGGCGTTTTCATCCCGTACGCGGTGTGATAAAACTGTAAAATTACAGTCTGTGCACTCCCTCGTTTCTCAAGTTCACAGTCTGCGGGGGGTAACCCGAGTTCAGCTCTGGTACATTAAGCAAATGATCTCATTTAACAAAAAAAAAAAAAAAAAACACGAAAAGTGAAGTCAATAAATAAAGTTTAATATGCAAGCTGCTTCCCAGTACAGTTTAAGTGACCAGATGCTCCATATTGCATGTGGAATTATTACGGTTCACATTCTGACTGTATATATATATATATAAAAAAAAGTAAGCTGAAGAAGATGGGAGATGTAAAATATGATTCTGTAGTGTCCCTCTGAGCATAGAGAGCCATCTGCTTCCACTAAACACAATGGGAATTTATACCATGCCTGACAGGCAATGAAAGTAGTTCTTTTTCCTGAAAGTTAAGCCAGAGAGACCTCCTTACACCTCACGCGCAGGATGAAGAAAGCATTTCTTGCCGACGGTAAAGCCATCGTTAAGCGCGGTCCGGTTCTGCGGAGACAGCCTGTTACTGAGTATGAGAAAAAAAAACAAAAAAAAAAAAACAAAGGTCAGCGCGGAACATAAGGACGGTGTCACACTTGGAAGCACTTAATGCAAATGGCATTCCGCACTTCAACAGCCACTTAATTGTCCTATGAGCTGTTTAAATGCTTCAGATCGTATACCCGCTGGCAATTATGATGCGGGCATTGCTATTGAACATATTCAGCCAGCCCTTGAAGTACAAGTCATTCTTTACCGCAAAGCGATTAATGACCCACATTAAAAAGGCCTCATCAGGCCGGTTTAAATGCAGGCTGCCAACCATAGCTGTCACGAAAGATGGGCTACAGCAGATTCCATGAAGACAACATAACATTACGTTACATTCATGCAGTTAGTGGATTCCCCCCCATACAGAGCAACATGTGCAGCTTAGCAATCTTTTTATACGCCGCATCCATTTACACAGCAGCGTATTTACTGAAGCAATTCAAGTGAAGCGCCTGGCTCAAGGGTACCATGACAGCACACTCTCTGGGAACAGAGATGACAAGCGAGTCAAAGAAGTGAAGGTTAATGATTTGATGTATTTGATAATCACATATAGCGCTGAAATTAAATGCATGCAAACATTTGGCCGACGGCCTTGCCCACCTGAGTACTCTCACCGTAGTGACTAAAGGTGATAAAAATGGAAGAGTGACACAGCAGAGGACACCTCACATGCTGACTGAATGCAATGCCTAACTTCTGAGATATGATGTTTCATACCAAAAAAACCGTGAATCAAAATGACTAACAAGAAAATAGATAGAAATATGGATGATAAAGTACATGCTGATTTTTCATTTTGATACACTTTTAATTAAAGGGAAAAGTTTGCTGTTGATAAAATGATTTGTGATGCTGATGTGGAGCTTTGGTTAGTTAAACAAACAGGTTCTACATCTAATTTAGCCTGCAGACTAAATTAGAGAGAGAGAGAGAGAGAGAGAGAGAAAATATGTTGTCTTGTTGTTTTTAGAGCATGTGGATGATCTAGTGTGCACACATCTGATAGATAACTAAACAGCGAACCTTTGCTGAAAAACCACGACAGATGTACTGTTAATTCAGATAAATAATCCAATGAAACATTACTCATCACATGGATGGCAGCTGTGACCACCGTTTTATTGCAAACTTTCATGCATATATTTCAGAAATCAGCGGGGGAATTTGTAAATCCTGTCAAAATCCAAACAGCAAACCATAACATTGTGTTGTGATCCAGACTTTCATCAGATAATGAGATTTAGAGATGGCTCCCAGCTGAAATATAATGAATAGGAGAGATGGCATGGAGACCATGGGATGTGAGAGCAGCACTGAGATGTGTACACATACGTTTGAGGAGTCTCAGTGTTAGCTGTTAGCCGCAGGGCTGGTACTTTGTGCAATTTGTCCTTAGGTACCCCTATGGCCTAAAAACATTCTGTGAAAAAAAAAAAAAAAAAAAGAAATTGGCTGGAAAAAAGAACACAAAAACAACAACTGCAAAATGCTGTTTCTCACTTTGATTACTTTCCCCCAACACCCAACCCCCCCGCCCCCCCCTCCCCCCCACCCCCCCTCCCCAACTTCAGATTAGTTTTAGATCATTCATTCGTCTTCTGTTCAATCAAGTTCTTCCTCTCATTCCTCTGGCTGCCCCCCCCCCCCCCTCTTTTGCAGCGTTTCCCAAAAGTGTTTGATTGTGATAAGCTTTGCGTCCAGTCAGCGGCTTTGGGCTTTCAGTAGCTGGTCATTCTGCGCAGCCTCCCGATGTCTGGCAATGTACCGGCTGCTTTGCATGGACAACTTAAGGCCTCATGCTGATTCGTTCATTACCATTAGGCACTAACCAATCAAGTATAATCATTTTTGTGACATACCACTTACAAGTTGAATTGCCCATCAACACAACTGACCTGTTTTGTCAAAGGTAGTACCAAGTGAAACCTATTTTTTTTTTAAAAATGTGTACCCTGCCAGATAACAAGCTGCACATAAGCATAAAGTTAACAAAGATGACAGCTTGATCTGATCTGGAGTTTGGCATGTTCATTTCTTTCCCATTATATTGCTGATAGTCAATATGAGAAGGATTAGGCTGGAACTCAATCAAATGCACTTTGTCTATTTAAGACTAAATGCAAGTCAATCAAACCAGGCATTAGCCATTTCAGGGCATATGCTGTTCTATTCTACAAAGAAATGAACTCATTCCAAATGACATGCTTGTTCATTTCTTCGGTAAAACACAAAATACTAAAAGGCAGTTATAATGTAAATTCCCTTTTGACTGAATTACTTGTGCCAATAAATGGGTTCAGTATGTTGATTGGGGTCCCATGCTTATATTTCAATTACCTGTGATTTAATTTTACAAAACAAAACAACCTTTAGGTCTCAGTGCTGATCACTGACATTCATACTCATATATTAAATAAATGGATTCCACAATTAACTGTGTGGTGACTTTAGAAGTGAAGTGTACTGCCATCGCTGCAGTTGTCCAGACAAAGAGGGATATTACAGTTTTGGGTGCTTCCTGGAATGGTGATGCCCACCACACTCTTCTTTTCACCTATTGATCAGACTAAATTATTGAATTATTTTGTAAGAACTCTAACAAAATGAAAGGAAACGTTCCAGATCAGTAAAAAACAGTTTTTTTTTTTAGATGTTTATGAATCTGCTTCAGTTGTCAAGTGATTAATTTCTAACTATTAAAAATCAGAAATCAATAAAAAAAAAATTGGAAAAGATAAATTGGTTTCCCCTCTCGAAGTGTGAGGGATGTCTCAGCTTGTAATGTGATTTTTGGTCCCGGCTGGATCAGTTCAGCGAGCGCGCCAGAAGCTTCTACAGGCCCATTTCAGCTGACAGACATTTCAGAGAGAGAGAGAAGAGTATGAGCGGCCCGTCGCTCAGTTAAAGGATCGTGGGGTCCCTTTTCCGTGACTAGAGATGACCTCTCTTCTTACGTTCAGCGAGGACCATGATGAGAGTCGCACACGGGTCCCGTGACATGTCAGACATGACAGCAGCACAGTGCTGGTGACAAATCGCCTGCAATCAGATTTTCTGCGAGCCGTTTCTTCACTGCCCCTCTTCAGAAGCTCCAGCTAACACTGCCAGCAGCCAAAAAATCATCTCCCCCCAAGAATAATAATAATAATAATAATAATAATAATAATAATAACAATGATATGAATATGAATATGAATACAGACTTGTATATTACATATTTATGAATAATTGAATGTGGATTAATATGAATGAATTACATTTCCAAGTATGATAACAGCCATGAGTAATGAATTTCTAGCAATGCATGGTCTGTCTAGCTGTTGTTCACATGTAAGAAATGAGTGTTCTCCATTCAACACATTTTTTTCAATTCTGTCACAGTGAGTGGTCAGATATGCCAAATATTATCATTTTTATTGCTCAAATAATTGATTTAGATTTATTAAGGACGAACTTTGTGGATCAAGCACCAATACAAGTAGGGTAGGGGGGTGGAGGGGCCTGAAACTTGGAGGTACTGTAGTGTGGTTTCTTGTTTGTTTGTTTGTTTTTGAGTGTGTGATAGCTAAGTGATATCACTACAGTATAAGGGAAACTGTAAAACATCCATGCAAGCAGTATGAATGAACTCATAAAGGATCACACCCAGATTCAATAAACATTGGAATGCCATTAAAAAAAAACATCTTTGTGCAGTCAAAGCAGTCTAAGATGGGATTTGACTGAAGTATCCACAATACAAGAGAGGCATTAATAAGGTGGAACATGGAAGCCATTTCAATCAAAGCTCCGCTAACGGAGCCAGGGGGCGGCTCAGGTGGAAATGAGTTCAAAGGAAATTCCATGCAGACTCATTTTCTCACACAGGGGGACATTAATGCAGAGCCGCTTGCCTGGTCCTGTAGTGGAGGATGAATCTCGTGGATTACAGACGGACGAAACGGGTGCAGTAATGGAGCCCGATCAGAACGCAGCCCCAGCCCTGGCCCAGGGAAATGGAAGTCACCCACCTGCACGTTACACATCCACGTGACTGGCATTTCTCAAATTGCAGAGATGGACTTCTTGAATGGTAAAACATTGGAAGTAATAAGCAACAACAAAAAAAAAAAATAAACAACCCATCTCATATATGCATAGCTCCATTTTCTTATACCATATCTGTTAATTCTCAAAATGGTGCATTCAGTACAAAATGTGCAATGGGTTGGCAGGTCAGGTTACATTTAGAATTGCTGAGAAGTTCTGAAATGTTCTGGTGTGAATATTTGCAGAGAGTGGCAAAACTCCTACCTGTGCTGCACTATGCTTCCTTGAAAATATTGTCTGTAGAATTGAAATATTCTTGACACAATTCCGCCTTGGAATGTCCACCATTTTGCTATTTAAAGGTACTGGATAAGGTACCGGATATTGGGCTAAGGCAGCACAATAAAGATGGCAGGGAGGAGTTTAAAATGCTAATGTTAATGCTAACCACATCATAAAAGATGCCCCTTCCGTCACCTCCGTCACCAGTGATCCTTTCAGACAGGAAGGGCAAATTATAACTCGCTGATAAGAGACTTTCCCCCCTCTGCATTAGTGCCATTGTTATGAGCTCTCTCTCTCTCTCTCTCTCTCTCTCTCTCTCTCTCTATATATATATATATATATATAAATGTGAATAAAATAATAACTCCATTTTCCCCACCTCATGCTCCATCACATCAGAGATAAGGCCCCTGAGTGCAACGTTTTAAACTGAACTGGATGTAATTTAATTCTATATAAATTAATATTACATACTGTATGTCGCATTCTTACAAGAATAACTAATGTAATCCATCAAATTGTGCTCGTTTCACAGTTTCACAATGTACAGAAAGGACCTGTTTTTATTAAGTAAGATGACAGGGTATTTGCTGAAAAGCTAGGACGTTTTGAATATGTGGTTCGAATTATGAACATTATGAATACTGAGGTATTGGGTGTGCCTCGATGTATTTCAGTGTTCGTATATTAAAATTGTGCAAGTTGTACAGTTTTCAGGAGAAGAGTAAAAAATATGGCCTGAGGGAATACCAGGGAAATTAATGAAATAAATTGCGTTTATATTAGGTTAGCCAATTAAAATAATAAGCCAACCTTGTCTTAAAATGGAATGTGAGTCATAAAAAACCTAATAGTTGTGGAAATTAAATATATAAAAAAGAGACCAGTAATTTCCTAATACTCAGTTGCAGAACTATAAATGTGTTAAAATTGGCCTTCTTGTCACACACAGCCAGGGTAAAGTGGGGTTAAAAACAGAGATTAAAGCAGAGAAGCAAAGTATTAAGACCATCAGCTCCTGTGGTTGAGAATATGACTTGTCGATGCTGTCACTACATTTAGTAACCATTTATTATTACATTTTATGTACATATGTTAATACAAATAATGGAAACAAAAAAGGTAGACACCCCATCATATGACTCAATAGCGCCCCCTTTGGCTGACAGGCTGCCAGCGAGCTGCCTCCAACAATAGCTACTGAGGCTTAGCTGAGAAATTAAATTGGGAGACTGACTTCATAATAAAAGTCACAAGCCAGAATTTTTAATGAAAATGTTTTGTGTTAAAGATGGACTTGCCATTACGTTATCACTCCACACCCCATATTTGCTATACAATAGGTCCAATGCAACAAGTAATATATCATATAGATTCATAAATCGGCTACACAACAAACAGGCACAGAATGGTGAAAATTTTTTTTTTTTTGCTTTGAAACGGTTTCCTTTGTCATGACTGTCTCAGGTAATTTTGCAGTTGAAAATATTGGAAGGATTTGAGTGCACAATGCTTCATCTATGTTACTGTCCATGCCATACTGTCATTGTTAGGATATCTAGTGTGCTGAGCATGTCTTCAGCTAACTTCTGTGTGTTTGTACTATGGGTGCTGGGCAGAAATCCAATATCTCACATCAGACAAAAAGAGAAAAAAAAAACACATTGTGAAACATCAAAGCAAAATGTATGTCTGTGAAACAAAATCACTTTCCAAAAAGAGGTAACCACTGTATGTTCTCGAGAGAATGTAGAGACAATTATTTGTAGTTCTGCTTATAATTAAATGTTAGGTTATTACTAGTCTAGGATCTATGGAAAATATTCCAACTTATCTTACTTTCCGATATGGGCACAGTGAGTGCTGCAAGAGACAAACAATAACAGCTGTGGTAAATGCCTGTGTAGAGAAACAGTAATTTATATTGAAGATAGAGGGAGAGGGGAAGGGTGGTGCAGGAGGTAGCATGGTACGGTGCGAAAAGGCAGGTTTTCAGTCTGTGACGGACTGTGCAGAGGGAAAGATCTGTTCTGACAGAGGTGCGAGGGCCATCCTGCCTGTCAGGCACCAGAACGCAGAACGGGCGTGTTCATGCTGCGTGACCACCTGGTACCCGTAGCGACGAGACTGTGAGGCATCCAGAGCTGGCAGAGTGGAGCTCTCTCGCTGGGGCGCGGGGTGAGACGATAGCCGGGATGCGAGGTGGAGCGGCCCCCTTGCAGGCTGGCATCAGGACCCTGAATCATAGGAAAGCAGCATCGCAGGGCCCTTAGCAGAGCATGACTAAGGATCAGGAGGGCTGCCTCATTCCAATACGCTACCCGGGCACTGAGACGGAAACCCGCTGCCTTGGTGCTGGAGAGGCACAGGGTGGGCTGACTTTCATACTTACTCAGCTCTTAATAGATCAATTACAGCAGCTGATTACACACTCAATTTCATCTTATTTCATGGGCGTCTAAGACAGAGACTGATGTTTTTTTTTTTTTGAGAATTCTCAAAAAGCTGAGAAACTATACAATTATGATTGTTATATTCGGTACTGGAGGATGCCTAGCGGGCCTGTTTTTTTGTTACAACCAACCTTATCAAGATGCTCTTAACATCACCTTAATAATGTAAGTAGTTACGTTGGCTCTTTTCCATTTGCTTTCATTCTGAAAGTTTTATCATCTATTAGATGGTGTAATGTTCCTGACCAGGTGTTGGCAATCCCCCCCATGGTTTTCACCTGTTAGTCTATAATTTAATTATCACAGCAAATATTTCCTGAAGGGACAATTCCCAAATAGAACAATAAGAATATGAATACATGTTTATTTTACTGATTATGTAACATGTTTATTGTTAATTCCTGGGATGAGATTCCTCATAGCATACATGGCTATGTGTAACATAATGGTGGTTAAGAAGGGAAAGGTCACATTAAGAACAATTACTTGCCTGGGATGATACAGAGGGTCGCAACTGTGGCTGAAAGAAAAACAGAAAACACAGCAGGTCCCTCAGGAGGTGCGTTAGAGTGAGCTATTATACAGGGGACAGTCAGTCCACTGTGGCCTGCCCCTCTGTATTCCACAGTCCTTATTTTTAGGAATGGGTTTCTGGATCTCATAAACTCTGCCATCAGTTTTCTTGCCTGGATGGGGTACTATGACATCACAAAGTCCACTTGAGGAAATACATTTCTGATTGGAGGAATTGAAAGGGGATGTTTTGGGTGTGGAAGTGGACCATTTCCCCATTAATCAATTTCAACTTTCAGGAATCGCTGTGCTGTCTTATTTGACATAGTCATAACTGAACATGGGAAATGATCTCAATTTCCAGAAAAAACCCCAAGATAATCTATTTCATGACTTTACATCTAGATTTAATATGTGTAAGCTTATGAGCACATATTGACAGAACTGTAAATATGTTTGAGAAATGGTCCATGATTTTTTGAACATATCAAAAGCGATGTCAAATCATGGTGCTTCTGGAAACTGACCATTTCCAATCCAGTGATGTAAAGGCCAACCAGGGACCTGCAAAGAGATTAATCTTTTTCATTTTATCACAGCTGTGGGTGGAATAGTGTCAACCAATGACAGGCTGACATGTCTGTCGCCTCCAGGCATGGACTTTTCTGCCATTTTGCATCCCGATTCCTGCTCATATACGTTGAGATTGGCTTCATGCTTCAGCACTAATTGGCATTTGTTTTATGCAGCTTTGTGAACCTGCGGTCAGAGGTCCATTTATGGGTCAACATAACTGTGAGTGTGTTTGCTTTTTCACACCTGCTAAGTTTTACTCTGTGTGTGTATGTATATATGTGAGTGTGTATTAACAGCAGTAGTACTAGCAGTAGGGAAATAAATTATACAGGCATAATGACTGTAGATGCTCAGCCGTGATTGGTGTAATCAAGAAAGGGGGGCGGCCCTTTTTTCAAGATATGCCCCGTTGTTCATCACGTGACACACCATGTCCTGTTCAACCAAACCTGAGGAATAGGTATGAACTCTCCCAAAAGATGAGAGACTGGGGGAGCACCATGACTGGTGAAGCAGTGATAGTTCCTGGAAGAGTTTTTACACTTTGTCATCGACAGCTTGCTTTTTTTAACAGCAGGACAGGATGAGCACAAAACAATGTTGTAAACGTTCTGATAGCAATCATGGAACTCAATTCCACTGATGCGGGCAATTCACAATGGAGGGGGTGTGTCGTACAAGATCCCCGGAACGGCTAAAGGTCCACTTGGAGGCTTACAAGAGCAGTTTCCATGCAAAAAAATAAAGAAAGAAAGATAGAAAGAAGAAATAAAGAAAGCACCTCTGTTTCACTCACTGCAGTGCTACCATCAGCGCTATTACCTCTACCACTGATGCAAAACAGGGAAATAAAACTAAATAATAAATATAATAATGAACCACAAACACTCCAGCCCATGTTTGGTCCATTGTGCGAGTATGAGGACCTGCTGCTAGATAACGGTATTGGCTGTTTAAAAAAAAAAAATGAAATTGCATTCTAGCGACTGGCTGAATAGAGTGAACACTACATTCCCATGCCAGCTCTTCCACCGGCTCTATCAGCAGGAGCCAGGGGGGACATCCGTCTTTGAAATGTACATGAACACATGCAGAAAATAACTGTAAATAACTGTGAATACCTGCAGAGAAGTATACAAACGCACACACATACACACATGTCCTGTACATTAAACACACACACACATTTGCAAACATGAGAGAAATACAAACATATGTGTGTGCACACACATGCACACACATGCACATGCACACACACAATACACCACACAAGAACAGATACCAGAGACAGACTCAGGATGGGCACACATGCACTCTCACACACACACACACACACACACACACACACACACATACACACACACAGAAATGCAAACACCAAAGAAATACAAATGCCATACACTGACAAGAGTTAAAATTGGTAGCAACAAGAAACAAACAGGTATACACCAGTAAGCAGTGTGGTTCTAAGATAACAATGAATGAATAACAGTCATTAAACAAAATGAGCAGTTTTAGTCGCCTTCTGCATGCCTGTCATATTTAGCTCTGTTTAGTCAATTTCTTTTTTAGTGAGGGGGTAAGAAGTAAGAAAAACATTTGCTGTTTGTGTTTTTTTTTTTTTTTGTTTTCTTACTAATACTAATGCTACTAAAGGCTTGCTTTTCTGTACAGTGCAACGGTTTGCCTTACAGGCCACAGTATGTTGTTCGTCAGCACAATACACCTGAGATCTCCCTCCAAACACTTGGATGCCAAATGAAGGGAGGGCCCAGAGAGCAGAAGATCAAGGTCACGTCTCAAAGCAACGTAACTTTCAGAGGCATGCAGCGTTTTGATTACAGGCTCATTATGGGATTGCCCGGTGTCAAACCTGCGCCAGTAAAGATTCTGTGTTTGCCTTACCTCCTCTGCCGAGCTCCCACACGGTTTTATCTCCTCACCTTCCAGGACAACTAATAGACAGACGCTGGTGGAGATCCGCAGCTGATTATTTTTGAAGATTAGAACGTAAATAGCTCTGTTTCTCCTGATTTCATTCCTCTAGGGCGCAGTGTGCGGGGTGTGGGGTGGAGGTGTGGAGGTGGGGGGGTGCGTATAGAGGGTTAGATTTATCGAAAATCTGGACCAAAAAATATTGACTGTGTCATTTTGCTGAACATCTCATTATAATGTTTTGGGCTTTATGACAATGTAACATTTGGGTAATAAAGCAGAATTGATGGAGTGCCGGAACTGGAAATTAGAAACTGATATATTAGACATAAAATATCATTTATTCTACTGGTTAATAGGTGGGGGTGGGGTGGGGGTGGGGATTGGGGACCTGTGCCAACTAATGACTATTGATCATAGTGGTCATTGGTTGCCTCATCGGGGAAAACTGTAGTGCATGTAGAACATTCACTAATCATGTACGTGTCACACACGGATAAAAGGTTCTTTCACATGCTGTTTATTTTAAATAATTCAATATGAAGTTAAGAAAAAAACTTTCTTTCCTTAATTCTCTGTGTTTCATAGCAGGACAATGACCAACAAACTTAAATTAATTTCCAGATTAATTCGCTTATAGTGTGATACCTGTGCACTGTGTTTTAAGTTCTGTTTCTTTGGTATCACATACATAGCATACTATTGAACAGGCTCCTGGTTCAAGTACCCTCGTTGCAACCGACCAAGCAAAAGGTCATGTGTGCTCCATTCATTGTAAACCAACATACACAATTTATGATAGAGGAGGCCAATTTCTAACTTTTATGAGCAAAGGAAAGCAGAATGTTTTTGTTTTCTTACACTCTCACATTTTTGTATTAGTGATAATAAAGATGATATATAGTTTTGTACTTTATTTTTACAGTAACCAAGACCATTTGTTTTTAATTTTGTAAAGCTGCTTCGCCATTTAGCTGTGTGGCTAGATGAAACAACAAATGAACACAATGAAGTGCTTCAGCCATCATACTGCACAGATAATAGGTAACACAACAGAGTCCAAATGCAAAAGAATTGAGGCCATCTGTCTACATCATACAATGTTTAAATAACTATGCTTGTTTAAATAAAGCTCTAGTGAACTTAATCAAACATGCATGTAAATCAGACCACAGAAAAAAAAAAAAAAAAAAAAAAAAAACATGATTGAAGTTAATAATAAAGTCTTGAGATCTTTTGCAGAGACCTAATGCAACAGCCATAGACCATCGATATAAACATGCATTAGGGTACGCCAGGTCTAGAGATGGTACATTTATTCACTCCGTGTCAAAGAGCATTTGAAGTGAACACATGAATGCATTGTATATTTAACAAGGGCCTGAATTTGTCATGAGCTCCGATGTAAATACTGAATGAGACATACGTTCCAAAGAGGCTTCCTTGGTTATTCAATGTATGAGATTAAACATGCAAAATTACAGCACCGTAGTTGTCGCATACAAATGATTTAATGGCATTATGATCATTTAAATGCACAGGAATGGAGTTCTAATTTCCTTTCTGTCCTCCTTCAGTCAGGTTTGATTACGACTAGCTCACCCATTATGGAGTGCGTAGCTCTGATTTGAACCCAGAGCAGTTTACATTCATGATTTTGTGAAGACCACATGCTGTGATGAGACCCATTTTCTAGAATTTTCCCATAAAACACTGAGATTATTTTTATAAAACCACTGCGGCTGAGCCCTAATAAAACCCACACAGGGTCTTTAAAGAGACTAAGTTTGTTGCACAAGGCCACATCCTTTACTTCATAAAATAATATGTAATGATTGTCTCCCATTCTGTCCATTAAATCATTATTCCCTTATTATGGCTTAATTATTTGTGGTAGAGATAGATTTTTGTTTCCCATTCTGAACTTGCATCATTAAATTTTTCTCATGATCCTGGGTATGAGTGGAATCTGTAGCAGTGAGTGTTCCTGTTCAATGCTGATGAAAGCCATCCTGTCAGCCAGGTCATATGTGGTTACTTATACAGTATGTGGATAAAAATACTGTGTGTGTGTGTGTGTGTGTGTGTGTGTGTGTGTGTGTGTGCAAAGCAGCAAAACTCAAGTAGAAATGACAATAATAAATAACATCTGAATATTCTATAGGAACTGAAAACTGTGTACATAAAGGAACAACAGCCAACCAATGAGAATGCAACCTCAGAAAGATCAGACAATGCTTTAAAAACAAAGTCTATGGTACCTGGTACAGGTAGGTAGTAGGTAGTCCAGGGGGGTAGTAGATATACCTGCTGTTATTGAATCATACTGTACCTAACTCTGCTTTTCAGAGGGCCCAACATTGGTAAGAAGATTGTATTTTCTGCTGTTATTAGCAATGGAACAGGTTTTGTTCCATTGCTAGATTACTGAATTTAATGCTCACCATTTTCCATTGGTTATAATAATGAGAATGAGAATTTACATTATACATACTGTATGACCTTATGAACACATGCTTGGACATGCAACTTTGACTAATTATGTTAGCATTCTGCATTTTATATATCAATAGACAGTGTGACAGCATTTTAATGCTTGCATATTACTTTTTTGGAAACATAGTTTGGCATTGATGTGGCGCATTTACATCCATTTGAGTAGCCGGTGTTTTTGTATCTCTGACTTTTCATCTTGTGATCAACAGAGCTGAGCAGTGCTTGAGTTTATCATTTATCCCACTACCTGTAAGGCATTCTGCCGAAAATTGTATGCATTAACATAACAAGGTGAGAAAATTCACAAACTTATATGATATGATAAACAAGTGCAATATTCACTGAGAGTATGTGCTGTCATTTTGCATAGCTTTTGTTGGCGAATTCCTGATAAAGAATGACTAAGGCAATATGTGTGAGAAACAGAGGTGGAAGATTAGTGTATGCAGAGTGTGTGCATGTTTGCATGCCTCACAGCGACACACAAATACAGAAATAAATGCTATTCTTATCTTAGACACTTATTTTTACAGTCCAGTGACTGCCTTCCTGCAGAGAGCTAAGGAATCTGCCATAATCATTGTAATTCTTTATTTATGTGTGAGAGGCAAGCTAAATTCTCAATCTTTGATCAGTTCTGGAAAAAGAGGACATTTTTGGGGAGGGAGTAGCTGCTTAGAACAGAACAAAAGCTGCAAACATGTGAAAAATTGATGTGAAGCTTGTTTCAGATTCTGGAATATTTATGCTTTGGAATAAAGAATGCATTTTTTTTACTGTGTCATAGCTATCTTCTTCAAACAAAAAAAATCAGTAGTTTTATAAAGCAACACGGGTTTGTGCTAAATGGTGCCCGGAGGTTGTGAAAAAATACTCTTTGGAAAGTATTCTCCTCAGTCAAAGGAACACACAGCATTTTTTATTTTTTATTTTTGTTTTGGCAGGAGTTAAAAAAGCTTCATCTTTTGTTTTGCACGAAGCAAGATCTTGCAAGGTTTGCGGAATTAACGAGCAAAGGAACTCTGGGACACACTATTGTTGCATTCTTTGTGTTGGGTGAAAGTCTATTAACAGTTTGTCCCTCCATTACAAAAGGCATACTGACTTATGGGATAATAGGACAAAACTTGGCAGAGGCTTCAATTGTCTGAAGACCACCCCTTTCTCTCCCCATTCCAGGATCAAGAATTGGACAGATATTACATAATCGGTAGAGAAGCAGGGAATACGCGGCTCTTCCATCTCACATTCCTACTCAAAAGAGCTGCAGTAATTAATTTGGTTCTGCTGGTGTGAAAGTCTCCGGCTCCTTTGAAACAGAAAAACAGGACAGTTTAATGAAACTCTGAGACACGGGAGTTCACACGCACTCAAAGCCATGCAGTCCGCGCACAAAGCAACATTTTCTCAAAACTTACTGACCAGAGTTTGGCCTTCTCTTTCTGTCTTTGAAATTACAATATCATGTAATGTGTTATTGTACTTATATTATAACACATGGTTACAATCTGTAACTTCAGAAAGCGTATGTAAAATACACACGAACATATTGGATATGATCTAACGTAACCTTACAGAATTGTTGTGCCATTGAATCCAGTCCATACATATGCATTTCTACAAATCAGCAAATACATGCCTCTTCCATTTACAGTATCTGTGTTTACAATCTGAATAGTGTCCAAATTTAGAATTAATGAGATCCCTGGTGGGGGTTGTGCCTTGATCATATTTATCTTGGAATAAGTGGATATAAATTATACATGACAAATGGAATCCTTCGTCTTAAGCTCTCTAAATCTCTCACTGTACCATGGAATGTGCGGAACTTAAATGATTGTGTGGAGATTGAAGTTGCAATTGATAAAAAAGTAATTATTTGATAACAAATAATTATTACAAAGTCATCAAAACATATGTACAAATATTAACTAATACAGATTATCTACCTCTCTCCAAATATTCGGAGGTAAATGGTGCTGCCTCCAGAGAATGCTTCTGATTTGGCGCCATGTGACTTCTGGCCGCTCTCCAACTTGAATCGTAGAGAAGGACACAATTTGACCCGAATTAAGAAATCACATCCAACAGGACCGACCCTTTGAAGGTGATTAGGAAAGAGGACTTTCAGGAATGTTTTGAATGGTGGCAGGAACTGTTCTATATATATATATATATATATATATATGTGAGTTGAGAAGCATCTCTTATTATGTTATTTCAAGCAATACATTACATTACATTAAAGGCATTTGTTAGACGCTCGTATCCAGGGTGACTTGCAAGGCAAACAATATCTCATATTTATAAAACTGTACATTGTGCCATTGTTTGTCATTATTAATCTTCAGACTAATGTAACTTGAGACCTCATACATCCATCAGAGCAACCTAGGCTGATTACAGTCACATTCATGTGTACACTGATTGTGAATCATCCAGATTATCTGGAATCAGTATCAGCCCAGTCTCGCAGATCCAATCTCATAGACATGCATCTGGGCTGGGAAAGGAGAAAGGTGGTTTAGTGTGAAAGATGTCCAATAGGGACAGACAGACACTGAACAGAAATCAGGAGGTAGGTTCAGGTGGAGTGGGCTCCATGCTGAGAGCCCATTGACTAATCACGAGAGCGTGACTGCGGGGCTCAGCGCCTGTCGGGTTTTCTGTTTGTTATCACAGAAGGTGTGCTGGAGAAACATGGGTACACAAGACCCAGCTGCAACCTGCAATAACCATACACGAGGCAAAAATGTTATGTATTTATTTATATGAACTTGCCTTAACTCATTGATTCGATTTACAGTGTTTTGGGATGGAAGATTTTTTTTCCCTGTTCAAAATGACAAAATATTTAAATATTTACAGTCATCAATTTTCACACAATTATCTCCTCCCTTTCCAGGTGCTTGTCCTGCTATTGTAGATTTCATATGCATTCACAGACATTTCAGGATGTATGTGCTGAAATAAGAAATGATATTTTAGTATCTTAATTTACGGTGGTCTGTAATTTCAGATTTCCACAATGACAGCTTCTCTCCTGCGACACAAACTGACATTGTCTATACATATGCAACATTTGCATCAACAACAACATTTGTGTATTGCTATGAGACATGTTGTTGATGATAAAATTGATAGAATGCATTCTATTCAGCTCAGCCATACAACATATTGAATGGTCTTCACATGAATAGAAGTTAACTTACACAACAGCTCTATTCCCTCCTACTAGATGTTCTTGTTAAATATTTAAAACACACAGGCAGAATAAAGTGCTCCATAATTTATGGAGTGTACTTGCTGTGTTAAGTTGAAACCACTGCCTAATGCTTCCTTTGATTAATGGATGAGTCTCACATTTTGTTTTTAACATAAAATAGAATAAAAATAAGGTCTCTATACCACATCATAGGTGAGTCCCACAAGGAAAACATGTCTTTTCTTTAGTTTGAATTTTTCTTTGTAAAAGAACAGAATATGTGAATTGTGATTTGCAGATGTACGTGTTCCTGAAAGCAGTACTTTCCTCTTCCACACAAGCATCAGAAGGTCACTGTAGGCCCTTCTCAAGCCCCTCATTAAACAAAATAAAAAATCATTCCCTACCATCATCTGAATTAATCTCTAAGAGCAAATTTCAGACCTTCATAATGTGCCACTTAAGTGGATATCCCATGTAAAAATCGCACTTCCAAAAACCTATTATTACATGGAAACTGCACTTATACGGTACATTGGCGGTACATTATCTCAGGTCTGGATTCAGCCCTTAACACCAAAAAGCTAAATAATTAAGCATGTAGACTGACTTCCCAGCAAATATATATATATATATATATATATATATATATACAGTATAGTGCCAATGAATGTGACAGTAGTGTCAGACAGTACCTTGCATTAATATAACAAAAAAAATAAATAACACCACAATGACTTGTACAAATGGTACAAGAAAAAGAAAGTCTGTTCAAAAATATGCACATTTTTTTTAAATGCAAGTGTGTGAGAAGCAATGTCTTGAAAGTGTTTTTAGTGCTTGAAGGCACTTTAAGCATGTACACACACACACACACACACACACACACACATCACAGACAGCCTATACAGTAAGGAGCTTCAGAGGAAGAAATAGAGAGTGAAAGAGAGAGAGAGAGGCTACACACTAGATCAACCATGCCATCCAATAATTATAATAATTGTAGGGCATGATGTTAGGAGTCCCCTGCATAGCCACATGATTCCACATAGTTTCCACCTTCAAATCAGAAACCGAGTTCAGACCCCAATCCAGTCATATCACAGTTAACTGTGATATTAATTGCTGAAACTGGTCAAGTAATTTGCTGGACACAACAGCCTCCAGGACAGTGGTGTGGATCACTCATACATAATGATCATTATCATGCAGTGGCCCTGTTTGCATTAATCGCACAGAGTCCCACCCCACAGCAGCTTGAGCTTATTGTGATTGCCACCTGCAAACGTGATGCTAACAGAGATGAATCGCTACGCTGCTAATTGCAGAAGACACCTGCTGCTGAATTTGGCTTCCTCTGTTGCATTTAGATCAATCTGAACTGCAAGTCATTCTGGATAAGAGCATCCGGTAAATTCCTAAAAGTAATGTCACATAAGTGTTTTTCCCCAGCCTTGCTTATGAAACATACAGAGATTCTAATGAATCAATTTGCACTGAGGTGCATTTGCCACGGTATTCATTAGCCACAATGCTAAGTGCAATTGGCATTGTGCAAACCTCAGTCAGACCAAAAAATTATGCACACACCACACACCACCCACAAAGCAAAAAATACTGCTGCAAAACTCATCTGAGATATTGAAGCCAAATTGCTGTAAAGTCAATTACCTTGTTGTGGAAATATTTTTATTTTTTGGTGAAACATGCATTACTGAATGATACTTTGTATCTAGACCCATCAAAGGTCCACAACAAAGTAAAGGATTAACAATGAATTATACTCCAAAATCATTGAGTAAAATCCAGACTGACCTTTGATGGACTACCATTACTATATTGTCTGATTTGAGTATTATGTGGTATATATTTGTGCTTTACATTGTCACAAAAATATATAGGTATGAGAAGATCATAGACCAATATTTTAATGCTGGAACAGCGACAGATGTTATTATGAAAAAGGACTTGAATGTATTGGCTGGATGTGAGAAGCACTGTTCATGTCAGCATTTTCCGCACAAATGAAATCAAAGCTCAGTGCATGCAGAGCGATGGTGACTGAGCATGGTGCATGTGTTTATCCACCAGATGGGCGTGAGGTCCTGAGCAGTTTAAAATAATGAAATGTCAGGTTATGAATGAGAAGGTGGGTGGGAAGATATGGAGAACAAGGTAGGGTTTGTAAACAGATTCCTTTCACTCTTCAAGAAAAATAAAATGATTGATACTACAAACATATATGTACAAGCACATGCAAACGGATGCAGACACATTTACATTCTTTATTTGATTTCACATAAAAGATCATTTCAAGAGGAATCAAATTTCATTAAAAAAGCTCAACATGGCATACAGTTCATTTTCTCTTTCAAACAGCCATGCTCCCTGTGATGGCGCAATACTTTGCCTGTTGCTTTGTCTTCGTTTTGTGCAGGCCTGCAATCTGCAGTTTACGCACTACAAGCCTGTGAACGTTTTCAAGACGGCCAAAAATTAGGACCGTCAACTTGCAGTTATATCCTATGCTACTGATGGCAGCAATCAAAAGTTGATATTTCAATAATTTTGAGATGCAGGCTTGTTCCATATATAAATCAAAAGCATATCCAATCTCATTTATGAGGACCTGTCTGTGCTCTCACAGATGAAAACAATATCCAGAGTATTGGGAATTTCAGAAAAAAAAAAAAAAAAAAACATTGCTTTCATTACCAAGGTAGAGCCACTCAGATTTAACCACAGAATGTTTGTAGATCTTTTCATTCACTGAGTGTGGAATGTGTTTACCCTCAAGGTCAATGATATGGTAATAATACATGCCTGGCACGATATAGGCCTTTATAAGCACTACACCCATTAAGGATGTGAGCCAAATTGTACTTTGTAGGAAGGAACTGCAGGTGTGCCGTCACAGTAAAAATGAGAATATCTTCATTGATTGCAGTTTGGTAAAGAAGACCTCTCTACCTATCGCACCCCTTCCGGTCCCTACAGGTATATAAACACCACGTACCTTTACCCATCGCGCTCAGCATTTCCCACATCCCACCTCCTCCCCATCTCCACCTTCATCCTGTCCTTTTCTAGGGGGGATTCATAATTCTAACTACGACCCCTCCCCCTTTTGACTCCTAGCCCAAGTTCATTCTTTTCTATCCCTTATCAATAAACTCCTCTTAAATACTATATCGTTCCCTGAGAGTTCATACTACTGAATGGACGCATTTCTGAAGATCGTATGTGACACTCAATGGTCAGCACAGTGCAACTTAAAAAGAAATAAAAAATGTAAAATAGTTTTTAATAACTTAGTTACATTGCATTTAAAAGAGTAGCGGCTAATGGAATCAGCCCGATCCTATGTTCAACCATGTGACCTTCAGCGGAAGTTATTTTCGGCAGGATTCTTCATTAATCCTGCGCCTCTCGCCGGGTGCTTTCATGAAACACTACTGGCTAAATGGGCGTATGAGTTATTTCTGAGTGGGATTTAATATGATGAACAGCTCCCTCTGAGGTCCTGATAAAAATGTAAACATATCCTATGGTGTGTTACTTCCTCACAATGGATCAGCGCAGGCCATGAATTATAAGTATGTTGGTGTTTATTATGATGGATACATAACATCTTAGAGATCTACTTTTGATTTTTTGCCCGGGGATTAATTGGCCTTTTATCCCAGCTATTGGAAAGGTTAATTAAAATGGCACCAGGGGGGTCAGTGCCATCCATAGTAAGTGCCATTTTGCTTTCAGACGTCTTTAAATCTTGTTTTTTTTTTTTTTAAATCTCCCTATTTAGCATCTTGAAATGCATCTAAACAAACAAAGTTCCTTCACCTTGAATAAGCAGAGCACGGCATTTAAAGCAGAGCCATATGTTTGTGTACGTATATGTGCTGTGTGTGTTTGTATGTGTGGGTAAATACAGTAGCTACCTCAGTCAATACTTAATTATGTCTGTTCTCCTACAGTTAATGTATAATGTATGACATACACCTCCCAAATAGCGCTCAGATTCAGGTTGCATCGGGGTGGGAGGGGCCTGGGAAGCATCCATAACAACAGTAATCAAACCAGATTCTATCAATCCATTATACTGTATATATTTCTAATGAGGAGTGCTACTGAATATTATGCACATGCACACCCATGGGTTTTGCTTTATTCATTTTAATTCATTGGTTATTTAATGTATGTATATGAGGGGGTGTGGAGAGGGGGAAACAGCACAGGAAACAGCCCTGACATCCCTAATTTTATTATATTTTTTTGTTTTTTTGGTTTTCTCTTTTCCAGTTTCCTTGTGACAATTTTAAAATAATGGAAATTAAAGGAAAGGTCAATGATCTCACTGTCCGATCCATAAAAAAAAACACTGAGTCAGAGTTGATCCACAAAATGACACTTTTATGATGAATGCCTGGGCCCTCTTCCTCAGTGGTACTTGTTGTCAGTGACAAAAAATATGCTTGCATTTCTCTTTCCTCTCCTTAATAACTATGGCAGGGGAAGAGGATGCCATTTCAGTCAGATCAATCAACTTTTGCTTTATTTCCCAGTTCAATTCAATTTCAATTCGGCAGAGTGCAGACAAGTACATGCTGTCTCTGGAAAAAGCTTGATCTCAGTCACTGTTTATTTTGGCTTGGCAGATGGTCAGTGGAGCCTGCATAGACATTGCTTTACGAGGGTTCATCTGGCCTGACAGAGGTCATCAGTGTGCAGTCAGAAAGAGGTCAGAGGTCATCAGTGTGCAGTCAGAAAGAGGTCAGAGGTCATCAGTGTGCAGTCAGAAAGAGGTCAGAGGTCATCAGTGTGCAGTCAGAAAGAGGTCAGAGGTCATCAGTGTGCAGTCAGAAAGAGGTCAGAGGTCATCAGTGTGCAGTCAGAAAGAGGTCAGAGATCATCAGTGTGCAGTCAGAAAGAGGTCAGAGGTCATCAGTGTGCAGTGAGAAAGAGGTCAGAGGTCACTAGTGTGCAGTCAGAAAGAGGTCAGAGGTCATCAGTGTGCAGTCAGAAAGAGGTCAGAGGTCATCAGTGTGCAGTCAGAAAGAGGTCAGAGGTCATCAGTGTGCAGTCAGAAAGAGGTCAGAGATCATCAGTGTGCAGTCAGAAAGAGGTCAGAGGTCATCAGTGTGCAGTCAGAAAGAGGTCAGAGGTCATCAGTGTGCAGTCAGAAAGAGGTCAGAGGTCATCAGTGTGCAGTCAGAAAGAGGTCAGAGATCATCAGTGTGCAGTCAGAAAGAGGTCAGAGGTCACCAGTGTGCAGGAAAAAAGAGGACACCATTGTGCAGTCAGACAGAGGTCAGAGGTCACTGGTGTGCACTGAGACAGAGGTGAAGAGAGGTCACCAGTGAACAGTGAGAAAGAGGTCAGAGGTCACTAGTGTGCAGTGAGACAGAGGTGAAGAGAGGTCACCAGTGAACAGTGAGAAAGAGGTCAGAGGTCGCTGGTGTGCAATGACATAAAGGGTCACCAGAATGAAAGAGACGAGACGAGATGTAAAAGGAAGAAAAGAGTTAGTCCAACAACACTGTATTGTTTTAATGTGATGCTTGAATCACTTAAACATTTGGTGACAGGATCAATTCATCCCATGAAGGCTGTTACTGCAGCAGAGCACATTGATCTTTCACAAGGCAAGTTCATTAGTCAGTTTCATCAAATGTATTATCGTTAACAGTACAATGTGCGGTGAATGTTAGAATGCTGGACGTGGTTCCCCGGAAACCCAGTGTATCCCAGGTTCTTTTCACAGGTTCCTGAAGATAACGTAATTAAACAAAAGAACACGTTATCTAAAAAGCTTTTTAATATGCTTTTTTAAAAAATAAATAAATAAATAAATTGACGTTGTTTTATAATTAACATTTTCAATCACCATCACCAGGGTAAAATAAATAAATAAATGTGTAAATAAATAAATACAAAAATAATGATGTTTAATGTAGGTGAGTTTTGCACAGTCAAACAATCTGCATTTTGTAGAGTTCTATTTTCTTTTTACAGGCATATTTGAGCATATCCCTTTGATCATTTTCCTGATGGGTAGGGCAGAAAACAGAAAAAAAAAAACTCCATTTGAGCCGATATGGGAAGAAGTGGAAAATGATTCCCTGACCCTCTAAAAGGTGATGTTGGTGCACTCACGGAGAGTGGTGGGAAACAGATCAGAGCGGGGCACTGGTGTGGTAAACACAAGAGCTTGGGCCCATAGCTTTTAAGGGTGACAAGACGGCTCACCCACTGCAATGCCCAGCTGTGCTCTCCATATATATGTATTTATTCTTCCTCTGCTTTCTTTGCTTTTTGAAATGGTTGGCTACATCATGTATGTCTAATGGGGGTTGCAGATAGATGTGAAAACAGCACCTAGATGTTGAGTAGGGCTTCTGTCAATTTTCTGTTTCCTGCTCTCCTCGGTCGGTCATACCTGAAATGATGCTGGTGTCAGTCCAGAGGGCAGTCGCTTCACTGTCACCGTGAATATGAGTCAAGGAGAAAGTATCCGCTGAGGAGTTTCTCTCAGGCAACAGCGGGGAGGGAAAAAAAATATAAAAACATGGCTGACTGGAAAGTGTAGATTATGTTAACAATCCGATAAACTTTGAATATGCACACGTTCATTTGGGTTTTGCAACATTAATGAATGACTTGCAAAGTTGTATCTGAACAGAGAACTTATTAGACTGTGATGTCATTGTGCTTTGAAAGAAAAAAAAAATATCTGAACATACAGAAGAAACTGCTGCTGCACTGTCTTCATTTAGTTGTTCCGTTGAAAAGCTACACCCCTGTTGAATACAGTAAGGATTTAAACATTTACTCTTCGAAATCGGTTGTACCAGCAGTAGGAACACAAGTTTATATTTACTTGCTCCTCAGGTAAATAAGACTAAAAATTAAAAAAAAATACGGCTGACACACAAGTAACGAAGCATTACTATGAGAATTTGAGAATTTTTACCTTGAGAATTTGATGTGTTGAATCAAACTGTTGTTTCTCAGGGAAAAGCAGAACCAGAATCAGAAATTCAGAGATTTTCATGGGTATGCCAGGCAGAATTAGTTCTGGACCGAGACCTGGTTCTGACCCACATTTATGTTTACTAATTGGACTCCACACCTGTGTCTAATGAATGTCAAATGTTTTGGTTAATAAGCAATGCTGGTATAGTTTCCAGACAGACAGATTTTTCTGTGGCCAGTGTAAGGTGAGTACCAGATGCACTGTTATGTTCCTGGAGGTGCTTAATACTGCCCCTATTGTCTTTTTTGTCTTTGATGTGTCTGTGCTTCAGTTGCATAAAACACAATGCCTAATGGTAACCCAGTCAGCCTCATGAAAAAGACACACATGTTCCTGCGAGAATGTGTATGTATGCAGTCCTCTATCAAAATACTGCACCGCTCTTACAGAATCCCACAGAGTCATAGCCTAAGGACACGGGAGAGTGTGGAGACAGCACAAAGCTCACATCACCTTTTTCTGATTGAACCTGTAATCTGGATCAAAGTGTATGCACATTCTTCCTTAGACTGTTCTGCCCTCTCTTTTCTTTTGTATTTTATTCTCCGTCTTTCTCTATTTTCTTTCCTTTTCTGTTCCCTTTTCTTTATTACAAGGTGCCCATCATGCCGAGCAGGAAAGTTTATGGCCTGCAACAGTTAGCCTTGGTGATTGGCGGTTGGCTGACTCCTCATCTGTCCCCATGGCAACAAGCACATAAGTGTCCTACATCTATCACAGTTTCTTGGAAGAAAAAAAAAAAAAAAATGCTGAACAAAGAGTGGCAAACACGCAGCGATGTACGCAGGGTGTGCTGGGGTGAATTTAGGGACATCTTTGCTGGTCTTCTCACAGACTTCAGCAGAGAAAAAGCCTCACACTTTGATAAAGACAGTGCATGTTTCATTTTTATTTCATGCACATTTCTATATTATTTATATTCATATCACTTTAGTTGAAACTGTACACCAAGGATGATTGCTGAAATGACAGGAATGCCATGTCCACAGCATGGATGATCTGAGAGACATTCATTCATTCATTCATTCATTCATTCATTCATTCATTCATTCATTCATTCATTCATTCATTCATTCATTCATTCATTTATTCCTGTGGTATTTCACTTTATTTTTTCAGCCAGGTTTATTATATTTGTATTTATTTATTTTTCAGGTGAGGTCTGAGGATGGAAACATATGAGTGAGTACAAGAATGAGCATTGTTCATATTTTCTCTGGTTGACCTTCAAATATGGCCGTAGTGTTTGTGAATTAAAGAAAAACAACTGAAAATACCATGAGATGCAATAATTATGTTAGTTTGAGTAAGTCAGCAAGGTGACCTTCACATGTTTTCAGCACAAAAAAATGACTGTATAAAATGTGTTTACAGTATAGTGGTAAGCAAGGCTGTTCCAATTTCTTTGACTTGAATTCAAAACTGAAAAACTGATTCAATGACCATTTGTCTTTAACTTTTGCTCACACTTAAATTTGTATTTTTACTGAGACAGTTTGGTGAGTTCAGCTATCATAAAAAATTAACTCGTCAGACTGTTCTGGAGAGAAAAAAAATCATAAATCTCTTATTCAGCCAGTGTTTTCTATTTACCAAATTTATGGCACACGTTCATTCTAACTCCCAGATGCACCGAATTCTAATGCTTAGATAACTTTTTTCAGTTTTTAATTAATTTTGTAGAATGTCTCACACTATGATTTGCTATTTGT
This sequence comes from Albula glossodonta, assembly GCA_019788955.1. NCBI lineage: Eukaryota > Metazoa > Chordata > Actinopteri > Albuliformes > Albulidae > Albula > Albula glossodonta. The sequence continues at coordinate 29,643 of JAFBMS010000076.1, forward strand.
TGATCCTACAGTAGCCATTGTGGCACATTGTACCTATAATTTCAGTGCAATGTCCCCGAAAATCACAGCTTAAATTACAGTTTTTTTTTCTTCTTCATCTTCCATTCTCTTAATCACGAACACAGATTCCACAAGATCATCCTGATTTTGCAAGTTGATATAATATCAGCACTCCAGTTTTCTCATGCATGCCCCACTGCGCATTGTGGGTCAAAAGGAGTTTTAAATGAATATGAAAATATCATGTTTTGCTTTAAAAGTGTTTGATTTTCTTCAGATTGTCAACAGCATTTCAGATGGGCTCAGAAATGCTCAGAAGGTTAGAAACAAACATGTGTTTTCCTGGCACCTGCTGTTACCGGGGAAATGCAACCCATAATAGCATTACCTGGGAAATCTATTCAAAGGTAATCAGTCACTCCTAGGTGTATTTACCTAAACCCCTGCAGCTTTCCTGCCTGTTTGGAAAGCTTATTCAACCCATAGTATGCTAACCATGTTACCTTCACTTCCCTTTAATAAAACACATGGGGAAAATGAACACAATTGAATGATGTATAACTCTAACAATGGAAACAACATATTTTGTTCTTTCATGACGATTGATTCATTAAAAAAAAAATGTTATTGATGTTACATAATATGAATAATAATTATGTCATCTCCGCCAAAGAGTTCATGTTTTCATCTTAGCACACAATGAAAGCAATCAAAGAAATCGCACAAGCAAGTGAAAGTAAAACACTTTTTATAATTCCTTCATTAACAATTCAGTTTCTAGTTGCCATAGTCCATAATTATAGTTCCATAAAAATGCAGCAATTTACTACTCCTTTTTCTACTGATCTGCACTGTTTATCTGAGGCCAAGTTTGTTCTTTCCTTTTTCAGAAAAATGGCACTCCTTGTTTTGCACACATGGCTTTGTCCCTATTGATTTTCTGTCATAATTTATAAATGTATTGTTTATACAAAGTATTTTCTTTAGCACACTCAATCTATTTTATGTTGATTTCTAAAAGCCAAACAGTTAGGTTGCCTGAGAACCCCTTTTTTATCTCTGTAAGTAATCATTACTTTTTATCTGGGGGAGAAATCGTGATTAATGAGCTGAGAGGATGCTGACCCTGTCACAGACCCAGAAAGAGCTGCATTCCGGGGATTTTCCCATTCCCCCAACACGCTTAAAGATTGTGATTTTGTACTATTAAGCATTCAGTGGAGGGAGAAACATCTATGACATCCACTCTGAGCTTTCATTTGGGTTCAGCTGCATTTTGTTGGTAATTTACTGGTTTAATTTATTATCCTTAATTACCTGCATATCTCCAAATAATTCACAAGGTCAGAGAAATCTCTCTCTCTCTCTCTCTCTCTCTCCCACACACACTCCCTCAGTGCCTCTCGCATATACAACCATATACTGTTGCACATGAAAACACGAGATATGCATGAAATATGCAGATTAAATCTGTAAAAAACAACACTAATATCTGACAGAGAAGCAACAAGCCAGACCTAGTTATGCATGGTTAATCCAAAATCACCTTCAGAAGTGGCCAATTAAACATGATTTCAAAGAATGTGTGCTTGCCAGACCATGAAGATTCCTTAAAAATCACATTGTGGATCTATATGGAAGATGATCTCGCATACTGTTGGGGCAATATACAAAAGCTTGCCCTTGTGAGGGGAATATAGACATGAATGTACACCAATAAAACAGCACACCTAATTTTTCACATCAATAGTAAACCAGTTATGCTAACATGGCTCTGAATCTCAAGTAGCAATCATGTAATAATTGGTGTTATACCACGGCTTGGTTAAATACTTGTTTCTGATTGGCTGGAGGGGTGTGCATAATTTCCCAGCAAATACCATTTGACAAAATTTTTGTTCAACATCACATGTCATGATATTCTCAAGGGAAAAGGTTTCTGGAGCATCAATACAAAAGTTGACCCGTTTGATTCATTTGTGGAATACAATTACCAAGTTGCTACCAGGCTTAAATTTGACTTATTGGTATGGAGAACAGATTGAGAATCTACCAGAGAGTTGAGCAGGAGTGGGGAGTGCCCCAGTGAACCTCAGCACCCCCCAACTCTTTGCACCCATCTCCGCACTGCTCATATGTGTTCCCGTTAGACTGGCTAAGGACAGCTAAGAAAGGGCACAGTGAAACATAGTCTTTTCAGTGGAATCATCATGCTTCTCCTTAACTCTTTGGTTGGTCTAAGGCTGGTTTGACCACCGGCATTGCATGCCTGTCATTAACTACTGTATATCAGGTATAAACGCATATATTCAGCTGAAGCAAGTTCTTGAGCTTCTGCACTGCTTGTGCTCATTGCTTGTAATAGATTAATTGGGGGAAAGAATCTTGGTACAAAACAGTAGAGGTATCAACGCGCTGAGACCGACCTACAGAAAGGGTCCCAAGAACAATAGGATACATGCGGACCACAGGGCACCGTCAAAGTGGGAATCTGCCCCCTGCGTCCCGCGGACCTGTCATTTTGATGTATTGTTTTAAAGGGAATCCCGGCCTTATTGTATACTTTATGTTAATTAAATTCAGAATGCGACGAATGGCCACATACATCATGGGGGAAAGAATTGTGATGAAGGCAGAGTCCAGTATAGCGCGCCATTGTGCTGGTCCATTGTGGATCCACGTGGGTAAAATAGAAGGAGCATTCCGGTAACTCTTTTGCAGAGTGCGAATGACACGGTTAATTTATTATGTAGCGTGCACAGAGAGAACTGTGTGCAGAGTTATGGATAAAATTAGTCATGACATGCTAGGAGGGCAGGGACACTGTTTGGCGGGGGGGGGTGTAGGTCATTGAAGGATTGGTCTCCTCTCAAGGTCGTTAAATCACTCACGGAGGTTTGCTTTGTCGATAGCATTCAGATTACATTATTTATCTGCCAGGCAGACACTCTTGCTGGGGGAAGCACATAGAGCATGCATTCAACAGACAGGCCTGATACATAAAAACACAGTGGGACTTTTCCCACAGCAATTCCGCTTAAGCGCTTTTCCCAACGGGGGTAAAAACCGAGGTGTCCCCACCTGTGGTTGAAACCTACAGCCCTCTGGTTAAAAATAGAAAATCACTCCTGTCAGCGCCGCCGAAATGGGTGCATCCGATGCAGCAAATGTGGAGGGTCGGTAATTAAACAGGACTTTAATGGGAGAATTAGTTCTGGCCTGCATGCGCACAGTGCAGATGGTCTGGTCTCTGGTCATGCCAGCAGCCATACCACCCTGTAGCGTTCTCATGTCACACAGCTGATGCTAAGCAGGCTTGGACTCCATTAGCACTCCAATGGAAGGCCACCTGGGAAAAGTCAGCTACTGCTACAATGGCGTTGGTAGGCCAGTAGGGGGCACCCTTCCCTCTGGACCAAACAGTATGTTGTTGTTGATGGTGCTCTCTTTTAGAGAGGATACAAAAGTGCAGGTATTGACCTCCTATGGCCATTATAAACCACTGCTCATGGTACACGGTAGAAATGTTATACCTGGAGCCCTGGTGAAGTTCCACGCATCGCGACTACTTTATGACTACATTGCAGCTCATACAGTAATGCAGGGCAGCCAGTGACTATTTTAGACAGTACAGGTCACACAGTTAGAAAGGGTTAGCACTGAGGAGGGTTACATTTCCTACTGTTGACAACTAGTGATCTATTTTCTTTACCGAGCAATTCATCTGAGGAGCTAGTGCACAACTAGCTGGAAGAAACATAACGAAGGCTCAGACTCATAACTGGGAGGCCTCGCACCACTTGGTCCCCGCCCCTGGATCCCAGGCCCTCAGTATGATAGGCTGGAATGCCTGGATAGCTTTCAATACTTCTCTTTTCACCTCAGGCTTTCCTTCAATCAACGTGGTGCCTACAGACTGCTGATGGTGTATGTGGTGTCTTTGGGCCGTTAGTCATTTCATGCACCTACCCCTGGGTATTTATTGATAGAGCCTGTGCTTGGAATTGTGGCGCAGTCATGCCAGATAGGAATGAGAAAAAACAGTCTGACCATGCCGTTGGCCACTTGTTTTCGTTTTGACATCCTGCAGGTGGTAATACATTTGATAACAGTGCTCAACATTGGCCTAAATATGCTTGCAGTGTATATTGTTGACACAAAACATCAACTTACTTCAACCAAAATTCCTCAAATAATATTTTTAATACAACAAAAAATGTTCAGCTGTGAGTTTATGGCGTAACTCATGCACATTAGGGAATTGCATTTACTCACATTTACTCACTGTACTTTGTCAAAATGCATTTGGTCAGCCCAGACTGAATGCCCACTTTATTGTCTCATTTGACCTATTGGCTTGATGCGTGCTTTTCCTACTGCAGTTCAGATATCCAGCAATTAGCATCACAAGTAGTCTGCTTTCAGAAAGGATTAGCAGACTGCAGTTTGCTTGTTCAGACTTGTGTTACAACAACAAAAGCAAAAGGCCTCTTTGTTTCAGTGATTTTCAAGACTTATCCAATACATGGAATAAATAGTATGCTGGGGCAATAATTCTGGGGAATATTTTCCCACAAACAAATAAAATTGTACTTCTACAGAACCTTTTTGTTTGTCTAATTTGGGCAAAAACAGATGTGTGCTGTTTACAGTTGTGTAACATGCAGTTTAACTCATTAAAAATTAATACAGCTTGTCTCTTACCAGATGATACCAGATTTGTTATCAAATTTAGTATTCCTGTTAGTTATTTTCCATATTTCTGTTTTTACATGGACACTGCTATCTGTGCAGCCTGTTATTATCACTGTTATTATGCAATGTTGTGGATGTGCTATGAAATATGCAGACCGTTTTAATTAATCTTTTGAGCCCCAGGGTGTTTGCTTGTTCATTTTTATGAGGTTTTGCTCCTGTAATTAAGGCACGTGTGGGCTCTTGCAGCTGCACATTTTGATCACAGCTATCCTGTGTCACCATTCACATACCATAATAATACATGCATATGTCTCATACTACATGTCTATATACAATAATAATAATAATAATAATAACAATACCTCTGAAAATGTATGAAGGCTAAATTAATAAACAAATAAATAAACATTTGTTTTTACTAAAGAAAAGAAGAACAGTCAGTTCATGATTGTCTTTGCGTTATCCCACACATTTAAAATTATACAATGGTACAAAGTCAGGGAGAAGGTTTTTTTTTTTTTGATGAAAACACAATATCTTTGGTATGAAAACTTATTAACTGTTGCACAGAAGTTAAAAAAAGAAAGTATAAGAGTGAATGTGAGTTGCTTTTGTGTGTGTGTGTGAGAGAAAGGGAGAGACAGGGGCAGATAGAAACGTGGCAGGCGTTAATGGCGTTTTTATTGGTCATTTATATGTATGTCATTGTTGATGGAGGACTAAAGCACAGCCTTCGTCTCTCCTCCTGCTGTAGGCCAGGGTTATTACACAGACTCAGCCTGAAAGAGTCCATGCCTCGGGGAGCAGGGGAGGGACAGGGCCTCCGTGGGCCCCTAGTGCGCCTCTCCTCTGGAGCACGATCTCCTCTGTCTCCTCACTCACTTACTGTGCCTTTTAAACTCATCATGCCTGCCGATGGTTTGTCACTGAAAATGCTAAAAGAGAAAAAAAAAATGGAAGTTATTGCAATTTGTCCTTTTAAATGAATATTATATGCACATTTTCTTAAACAAATCAAGAGAGTTGAAAATGTCACACCGAAAATAAGGGGGAAGTGAAATGTAAGGTGTTGAAATGTCTGTTTGAAACAAAATTCACCTGCTAAGTGAAAGATAAAAAATGTGACAAAACAGAGTAATGTGGACTATTATCAGTGGAAAAGCCACTTTTCATTCAATGTCCTTATACAGTAAATTCCCCTACACAGTGAGGGGTATGCATGACACAAATAATGCCACCATGATATACGATACGACAAAGAAACATGCCATTTTTTTTTTAATTTACTTCAGTTTTCTTGAAGTGTCTACACTGAAGAAACGATTGACTACAAATATAGAGAAACACCCACACATGCGTATGCGTACACCCACACACGTACACCCATACACCCACACACACACGCACATGCACACACATTCACGCACAACACACATACACACACACGCACACACGCGCGCACATGCGCACACGCACACACGCACACACATATGCACGCACACACACGCACACTCACACGCACACACACACACACACACACAGGCATAGGAAAAGGTATTCCTCTCTGTAGGTGAGAAGGCAGGAGCATGCTTTCGGAACACAGGGCCTCTGTGTCCAAACACAGAACACTGACACATTTTCATGACTAAAAAAAGAAATGGGATCCCTTTGATTTGCTTCCTGTTTCATTCCTCCTCCGGCTGGTCTCCGGGCATCTTCTCCGCTCGCCAGGGAGAGATAAGCATCTGGAATCTTGCCTCTGCTCCAGCGGTAATGACGGCGAGGATTTTTGAGGTGTGCGGCAAAAGATTCAATTACGGCCTCTTTCTGAGTTAAGTCACCATTAGAGTAATCACGGGGCGGACATAGGGAGGAGAGGCTGCTGTGTACCTGCAGCAGGCAATTAGGTGCTATTTTATATTATATGATTCTTATCAAGCTATTGTATGCTGATTCTCGGCCACTGTATGGTTTTTTAATGTATTAATCACCAGCGGCGCAGGAGAGATTTTTCAAGTGGGGGGGACCAAACTGTGAGCAAAAGGTCTCAACTTTTAAACTTATACAATGTATAAGTCATAGGGACCCCATAAGATCGGGGTCCCTTTGAAACTGGGGGGATGTACCCCCCCCCCCCGCCATCTGCGCCCCTGTTAATCGCCTTTTCTCAGAGCCCATTACTTTTCTGATATGCCAAATCACAGAAACCGAAGGTTTGATCCACGGATTCCAATGTGCCGTTCAGTGGCTTCTTCTTAAGCCTGGAACCTTTTCGTTCAGTCCTTTTTAATCTACAAAGTTTAATTGTGGAGCTTTGGGGGGGGGGGGGGGGGTGTCTGGGGTTTGGGGATTTGATCCCACTTTTGACTTTGTGTTTTTATTTTTGTTTGTTCATAACTTTATATATAAAGAACAGACAGAAGTTCTGAGACAAACTTCAGATGACCTTCCCCAGCCGGGGACTGCAGGACTATTGATATTTCTGCCCCATGTAGGATGACTAGAAAGTTTCTGAGTTTATATTTATGCTTGGGAGTTTCCAGCAGTTGGATACAGGGAGCATGAAATGGGGAATAACATGTCAGTTTAATTAATACACAACTGAGATATCTGAGATCTTTACGAATAATGAATGTAGTCTTTAATTTCTAGTCAAAAATGGCTACCATGTGTATGGTACACATGCAACATGGAAGATCACAAATAGAAATATTCATTGTTCATACATTTGAAGGATGATTTATTCTTGTTATAATTGAAATTTAATAGAAATGAGGCAGAAAATAAAACCAATTACCTGAACACCAGTATGCTGTAAATACCAGTGATAAATATTAATTAACACTCATAAATAAACTAATTCATCAGAATTTCATAAAACAAAATATTTGTATGTTTACATCTTATTAATAAACTAACAGACCTGCAATGTGTAGCAAACGTGTAGTTCTGCCTATTCGTGTGTGTGTCTCTCTGTGAAATGGAGGAACAGAATCCTGGCTGACAGAGTGGGGGGCACGGGGGGTCACAGCAGCTCCAGGTCACCACCCACACACCCCATGACTCCAGCCTGCATTCAGATCCATTACCCAGTATGGGGTACGCATATGTGTGTGTGTGTGTGTGTGTGTGTATGTGTATGAGTGTGGTGTGGGGTGTGTGTGTGTGTGAATGTATGTGTGCGTGTGTGTGTGTGAGTGTGGTGTGGTGTGAGTGTGTCTGTGTGTGAGTGTGGTGTGTGTGTTTGTGTGAGTGTGTGTGTGTGTGTGTGTGTGAGTGTGGTGTGTGTGTTTGTGTGAGTGTGCGTGTGTGTGTGGGTGTGAGTGTGGTTGTGTGTGTGTGTGTGTGTGTGAGTGTGGTTGTGTGTGTGTGTGTGTGTGTGTGTGGTCGTGTGTGTGTGAGTGTGTGTGAGTGTGGTGTGTGTGTGTGTGTGTGTGTGTGAGACTCTGTATTCTGGGCCCCTGTTTGAGTGAAAGCTTTAGTGGGCCGGTCTCTCTGGTAGTCAGTGTAGCAGTGAGAGCCTCATTATTCGCCAGACAAACCCTGCCATAACGTCCGGTGGAGACCGTATCGATCCCCTCAGAACGCCGACACTGAAAGAGGAAGCTGAGATGGGCTTTATGTACACAATGTGGGAGGTGCTTGACGCACTGCATTAACACCCATCGCTCCTGCTCAAACACACGCCACTGAGCAGCCTAACTGCCATAATAAATAAATAAACACAAATAGATGAATAAAATCGCCGGGGATGACAAACTCCGGACTCCTGATTGTAGGAAGCCATCCTGACTTTGTCACAAGTCCATTTAAGCACTTCTTCTTTTTGTAAAAAAAAAAAAAAATCAATAGTTTTCTGAGGAGCAGAGTCCCAAATATTAAATGGATGCTCAATGATCCCCGCAGCATTAAAAAGCCAATTTCTCGGAAGGGTGTGTATTTCATTTAGGGGGATTTCACAGTCCAGAGAGCAGGCCACCCATCACTGTTTTGAATACGGGAACCTGCAGTAAAGGTGTTGGTACGCTATTATAAGATATTCTAATGTGGTGATTTTGAAAAGGGCACCGGCAATATATTACATTGCTTTGGAAAAGAACATTTTGGGCAGAGTAAACATTTCTCTGAAAGAAAAGGTTTAGGGATTTTTTTTTTTGGTTATTTGAAATAGGTCACCTGTACCCATGATGATCTGTAAGTTATTGACATATAGATGATGTACATGCAGTAATTTGGCATATTTTTTTTAAAGAAGTAAAGCTGATATAATCGATAGCCTAGTCTATATGTGTGAAAACTCTAACATGCAGAATTTAAGGTATATTATTCTATATTGTTCTGCATTGTTCTTCTAGAAAGGGATTGACAATATCAATGCTTGATATAGCATTATGTTAACAAACATATGTTCACATTTTGATATGTGCGCATGTATTTGTGCCGCCGTGTGTGTGTGCGTGTTTTTGAATCAATGTCCGTACAACATATGTGTGTGTCCATGTCTGTATGTGTGTGTATACAGAAATGCTGTGTGTGTGTGTGTGTGTAGATGAATGCTGTAGGTATGTGCGTGTGTGTGTATGTGTGTGTGGTGTGTGTGTACATGAATGCTGTAGGTATGTGTGTGTGTGTGTGTGTGTGTGTGTGTGTGTACATGAATGCTGTAGGTATGTGTGTGTGTGTGTGTACATGTGTGTGTATGTGTGTGTGTGTGTGTGTGTGTGTGTGTGTGTGTGTGTGTGTGTGTGTGTGTACATGAATGCTGTAGGTATGTGCGTGTGTGTGTGTGTGTGTGTAAGTGTGTGTGTGTATGCGCGCGTGTGTGTGTTTTGCTTTCCACATCAGTATGTGTGTTGTTGTGGCTCTTAAATGGCCCTCAGGTCTCTCAGCTCAAATCAGGGTCTGCCTCTTCCTCTCTCTGCTGTGTCTGCAGGGAACTGCGAGCCCCGCGTTACGCATTTACAGCCCGTCCACACTCCACAAACACACCTCACACGTATCAGGTCAGGCCAGCAGAATTAACACAGGCACCAGCACAGGGGCCAAGGAGCAGGATGCAAACATCTGGATCCAAAGTTTCACAAGAGGCAGGCATGACTTATGCAAAGACAGAATAGTGAGAAAATGCTATGCCTGAAATCTGCAGTAAATCTCAGTTGTTATTTTTAATATCTGATTTTCAATTGAAATATTGAACATTACATTACTATCATTTAGCTGACACTTTTATCCAAAGCAATTTACAGTTGATTAGATTAACTGAGGGCCAACCTCCCCTGGGAACAATGTGGGATTAAGGGCCTTGATCAAGGGCCCAACAGCAATGGTGTTCTTGCTGTGGCTGGACAGGGACTTGAACCACCAACCTCAGGGGTCCCAGTCATGTACCTTAGCCACTAGGCTATAGGCTGCCTACATGTCATGCATGTGTCCTACCACTTGTGTGACATACCATCATGTGTGATACACCAGGTGACATTGCATCTTCATTACTTCATTGTTGTAAAATGCATAACATTCATGTGTTACTCAGTGCCCATCGAATTCCCATTGAGCCATTGGTCATCCTAAATAAGGTTAGCCTTATGCCATCCATGTTAAAAAAAAAGGAAAAAAAAAAAAACAATTCAGTGTCCATACTTTTATTGCATGAGTTTGAATTGAAAATGAATACAGGTACATCTTCGCCACAAAACAAGGTGAGAGGTTAATGTATCAGAGACTCTTTTTTGGGGGTTCCACAGGAACTCCTGTCAACCAGGAGGGCGAGACAGAAATGGCACAAGCACCTCCTCTAATGAGGGTATGCTTTACTTTATAGTCTCACTTTACTTGAGATATTCAGAGCTGTAGTCTATAAAGCCTATATAACATTGTCATAACAAGGGGATAACACCTGCAATAACTGGATGTACATTGTTCGACCACAACACGGTCATAATCCGTGTATTTGGATAAAAATGCTAAATAAACACGATGATACAACCTTCACAGTTGCCTCGCTGTATGGCATGTAGGACCTCCGTGAAGCACAAGCTCTGTTAATTAACGGCATTATAAGATACGATACCCCACAGAGAACCCATATATCTCTGACACCCCTGCACACCTAGCCAGAGAGACGAAGCCATATAGTTCATAGTGGTACCTCCAACTTATCTGTGCGGCGCAAAAGCCCAATTAAAAGCGTGCCGCTCCAGTCACACATGAAGAATACGGGCAGGCTGTGGCAGCGGATGGAGGTGCCCTGATGAGTGAAACCTTCAGACGCCAGATCTATCCTCAGCTCTGCATGGCAGAACGGCCGTTATGACCCTCTGTGTCTTGTTAAGCATGGGTTCTGTGTCCAGCACAAAAGAGCACAAAGGAGGAGCTAAGACTCGCCACCTAAAAACGGACCTCAGAGCAGGGGAGGCGCGACTCAGAGAATGGCGAAATGACTCATCGACTCACGCTCGATGGAAATTGCGGGGAAGGAACAATCAGAGCTCAGAGAAAAGGAAGGAGAATGTTCTCCTTCCTTCTAGACGACAAAAGGAGGGTGAGGATCAATCCTATGACACTAAACGTGACAGGGAAAACAATCTGTGATTTTATTTTACACATTTGTTTATTAATAATATGTTTTACCACAATGTGCTGAAATGGCCTCATGAGGAGCCTTGAATGCATATTTTAAAATGTGATTATTTTTTTCACTATCTCAAACCGGTCACGTTAGACATTTGCTGAATAGAGATCTCCAACTGTTGTCACAACATGTCGCAGTTACAATATAATTTCAGATATTAAATTCTGGCAAGAGTCTGTCTGGAAAATGAAAGTATTGTTTAGAGAAGATTCAGAATTACTGTTTTCTGTGACATCAGGCTTCAACAAGTTTCAGAAAAAGTTTTGTACCAGTCAAAAAAAAAAATATCGAGTTAAGATGGTATTATATTCGTCATTGAAAGTTAAGACCCACACAATTTGTGATTTGATTGCATGGTCATTAACTGACACATTTAAATAAACACCTGCAAGCCACTGAGGCATCAATGTCCTTTTATTAAGCTCTCCAACCCAAGACGCTGCTTTAATTGTCAGTAGTTATCTGGTTGTCCCACTTCATCAGAAATGAGTTATTTACTGTAGGAAGGCAAACAAATGGTTCTGAAGCACTTAGAAATCCTTTTCTTTGGATTAAAACTTACAGTAAATCTAAAATTGGTCCAGTGACTTTTCTGACAACTTTAGCCATTCCCCCCCCAAAAAAGTGACAGAAATAAATAGCTTACAGACATAAATAAAACATTGATGCACGGCATACTGAAAGCCAAATGGAGGTCCAATTAAAAGAGGCATAAAACACTTCAAATGGCCCGGTCCCTGTTGTTATTTTTCCCGTGTCTGTGATCCCTACCTGGTGCAGGACCAGCTCACGGAGGGGAGCCGCACACAGGAGTAAACAGATAAAAAGCGATTTCCAGGACTCAGTGCATCAAAGGGAGAGACGTTTTGCCACACTCAACTGTACCTCTCACCGACTCTTACATAAACCCATCCAGATAGCTAAGATACTTATACTGACTCAAGAATTTACTGCAGTTATCTTATTTTACTAATTTCTCACTGCTGCACACACTTTTTTTCTATTATTATTATTATTATTATTATTATTATTATTATTATTATTATTATCATTATCATTATTACTCAGGAGGCAAGGATAAAACACATTGGGAAATTACAACTAAAGGAGGTGGTATGAAAATGTATAATCTTAAATCTATCTGTAATATCTGAAAAACAATCTGTAATGTCTGCAGAAAAAATAATGATGAACACACACACACACACATACACGGATACAACTACTCACACACACACGGATACACACACATATACGGATACACCCACCAACAAACACACACACGCATGCACATTTAATTATCATGTGTACATATTTATTATACATATTTAAGCTAATCAGTTTCCATATGTGCTGCCCTTGGTTATCATTTTAATAGTTAATGCAAAATGGACGTAATAAATCAAGATTCTTTTATCGTGATTCATTTGAAGAATGTTTTTGAGCTAACTACTAAAATATACATGACATCCCTGACAAACTGTATGACTGCAACAGCTCATCTTCACTTGGGAACTTCAGAAATGATATTTTTTTTCCAATATCATATTTATCAGACAAGCCGCATGAATAGTGTTTTTTTTTTTTTTTTCTGTATGCAGAATTGCATTGCTCCTCTCTGATTTATTTATGATTTGTTAAGTTCATTAGCAGCAATCACTGAGGCTTGTCAAAGCCAAAGCCAAAGCCAAAGATATTCTGTAAATCACTGCAGGGATGGATCAACATGATGTATGTAGAGTTCTTGTAAAAATGAAGTATTTGAGACAGATGTTTGCTTATATCTATACCTATCTATCTATACACGCAAGTGTACACTTTCTGGTAATTCTTTATAAAACTAGTTATTAAAGCCCCTTTTCAACATTATTAATGCACAGTACAGATTATTATTTTTTTTCTCCGAACAATCAATATTTAATTTCTCTCATAAACATGTCAGTGGGGACATCCAGCATTTAGACTAGTCGGGGCTATGGAGGTCAAACCCTTAACATACAGAAATATTTTCAGGGCCCATGAGACATTTCAAAAAATTTGTTAACACTGTACTGTCTGGGATCCCACTTACCTCAACTGAAACGCCCATTAATAAATATGATCCACTCTAACAATGTGCAAATACCTCAAATAACAGGCTAATTCAGTTGTTATTAAAAAATGAGTTATGTTTTTTTTTTTTTTACATTTTGCCAAAACAAAATTCAAACTATAAGATAATAACATGGTATAGATTTAATAATGCCGTAAAATTGCCAGGGAATGTAATAATCAAGAAATAAGTGTACAAAGGTACAAAATCATAGACGTAGTTTACATATGGACTACTTGTAATTGAAATACTGGCCGTTGTGAGAACATATGAAACTGGAATAAAGAGGAGGAGACACAAACTCACTGATGCATTTGCAGTAAGTAGCTGAGCATTATGAAAGATGGGCTATCAAAGTTTTACACCCAAAGCTTATGTGCCACTCCATCTCTTTGTCAGCTCCACTTTTTTTAATACAGATGGGCATGCTCCGTTGCGGACATTTTGGTTCATTTATTTCAAACGAAAGATCACTTAAAATGGCTGCGCCTTCAGCAAAGTGAATGAGATGTGCCCACAATATGCCCAGTATCTCCCAAACCTTCTCACTGGTCTCAAGTTTTATCAAGGACAACATGTTACTTTCAACTTCACATAATTTGTTTCCATGTTGGTCCGTCATGGGAAAACCCCATGAGCCTGAAAACTTGAATCTCTGAACACAGAATGGTAACCTCCATTGCCAGTATTCAGTATGAAATGGTGAAATGGTAACCTCCATTGCCAGTATTCAGTATGAAATGGTGAAATGGTAACCTCCATTGCCAGTATTCAGTATTTAATGGTGAAATGGTAACCTCCATTGCCAGTATTCAGTATGAAATGGTGAAATGGTAACCTCCATTGCCAGTATTCAGTATGTAATGGTGAAATGGTAACCTCCATTGCCAGTATTCAGTATTTAATGGTGAAATGGTAACCTCCATTGCCAGTATTCAGTATTTAATGGTGAAATTGTAACCTCCATTGCCAGTATTCAGTATTTAATGGTGAAATGGTAACCTCCATTGCCAGTGTTCAGTATGTAATGGTGAAATGGTAACCTCCATTGCCAGTATTCAGTGTGAAATGGTAACCTCCATTGCCAGTATTCAGTATGTAACGGTGAAGCACCATTGTGGCTAAGCCTGCTTCTCCTTCCTAAATGTGTTTGGTGAGAATGGGACATTTCTCATAAACGCACAGTGGAAATCTTCCTAAAATGGAGTTGCAAAGATATTTTTTGCAGATAAGTTGAATATCGGATTGATTTAATGTCTTGCCAAGGTGTGAGTGATGTCCACTCTCAAAGCGTCTCTAAAGACACACTGACCTGCTGAAAAAAATCATCAGCATGTGCCTGTTTACACCTTACTGATGATTGCAGGCTTTTTTTTTTAAGTATTGGCACTGCTTTTGGCCTGTAGTATTACTCTGACAAAGGCCATATGCCAAAATTCACAGGCCTTGGGCAAAAGAACTTGTTCTTTTTATAATAGGGTCCAGTGTGCTGCCATCTCTATTGCTTTAAGCTATGTGTTTTTTTTTTTTTTTCACTGATTAGTTCCTTATGGCAGAGCACCCAGCCAGTAGACACTGTGAGGAAGCACACTTGCCACTAATATCAATGGCCTTAAGACTAGATTAGAACAAATGGGAGTAAAATGACAGTTCGATCGCAAAGAAGACACGGGGGGTCTGACCATTTGCATTCATCAACCAATCACCAGCACTGAAACAGTATACAATGTGACACAGCAGCAGGTGTGGCCACGGGGCTGGGTGGTGAGTGGAAGGAAAATACAAAAACAACAAACAAACGTTCAACAAAAAGGGCCAAAGACCATTTATTAACCCCTTTGGGGGGGGGGGGGACACAAAACTATAATTAACAGAAGATAGGACTAAACTCAAAATAGCACAGCCATCCAGGAAACACCAAAACACCAAACACAAAAAGAGCCCCGTCAGCCTCTTAGACTGTGCTTAAATAAATGGCCTCACTGAATGCAAGTGCTCACAGCTGAGCTGATTAGGAATCACTCTCAGGTGAGCCTGTCTGTTAGTGAGGCCTCTGCTGCTCCAGTTTCTTCTCCAGGCTGAGGGAGGGAACCAGGAGACTGACAGCAGTACAATGGGAGGAGCTGAGGAGCTTGCTCCTCCCTCCACCTCTCCCGGCGCCACAACAAATACCCATAACCTACTGTTTCAGAGCTCAGTCTCAGCGGTCACTGTCCTCCACCCCACCCTCACCACCATCCGGCTCTGTCCCTGTTTCTGATCCAGTCTTCTTGCTACTCCACCAGCTTGATGGCCCCTCCTTTCATCCAGGTGAATGCTCATCACCATCATCCTCCACTTAGCTGATTAGCATTCCTTATCGGGGTGACCATCTTCCATGACAGAGTCATTGCCGAAACTCTATCCTGTTGTATTACACTGTCTTTGTGATTAAATACTTAAAACGCTTCTCCAGGGTTAGCAGAAGCTCATCTCATTGGTCAACAGCCTCATCAGTCAACAGCGCCATCTCTGGTTGATGGGGTTACTACAGTACTAGACTCCATTCTTCTTAAATAGGGATTACATTATAGCTGGCAACACACCTACTCTATCTAGAGGCATTGATCAGCATGACATTTTCTACAGACGTGTCTCACTATAAGCAAATAGTTTGCAAACTATTTCTGTTCAGCGTTAATTATTGTTACATATTCTACAAGAATCACATGCACTCAGGCTGACAGAAGTAACATTTTGTTTTGACTTCATTATAACCACTCCTAGAGCTTTCAAAACTTTTCTTTTCATTTAAATGTTTGACTTGGGTGAATATTTTGCTCTGCACAAACAATAGTCCCCTAATGATTGTCAAAAAAGAGGAATTATCACAATCTCCATACAAATGTGATATTTGGTATTCCTCACACTGACAGTTTCCAGTGCAAAGCGCAGACTGGTTCTGCAGTTGAAACAGGGGCCCTTGGGGTGATGGAGACCACGGCTGACATTGTGCAGAATGCTCCAACAGAAGGCACAATGACAGTGCTTGACGGGCTGAGCGCCCTGTTCCACCCATCATGCACTCTTATGTTCTTAAGCTGAAAGCAGCTAATGTGCTGAAGGCAGTTACACTTGAAATAACGGCACCTGCTTCTTCAATATCGCTCACGGTTAGCCGGAAAGGGGAAACGGCAAGGTTGTCAACAACAATAAAACACAGAAATAAAGATGCGAGGAGAATTCGCAGCGCCGCAGTCATTCGCACAGAGGGTGTTTTTAGGGGATACGACCATGAAAGTATCTAAAGCTGAGAGAGCTTGGAGAAAAAGGCGTAAAAAAGAAAGAAAAAATATATATGCAGGCACAGCAGAGGCAGCAAAAACATTCCCGCTGACAGATACATCAGCAGTCACAAGGACATTACAGCAGAAAGAGAGAGACTATTCTGCTGACAAGACGGTTTTTTTTGGTTTTTCAGGAGTAAGGAAGACAGACTGGAGCATGAGACATCTCATATATTATCAGATTCCCAGACTTAAGACAATCAGCCCCATCTCAGCACCTGTACTGGCTGGCTGGGAATTCATCTATATTTCAAAGACAAAAAAGAACAGTTTAAACACCTTGTGATGACTTTTTATTTCCTTTTCCAATAACACAAGATTTACGAGGTGTGCGAGCAGGAGCTTCTGGTGCTCCTGAGATCATATGCTTCCACTCCTGCCTCGAAAAAATGCTCTTACAGAATTATACATGGAACTTGTCAAGCTGAGACGCTTGTGCATGAGGCAGTTTGGGCAATACACTTTGTTTCTTTCTTTATTTTGAATGTGAGAGCCATCTGACCTGCTTGTATGTTTCAAACAAAAAACATATTATCATATGCTTGGTGGAATTTAATATATTTGCCTGTTGTTGATGGCCATTGTTATTGGTTGACTAGTATGTAATACATGGCCAGTAATTTAAGTTTGTTGCTCAGTAAAGAAGTTGTGTGTGTCGTTTATCTGCATCAATGTTCAGAAACAGTCCTCTTCTAAAGAAGATGTAGGCTAAAAACAATACGAAAGCTTTTCAGTCACTCAAAGGATGGGGGCAGGAGAATGTGGGCAACACACATTAGGGATTTTAGCAGCATAAGCATTTAATGTTTGCTTTATTCAAAGATTAATTTTTAATCTGTTATACATACACATTCAGGGCTGTATTACACAAACACACACGCACACACACACACACAAAGGCACACAGGTTTCATTATTTAAAAAAAAAAAAGTTATATTGTCATCCAAGTGACTAATGCTGTTTAATCTTTTTTTTTTAATTTTAACAAACCCATTACATTAAAAAGCAAGGCATTTATAGTTTGGAGATAAAATCTTGAGTTTTTGCAAACAAAGTTAACTTCCACCGGAAACCTGTCATTTGATTCCCTTAGACAGAGCATGCCATGGTCTGCCAGCCTATTTAATGCTGTGTGAGAAAATCTGTCCATAACCAGAGATGGTGGGGCTGGAGGTCCCACTTGGCCAGGCAGCAATTGACTCTGTGTAACGGTTGTAATATTTAAAAAATCTTCAACAGACATCCTGTTCAAATGAGCACACACTGGAGCTTCACATGTATTTTCTTTTATTCTGATTCTTTTTTTAAATTCTTTGTTTGTAAGACCTTTGCTTAATCATATTTGTTCAAACCATGAAAAAAAATATATTAGTCATTATTTATAGTTCAGAGCATTCCCTTCTAACTGCAATTCAGAGAGAAAAGAACACACACACACACACACACATGCTTGTAATTCAATTTAAAATTGACTGAAAGATGAACTACCCATATTAATTATTATTAATATTATTGTGATTATTATGATTATTATTATTGTTATTTTGGAGTTTGTACACTTATTATTGTTTTATGTTATTTTGTTTTGCTGGCTCAGCATTGCAGAGTCTGGTTTGTCAGGGAGGATCCCATTATCTGTTCACGGCATTTTAGCGGATCGTCTCCAGGGATGGTGATGGCCATCTAATGATCCCTCTGCTCTGACCCCCATCTGAATCTCCACCGTCACGGAGCACATCGTAATCCGGCTCTGAACCTCTGGGATTGAATCTCACACCCTGCAGTCATTAAGCCCAGTCCCGGCAGGCTGTGGCTCTGCAGAGCTGAACCGGAGGGGGGAGGGAGGGGGTCATGGCTAGGCCAGGCCAGAACACGGGGATAGTGCTGGGGTTGGGTTGGTATGACGGGGGGGGGGGGGGTGAATGCTGACTGGATTTTCCACTCCTAGCTCATTTCCTCCTCTGTGGCTTCAAGGAATGAGTCTTCATCTGATGCACTTGGCGCTGCCCTGCGATGCTGGGGGCCCTCTCCTGCCACCCCCTCTCCCCACCCCCACCCACCACCCTTCCCCCGGCCGCAGCCCAGAGAGAGGAACCTGGAGCCCTCCGCACAAACAAACACCACAGCTGCCTGGATTAAGCAGGCCTCGCCTGTACAGCTGCGGCTGCATATTCACCCTGTGCACCGGCTGCATGTCAGCCCCCTGTCTCTGCACCAGCATATACTCCTGCAATATACCCCATACTCTGCAGCTAATCTATAATGAGCCAGTTACTTGCATGCAGCACTCATCGAATGCTTGTGCAATAATGCTAACAGTCCAATCAGAGTCTACAGAACGCGCTAATGATTTATCGCGAATAAATGCCTTGTATTTTGGGTGCAGGATGCAAAAAACTTGACCACAACAATGAATTCATCAACATGTGAATTTCAAGGCATGTGATTTATTACATAAGTCAGTACTTTGGGTGAACCGTCCCTTTAAATTAAAGGTAATACCCCAGGTGCCTGACCCAGATTTGGCCTGTAAATACCCTGCAGTGAGAAGCACCCCTGCAAGGTGTAAGTGGTGTGGAGTGGAGGTAGCCCCCCCCCCCCCCAGCACATAAACAAAGCAATGAGGTGGTGAGCTGGAGGCAGCGAGCGGGTAAATCCCCCTGCCGCCGCAGCACATCTGCGCCCGATGCAGGGCACTGTGGCGCAGAGACGGCGGGAGATGAAAGGGGTAAATAGTTACGGCTGGCTGGACAGCGCCTCCACTCTCAGGCCTCTCCTCCCGGCTGCTAAGCTCTCGTCTCTATTGTCCGGGATGGCAGGGTGAGCGGGAGACCTGACTGGAATGCTGCAGACTGCTGGTCACCCTCTAAGCACATTGTCATTGCCTGTTTTCTGCTATTTATTTATCTATTTAACTCATTATTTATTCAGCATAGCATTGATTTTTAGGCCTACAGGAATGATTGTATATCATGTGTTTACTGGAAAGGTCATGGATTTCACCCTGAATCTACCAAACACTGCAATTTGGCTGACCAGATATCCAGTTTTTCTGAGGACGGTCCTGCATTGAAAACCCTTATCAGACATGTTGACTTTTTTTCTTTGGGGAAATATCACACATTTTCGGCTATGTGAAATGGATTGTTTCTTTCATTCACATCTGTTTAAAGTGTGGCAAATTTGGTGGCTAAACTATTGTATTCCATCGCTCAAAGGAGGAGAAGTTCATAAAGTGCTTTGTTTGTGCTTAACACCCACTCTTCCCTCCCCACTTAATAATTTTGTGACGGTGACCTCACCCCGCCTGGACCCCCCCATCCGGCTCAACAAATGGCTTGTGCTGCGTGGTTTGGTGTCCTGTATTAAGCCTCTGAAAATATCGTTATGGTAACCATACAGCCATATCGCCAACCTTATTTTTTTTCCTCCTGTTACCTCACCTCAATTTTTGTCATGTGGTGAGAGGCAATTAAAGAGAAGAATATTTTCACAAAGCTTACTCAGAGATTAACTCCCAAAACATAAAACAACTACAGCCCAAATATAGGAGAAACAGCTTAACGAGAATATGACAGTCTCCAATGTTCCAACCACATTTGATCCTGAGTGCTTTTTAATTAAGCGTTTGGACCACAAGGCTATTTTTAATATGCTATTCATGAGGTGAATAGCTATTCAAAATGAATGAATAAAATGCAGAAATAAATAAATAAACCATGAGACACTTTGGCTCTTTGATTACTTGAAAATGACCGCTGACACCTCCTCAGTTTCCAAGCGTTACATCCTGATTACAGCAGCAGTGAGGATGAAGTATGAGACATGCCTCTGATCTGGCCGAAACGTGATTACATCATTTGATGCTTATTGATGCCAATGGCAGGATAACGTTGTAAAAATTAATTTGCAATCAAGTTGGTACACCTTGCAGTAGACAGCATTCCGATACTGGATGAATGGGCCCCTCAGAACGCTCGCCTCCTCGCCCCATTTTCCATGGCTGCGCCTTAATAAACCTGACAATTATCGTGCTTTCTCACTCTCTCATGTCAGCCGAGGATATCGTGGGAGATCCCTCACCAGGCCGTTTGCATACCCACCTAAAGAGCCTGTCGATTAGACGGAGGGAGGGGGCTGTAATTCAGATAACCGCGCAGAATCGATGCAGATGCGAGGGCCACGGTAGACCCTCAATCAAACGTCTGGGGCAGAGAGAACCTGAATAGGGATGTGCTCATAATCTTGCTGATGAGTCACAGAGTGGCTCCATTTACCCCCAACATACTTTTTTTTTTTTTTTTTGCTGAAGCAGGTTTATAATATTATTAATTCTATACTGCTGTAAATATCAGCTTATGGTATTTGATTTGTGACTGTCATGGAGCGAAATGACCTTCCCCATATTTCTCTCTTTGCTGCTGATACCAAATCTTGATACCGTCCCTTATCTGTCTGGCTCTGGGAAAAAAAAAATCCCCTTTTTGGTATTTGAGGAGTGAGATATGCATTGATACTTTGTGGAGTGAAATGCGCAGCAATGTGCCTTTTATCAGGATGGGCTGACCTGAACTTAAGAGCAGGACCCGCATGCATGAGGCTTCTTAGAGTCGCACTGCTGATCTGGGATTAGTTTTGCCTGTTAACTCACAATGGATGAGGTTATGCTGCGGACAGGGGAAGTCTGATCCTGGATCAGCGCTTTTAATCTGGGACGCTTCGGAGATGAAGAGCACACAGATGCCTTTCCAGAGGAGACTAATGTGCAACTCTGGTAGGTCTCAATCTGCAGTGAAATTTCTCCTCCTGCACTCTGATCATGCACAGTGGTTTCAGTACAGGAGAACAGGCCTGGGTGAGAAGCGTATACTGCAGCACCTGTAAATAAACACAGTAAACTAGTGTCCGATCACAGGATGTGTCCCGTCATGAGGGAGAGTGGCCTGCACCCAAGATGGATCCCAATCACACTGTGTGCCAATTTTCCTGCAAGCAACTGGTGCATATGGGACCACCAGGACACACCATGCCTCAGCTCGAATTCAATGGTCAGAGTTAACGGAGGGGAACAAATCAAACTTGTCTTTAAAGGCTCATTCAATTCAAAAAAAGACAGACTTTTTAAATTACAAAATGTGTTTATTTGAAACTTTTTTATTTTATTGGAGACAAGAAATCATTTTGAGTGTCTTCTTTTCGCTCCAAAATAGAATAGCTATATCCTTAAATGCTGGAGGTCCATATTGATTGAATTGAAAACACCCTTACAGAGAATGTGTTTGTCTGATTGAATCCCAGGGACCATATTACCTGTCTTGTCACCACATGAGCTTATCTTGCTTTATGAACTTTTCAAAAATCCCAAATGCCGTTACTCTAATGCAAAAGTAAATATTTCTATATTTTGCTTGCTTTGCAATTTACCATGGGATGCTTAAATGCTTGATATTTTCCATTAGTCAACAACGTTTTACACCAGAAGTAAAACATATTTCCTAAATATTTATTTACTTTTTTAGCCTCAGGTGATGTGAGGTGAAGAAGTTTGATAATGCATTGGCAGCCCCTGGGATGGTCTGCAGATAAAGTTTGGGAGCACAGTCGATAAGGACAGCAGAGGATAAACAGGGATATTACCTACAGGTCAGGGGAGCCAAGCAAACAAATGAGGCTAAGGAGTGCTGGCTGCAGACTACAGAGTGAGGACATGGGCAGCCTTCAAAGTTCACAAAAATAAACTCTGGGCTTGATTCAATCAAACCTACTTAGCCTCCTTAAGGGCAAATGTGATTCAATCAAAGCAGACTTTTCATCACAAAATATTTTTCATCACAAAGTATGTTAGTGGAGACGAGCAAAGCCGCCATTTGGAATGTGTTCGTAACATTCTGAAATGGAATAGTGTTTGCCCTTGAAGACTTGAAAGTCAGCTCTGAGTGAATTACCGCTTACCCTTAAAGAGACTGAATGTGTTTGATTGAATCTAACCCCGCATCTTTCATGGCACCCTCCAGTCTACACAGTGCAAAGCCAGCATTGTCTGTCCTCTTCACCAAGCTGTTTAATACCACTTTGAGTTGTGATGAAATAGGATAGAAAATGGCAGACCTTAATCACAACTATAACTGACAACAGAACTTCATGCAAATTATGTATTCTACAGATGATTCAGTAATCAGCTAGAAGCTTACTAAAGTGAATCAGGTTAAGTATTTTGCTCCAAGAGAAAACACCTAGAAATTAATCCTGCAACCTCCAGGTTACTAATATGCCCACTATAACCCCTGATGGTCATTGGAATTATGCTGTTATTAATTATTATTATTATTATTGTTATTATTTCAAACTTTATATTGATGTGCTAATATTCTTAGCAAAATATGGCTTGCTTTCCACACATTATTATGATACGTGTGGCACAAAATTAGAAATCATGTCTGATGGTGATTGGAGGAATCAAAAGAAAGACAGAAAAAAAAACAACAGCAGTAAAAGGCCATATTGTTAGTACATAAAAGAACAGTACAACAAAGGGAAAACAAACAAAAGGTCCTCAGAAAACAAGGGAAAAATCAATCTACTGCAACCACAGAGGACAGCTAAACAACAGCTGCTGAACAAGAGCCCTGCTCTAAGTACACAGCACACTTCCTTTCCATGCAGGCCTGATTAGGAAAACACGCAGCAGCTGGCCTGATTGAAGATCACCCTCAGCTGTGTCTGATCGTCAGCTCACCCTCAGCTGTGCCTGCTCGTGACAGGAAGCTGAGAGCAGCTAAAGGCGAGGAGCAACCCTTCCTGGCAATCCGTCTCTTCACCTGGGCTTCCTCACCTCAAATTTCTTACTTGCATACTCGCATACTTGTGTACTTGTTAGTACATACTTCCAAGTACACTAACTAGTATGTACTTTTTAGTATGCAAGTATACAGACCGGTTAAAATGTGCTAATTTGAGATGTACTTGTTCTAACGAATCATGTACTAAAATGTCACCCAGTCTCCCGTGTTTTGCAGGTCACAGCCTGAGTAAGAATATCCCAAACACTCAGGAAATGCAAGCGTTTTCAGCATTAGGACTTAAGAACGTTGTCCTTACATTTGAGGACTGAGACTGACTTAAATGATTCTTATTTTACAGTGCTATCTGTGGCCGAAGCTCTGGTACAGGTAACACATTCATAGCAGCTGGTTGCCATGGCTTCAACACTAAACTTCATGGTTTAAGTAATGCATTCAAGGGTCAAAATGCAAGGTGAGAGGCCATCTTTTTTACTTTGCAAGCAGCTTTTTTGGGGAATGGAAGGTGTACCACTGCATCTGTAGAGCGAACCCCAACTTTGATTTGAACTGCAGCCACCCCATCCCTCATTAAAAACACATAATCTGGGTTTAGATTAATAAACACATGAATAAAAAATACATCAGTCTTCTGTGTTTCTCAGTAAACAGAAGTGTTCTTTGACTATCAGACTTGTTTTGTTTTTTATGGGTTGATTCTGAAGGCATTTTTGGATGTTCTTTGCTTGATAAGGTGCTATGTGGTGGAAGAACATCTAAGTACACATTCTGGAAGGGAGGGATTTAAAGGGGATGGACACATTCATAGCTGTCTCAGTGGACAAGCGAGTAGGATTAAAACACAATATTTCCCTTTTTCTTTTGTACTTTTTAAAATAATTTTGGCAGTGGTACCGAGAACACTTCCTGTTAATGAATTAAATTAAGGTGGCTCTAAAGCGCTTACCAGGGGCAATGGAAAATACCATCTGTTTGAAGTTGCAAACATATGATAACTTCCATCGCTGGTCTCGGCGAATGAGTAGCTGCCCATCTGTGCCGATCGCACTAAGGAGGATGGAGTTATGATGCCGTGGATCTTCTGTGCTGATGGAGGATATGGTCATGATTCCCTTAGGATGCATATTTTTTTTTCTTTTCTTATTATGTATAACAAGATACATAAATAAAGAGGACGAGGACCCTTCCTGACGCGGTTACATACTGCGAGTGGTGAAAAGCAGTGGAGCTTAAGCAGTTGGGGAATCCAGAGTGAGAACACACGCCTACTCTTCATTCAACACCCTAAAGCAGAGACCGTCCTAACAAGTTTTACACTCCTAGAGCAAACGCACCACCCTAATCTTAATATGCAGTCCCAGAGTAAGGAAGCCACACTTTTATAATCAGAGAGCAAGTGAACAACCCTAAGTCTTCATTTATACTCCAAGAGGTCGATGTACTGAAGATTTTCATATACAACGATCTTACAAAATTATTGCACACAAAAAAGCATGGCAATCACGCCACATGCTGCAAATTCTCTCATCTAATATGGCTTTTTGCAGCCATAGCCATTCACATAAAAAATCTTAGCTAATCACCTGCTCGGAGTGAAATTATAACACATGCAAATAATTTGGGTGTGCAAACAAAATAATACCCGATAATATGGGATCTTAGTAAATTGACCCCCAAGAGTAAACCACCCTACTCTTCATTTGAACTCCTAATGTAAATGCATCCTTCTTTTCTTGTACATGAAAATTTTACTGCAAATTAGCCAATGTTGACTTCATGTACACTCCTAATGTACGGAATTTCCTTTTTTCCTTTTCTGTACTCCCATTACAGATAAATAAACCACTCTTTATTTCTACTTTCAAAATAAAGAAATTCAGCCTTCACCTTGAGTCCCGGAATTGAGGAACAACCCCTTAATTTGCATCTACACCAGAGTATGACTATCTCCTTCTGAAACAGCTGTTGTGCAGATTTCCCACAGATGGGTGTCACCGACAATACAGACACTACAAAACGCTGGGTTCATGTATGCCTACCACGCACCATCTTCTGAGTCCTGCATTCAGTCTACTGCGGGAGGATCTGCCGGGCTTGGAGCAGATCAGGCAGATCGCACCTTCGCCCTGATTATCGCTCTCGGCCAGTCCCTCTTTAATTCTCTTGATTAGCAAGCCTGCCGATTATGTGAAGAAGCCAGCGTCGTGCAGTCCCAGAGCTTCATTTTAATTACATCTCGTGCTGCAAAGAGTCATGCTGGAGACTGAAGATCACAAGGCAGAGTTTAAACATAGCAAAATCAATAGCAATACAAAGAGGTAAAAACATGGAAAATGGTGGGCATGTTTGCCCAGGAGTTTAGGTGACATGCATTCAGGTAACATGTATTTTTTGGTAACATGCATTAATAAATGAAGTCCAAGCTGAACATATTGTCATAAAATAACCGTATTATAACAGGCTGTATTTAATAAAGGGAGGGTGGCAGGCGTTGTCCTTGCTCATTAGGTGGGTGGTTGGGAGAGAAACTTTCATGAGCCACCACGTAAAGATCTGCTGAAAATATGATGTTTGTATGACAGATGGAATACACCAGAATCCTCAGCCATGTTTTGAAGTCTTGTCTGTCTATATCAAAGGAGAAATAAAGGCCTCAGCTACCTTGGGAGCTCTAAGTACCATGGAGCCGAAAGATCCCGGCAGCATTACCTCATGATGAAATGTAGTGTGGACAAAGGCTGTCAATGACACATTCAGATCAGGGCTACAGCTGTGACAAAATTTAACATGTCTGACAAGATGGATGACTAAAGATGGCGTGATAAATCGTGCTCTTTCTCTTAATGATGACTGCTGGCTGATTTCCACCTGAGGTAAGAGCACTGAATGTGAAAGGCATGGTCCGGTTTGTGTGCGCGCGTGTGTGTGTGTGTGTGTGTGTGTGCATGTATGTGTGAGAGAGAGAGAGTGTGTGTATGTGAATGTGAGAGAGAGAGAGAGTGTGTGTGTGTGTGTGTGTGTGTGTGTGTGTGTGGTGGGGGGAAGAGAGGAGGCATTGGTTGGAGTTTGGAGGTTCGAAATCGTAAACAGCCCCTGTGATTTAAATACCTGTGATGCAGTTTATTAGTCCGTGGAGTGTACACTGCTTGGTATTCTGTTCTAACGTTACTGCCCCAATCCGTATGAATCATTCACGTTATTGATTTTTGGTAACCTTGGCAGCGTACATTTTGTATGGAAAATAACACGCCTGGAAAACACACTCCATTGTAACAATTGTGACATCACCAGCGCTCCTTCCATCTCAGGCACCAGGGAGCTAAGGCCTGACATGCATTATGACATCACAAAGACCTTTCTTTCAAGAACCTGAACAAGGCTAAATCTGCACATAATTACTTTCCATACATAGAATTTTAACAAAGGACCAAGTAGGCTCCCTACAGTTCTGAATTTTTCCTGCCACTTCCTCCCTTCTAAATCATGCAACTAAATAGGCACTTGGAGGTCCTTGTTGAAGTTACTCTGCTTGTTATCCATGGAGGGGTATCATCCTTTATTCTTCTGCGGAGAGAATTTACCCCACTGCATCCGCTATTAAATTGTTCTTGTGCTTATTCCTGATATAGAAAAAAAAAAAAAAAAAAAAATCACCGGCAATCAAAACAAATTACTTTTTAACAAAATGCACTCATGTACTAATAATTTAAGTTTATCTATTAAGTGTTTTTTTTTTTTTTTTCAACCAGATTCCATTATTTTTCCCCCATATTACGAATGCAGACCTGTGTTAATGTAATATGCCTACTGGCAAAACCCTCGCACATTAGCTCAGTAGAGTGAGTCCTCAATAATGAGTAATTCATTATGACTGCCTGTGTGTTTATATTTGTGCTACTGACACTCTTGATGCAGTGTGTGTGTGTGTGTGTGTGGACCTCAGGTACGCAAACAGCCCTCTAGACCTCTCACTGTAAGTCTCGCCTCTTACGAATCCACCCTGGTCCTGTCATCGGAAATACATCACTGACGCGTGGAAGGTGATGTGCTGTTTTTGTATCTTTGTACCTTTTTTTCTCTCTCTCTCCCCCCTGTTTTTGATATAGTTGCAGAAAAAGCAGTGTGGTGGCCCTGTTCCAGACAGGACCAGTTGGTGCGGTGAGGACCAGGTGGTCCATTGTCACACTGAAGCTCCTCTGAAGTTTCCCCATGATCCATAATAAATCACACACGCTCTTCTGGAGCTCACTTCCTGTGCTGCATTTTCATCTTTCGTTTCTTTATTTATTTCTCTGTAATACTGTTAAATCTGTGGAATTCGGTAAAGTCTATTACTTCAGTATTTGAGGAGGAATCCAAGGATCATTTATGCAGCAATAAAATCCCCAGAGACCGTTTTATAGGCGAGGAGTAACATTAAAAAGTAAAAGTATGGATTTTTTTGTGTGTGTTAAACAAGGTTGGCCTGCTCCACACACATTTACCTTGTAATGCATCAAGTCTGTAAAGTCTAAAATAAAACACTGAAGTACATAAAGGTGCATACAATGCATGCCAGTCTATACGTCTACAGGCATGACCATCACCACTACTACTGCTACAGCTATAATAATAGTCTCACGGACATACAATGAATCATAACAAACTACTGTTGCTGTTCATTTGTTTTTTGTTACTTTTTTCTACTGTACAATGCTTAGTGATGTAGTGCTATGCTCAGCAAAGTAATACAAAAGGAAAATAATTGTACCTTAAGATTGGGGGAAAAAAAAAGAGAATTATTATTGTCAATTCGAATTTCTTCAAAGATTACAGGATCCACAGCACGCTATCACCAGACCAGCAGGTGTGGCCCATGTGCAGGGTGCCACATGGGCAGAGCCACCCTTACACATGTGTTCAGCAAGTGGCCTTATCGATGGGAATCTGCAAAGCTTGCATTTTTTTTTTTTTTCAAATTATGCCTTTATGCAGCCAAAGATTTACACAAGCAACTGCAGCTTAGTGCCTCGCTCAAGGGTACTGGGGCTCTGCACCGCCTGCACCATGTTGGGGAGGCGGGAGGGATTCTGAAACACAGGTATGAGCCAAGCTGCTCAACCACTACAGCAGGGACAGCCAGCCTGGAGAGCTGCAGAATGAGCTGCTTTTTGCTGTGACTCAGCATCTGATCGATCCAGTGGAGCAGTGGATGAACAGCTATACCGCCTCACCTGGTTCCTCGGGTCTCAGTGGGTCGCTGGTTTTAAGGCAAAGGGAATGACCAGCACACTCCCTAGCTCTCCAGGGCCAGGACTGACAAACCCTGTGCTAAGCGTGTAACAGCCGCAAATAACTCCTCTGGATTGGGTATCCTGCACTCTGATTGGTGCCAGCAGACTTCTGATAATGGATTTGATTGGTTAAGGTGGTTTACCTTGTTTTGCTCCCTGTACACACTCTGTACCATTCGAGGATGCAAGGACCGGTCCGCCAGTGCTAGTGTTTGCAGCAGATTGTGGACCGAGATTGGCAACCATTAGGTGACTGTGAGAAGGTTGGTTGACTCAACGGCAGGGGAGAACGAGAGACGACAGCTGGGCTACAGAGTTCTGGATGGATTAAATCAGTCAGATGGTATTAGCATCAGGGGCCTGTGGAGTGGGGCCTACTTTTACACCAGCCAGAGCCATCTCCCAGCAGCACTGCTGTGAAATGGAGGTTGCAGTTTTGCAGGTTGCATTTGAATTACGGCTGGGTTGTCATGTGACCTTGTCTGGAGACAGAGAGTAGAACTCCAGTTATACAATGCTAAAGTACATCACTGAATAATATATACCTGTACACAAGGCATTTTCACGATCAGGAATGGTCACTCTGTAACATAGTTTTAACAGATCACTGTTTAGGATTACCAGATGTTTCTGGGTTCTGTCTCAAGGCCAGTGGAGTGTGTGAGGTCAGGCATTTATAGAGGAAATACGTTGGCCTTTCAGACTTTGTCTATTTGCCTTTCATTCCTCCAGTGAGGAGTAAGCATGTCCAAATATACAGGAGTCACAAAGGTGTGACCGCATTAAAGAGAGAGAGAGAGAGAGAGAGAGAGAGAGAGAGAGAGAAGGAAAAAAACAAATAAAGAAAAGTCAAGAGCTCAGTCACAAAATCGATAATCCTGAGGTCCCCTCTCCCAGGGGGTAGGGAAGGCTGGAGTCCTGAACAGTTCTCATCGATTGCAGGTACTTACGCCCAGAATCTGAAACCATCGTGGCTCATCTGTGCCCTTTTCTGAGATCACCAGGGTGGATCTGCGTAGTCACATGGTCAAACACCAAATCAACACCACAGTCTTTACCCAGTAACCCCCCACCCCCCACCCCCCACCCCCCAGCAATCTAATCAATATTTGACTTCAAAAAGAAGCCCAGGTAAGGCCTTCAATTAAGGGTGTAATCCATACATTTAAAACTGGACCTCCACATTTTTGCGAGTTATAGACTCAATGAGAAATTTCTTTATTCAGAACCTAAAACCACATATGAAAATGTTTAAAAGAGCCTCAACATTTTTTCATCCCAGGTGTTACAGTAATGAAGACTATGAAAGAATAGAATATAATGTGTGTACTGTGCTAATTGCAACCGCTTTTCACCATGAATATTTACCAGCTATATTGTAAAACCATTTATATAACCAATAGATGCATTCATTGTATTCCTCTTTTATTTATATTATTACAATGGGATACAGATTTAAGTGTCATCATTGTGGAGCTGTAACCCCATACATTTGGCTAATGCATTTAAACTGAAGCACAGATCCCCATTATGATAACCAAAATTCAATGTTTTATTTCACTGTCAAATGTTGCCACAAGTACAGGTTGTCCAAAACAGTGTACCTTTTGGCTCCTGCAAAAAGAGAGCGATCTGACTCTGAAAGTCATCGCACTGATTGCTGGGGAATTTTTAGGGAATATCGGGGGGACAAGAAAACTCAGCTTGCTGATGTTTCACATGCAATGGTGTCCAGGGTGTGATATTCTTTAAGGGATTTTCTGAAACACTCCTTGAGTGTTTTTGATGACCATTATTTCAGAAGAGTGGTAACTCCATTCCTCCCGTGGGGTTATGCATGCTTATAGACTATTTTGGGAAAGAACATGTGTCTTTTTCATGCTGTAAGTTCCTGTTTACACAAGACCTAGTAAATACCAGGGCAGATCATTAACATAATGCCATTTTGGGGTGCTAAGGGAACAGGGGGAGCAGGGTATGAAGATCTTTTATGAATTTCAATACAGATCCTGTGGCGTTGATGGAGGGGTCTTGTGGGAACAAGAACGATATTCAGGTGTCAACAACCCACTATCTGGTCTCTGGCATTTTCCCACAACTCAGAGCTGGGTTGTTAGGTTTAAATGTCTGTGTGACTGGGTAGTTGGTGTCTATTTGTCTCTGGACTTGGAGAGGAGACTCACGAGTTTCTCTATTATAATAAATATATCTTTCCCCACCAAAACAAAGACTTTTATCTGAAATCATTGCATAAACTCACAAATTTATTAGGAGCATGTTTTCAAAAGGATATTTTCTTTTTCTACAGACTGTATGCCATTGCATGTACAGTCCACGTGTGGTGGACCAGCGCCCAGTTAAGAAACTTTTTACTGACACTACCATTGTTTTTTTTTTTTTCTTTTTTGTTTTTTGTTCTCTAACTGTACAGTATGACAGCATTTTAAGAGCCCTCAAGCAGTGCTGCCATTGCAGTGTTAATATCATATTCTCTCAAACTGCACGGCCCCTGAAGAGCACTCAGCGCTGAAACCTCACATTCTGTTTGATGCTGCTGAACCTTAGCTGGGGAGACAGTTTTGAGCTAAACCAGGTGAGTGGATCAGTTTAATCACTGTCAGCTGCTGCCCCAGCAGAATCACATCTCAATACGGAAATACTCTAGTCTGCAAGCTAGCTGCTGTTCTTCCATCGCTAAGCATCCTCAGACCCAAACGTGAAAACACTCCACTAATTGTTTCACATCAAAGTGTGTTTTCACACCCAATTTTCATGTGGAAATTGAAACTTTCAACCTCGGACTGGAGCAATTATCATCTCTTTCATTTTATCCCCCCTTTAATCTGTTTCTTTTTTTGAAAGGAAAAAAAATAGAAATACACCTTTTCTATGACCTCACCCTACTTTCTCAAAACCCTCAAGTGTATTGCATTTTTTCTGATGTTAATTTTTTTGTCAGCTATTTATACAGTATGTCTATATGAGATGATCTCTGTTTACGGATTAATATCATATATGGAGTCAGGCATATAAGTATTCTCTTTAATCTCTGACTTTCACAAGTAATCCCTGTTTATAAATTCTTCATAAATAAATTCTTCAGCCATCCCATATAAGGCCTTAAAAAGTGGGTATTATGACATTGTAATATTTATCAACTATATATGTCTTATTACACATAATATTTGCTGGAATAAAATGCCCTTGGAGGTGCACAGAAAGAAAACAAATTGAGAAATTGTATTTCAGATAGAAAGTTTTCTTTGAATAAATACTTAAATAGTTCTGATTTGCCTCTGCTCACATTGAAGGTTAAAATTTCAAAACATTATATAAAACATTACATTCAATAAACAGCTCTCCAATGATAGGATTACCAAACCAAATACCATGCCGATATATAGTTAGAATAGTTATATTTCCAGAGGAGATAACAATAACAGTCTGCAGTATTTCCTCATTGCATGCAGCAAAGTATTAAGATAGAAACAGAGGCACAGAGGTGTAAATGGTAGATTAGGTGGAAAATTGGGTGGTGTCCCAATTGCCAATAAGTTGCCAGAATTGGTTTTCCAAATTTCAACCAATTATTCAGGTCATGGTTTTGATATTTTTCATTTTTTCCAATTGCAGTACCATTAAAGTACAAGCATCATGTTTAAGGTGTCTGCAGCAAACAAAATCACCTGAATACAGAGTTTGCTCTGACCATCACTTTCTGCTGAACTGTACTGCAGCAAAAGACCATCCACAAATATGGAATGAGTTTGAAATCAAAAGAACTGATCGAATGTGATTTTTACTCATTGTTCTACAGTATATCTTGTTAAAAAAAAGGTATGTGAAAACATCAAATTTGTTTCGTGTTAAACAGGAAGTGCAAATGAAGCTGACGTCAACTGGAGAGGAAAACTGGGTGCACGTAACAAACACTCCAATATCGCTCATCTGTCTCCTGCCAGCATCGTCATGCCGACTGCAGGATCCAAAAAGCACGCGTCCTGTCTACACCGGTGAATTTAACTCCCCTAACTATTGCTTATCTGTCTCTACTCAATGCTGAACACTCAACAATTAACTACCGTTCAGCGGCACTTTGTTCAGGATTGCTAATGAGATGCTGTCTTGGCCCAAGCCCTGGCCATCGGCCTGTGCCAGCCATGCCTCACTAGTGGCCTTTGCCAGTTTGTCAGATATTAAGCCGAAACAATGATTAATTGTTGATTCATCGTCATGATTAATTACAAATTAATTTAAACCTAGATCTGACAGTGTTTTGCATATAACTCATTTCTAGTTTTACATTTCCAGAGTCTGTCAAGTGAGGCTTGTTAATAACAAATTTTTGGGAGAGGCAACCTTCAGACAATCCTTCACTCAAACACCAGTATCCATCCAATCAGGTTGTTTACACAGGTATTAATTTGCCATGTACCTTCTCTCCCATCATGCTCTCTGTTTCTGGCATCCCTTCCCCTCCCCATCTCCACCTTCGAGTCTACTAGACTTTCTTCTGTTTTTTTCACCCTGTCTTCTAACAGTCAAGGGGGGGTTCACTTCATCCTAAAAAATAGTGAGGCATGACACTGCTCCCTGGACTCCAAGCCCAAGATCAATGTTCCTACCAATATACAACTTGCTACATCACAATAAACTCCTTCCAAATTCATACATGGTGTCTGAAGGTTCATTCTCCTGAAAAGAGCATAACAATGGTTTAAATAATGATTTCAAATTTTATTTTTTATTTTTTTTCTTACATTTTTAAATAAAAAAATGATTCCCAATGAATAGTTATGCATTAAGTAGTGGACTGTGACAATAAATCAATGGTAATGATATAAAGGCTGTCAAGCATGTCAACTTGAATTCATGTGTCATCCTGCTAACATGATATGATGAGCTACAGTAAGCCACTTACTTAATATATACATACAGTAATAAAATACAGATGAATAAAAAGCCTTAAATTGGTCATTATGCAGCATTAAATACATCACAACGCACTCGTGGCACAGCTCTCTGCAAACGTATGGACTGCATTGGATAGGAAAACCTACACTTGTGTTTCGATTCTATGCATTAGGCAGTAGTTTACCTCACTTAAATAAATAAAAAAAAAAAAGACAACAAAAAAAAACAATAACATATTCTCTTGCCTGACCTGACAAGATCACTTTTTGTCAGTGCTGTAGAAATCAAAGAGCATTCAAAGATCAATGTAAAGACCGCAAAGCATTGTGGGTGATTACACATATGATCAGTAAGGAATAAAGCAGTGTTGACGAGTGCTTCTCCCAGTGCATTTCACCAACGATGGTGACCTGAATGAGGACACGAGCATTAAAAAAGGTAGAGTCGGTTCGTACAGAGAGATGACTTCTTAAACGCAAAGCAATTTTGTATTGGTCTGGGGTGGTGCAGCTGTTGAAGTTGTAAGACCAAGCCTGAAGACGGCCCCGCAGACGTGACAGTTCCTGGGCGGGCATTATGAACTCACACAAGCTCATACTGTGACATCACAATAATTGCATCCTCAGAATCCCAGCATCCTCAAAGTTCATTTTTTGGCCTGCACTCCCTGAAAGAAGAATGGTGCCAGTAAACTTACAATAGCGGAATTGCTTTGTCAGGTCGTTAATCTTTCCACTGTGTCGTGGTATTTCACGGAATTTAACAACGTAGATGGTTTGTTAGTTGAACATCCCTCTGGTTGTTGATAAACATTTAGGGTGTGATATTGCTGGTGTCTGGAGGGCGGCACATGCCACTCATGCTAATGTAGGTCAGCTACAAACTGAAGAGACCCCTCCAAGAGGCATGATGTCAAGTATGGAATTATTTTTTTTGAAAATGTACATGTGTATTTGATTATTTTATTAAAGAAAAGTATTAAGCTCTCAAGATGCAGGTATTCGAGTTATGTTACTTGGATATTATGCATCATATTATCAGAAGTAATATTTTCATGCAGAATTAAATAACAACAAACAACAACAACAACAACAACAATAATAATAATAATAATAATAACATAACAGTACAGTTGAGAAGTGTTTTCAACATGTGTAATGACAAATTTAATCAAAAATGGTTTTGCAACTGCCCAATAACTCATTTCAATGCTAAATATATACAGTATGTAAATCAAGTGTGAAAATGTTATGAATATTTTACAGAAATGTTATCTTTTAAAACCTTGGTAATTATACCCTTCTGACCTGAGTTGTTCCAAGTATTTTATTCCTTTTCTAACAAGCTTAAATCCCATGTCCCAAACAGAATATGAAAAATGTCTGAATGCAAATTAAGCAGTCAACATGGTGCAGATAGACAGTTTTCTGTATGGGTGTCAAGTGCTTGCACTGGAAAAGCATATACAGGCAGCCACTGGCACATACCCCCCCACACACACAGACATGCACACAAACAAACACATGCACCAACACATTTGGACACACACACACACACACAAATGCAAACTCACAAACACATGGATATACATGCACACACACACACACACACACACACACACACACAGAAACTCACACGAACACACACTCTCTCTCTCACACACACACACACACACACACACACACACGCCCAGTCATGTGCTCCCTTCTCGCCCGACTGACTGCCACATTTTCCACACTCCTATAGCAACAGCGCTCAGCTGCCTTTGTGTTATGCAATGAGCAATCCCAGGCCCTTGAATCAGAAAAAAAAAACAAATGCATTTGCCCTCTAAACATTACAATACTTCTACATAACCTGGTGATCCAAAATGAAAACGGTAATAAAAAATTTAGTCCTTTTTTGTTATCGGAAAAAGCATAATGCTCTGTCAATTGCATCAGCATTGAAGTGGACTGACTGGGTAACCTTGGTGATCCAAGGTTAATGTTTACAAGCATCTCCCTGCTGCTCATGTTCGCTAACCTGCTGTGGCCCTCCAGCCAGCAGGGAGGCAGCAGAGCTTACAGAGACACAAGCAGAATTCATATAATTTTTAAAGCTGCTATTCTGTTTTATTCTTGTGTTATACAAATCATGAGCTAACCGATTGCTAACTGCTCCCGAAAGGCCACAGCCTGTAGCCTGGAGAATACAAAAGGACACAAACGCCACTGTGGAGCAACGCGATGCGAATGATGCCTGTGTGGATGGAAATCTTCGCGGACATTTCTTTAAAAAAAAGAATACGTTTATTTTGAAGCGTATGCATTCATTTTCACAAATACCAGCATTTATTCATGGGCCTTAAAATAGCACTAGCCTTACAAAAAAAAAAAAAATTACATTAAACCAAACCAAACATTTTAAATGTTTTTGTATAATTTAACCACTTTAATATCTGACACATCAATACAGTTCAAAAGAAAATAAATCTGCCTGTGATTTGATTTAAGAATATGAACATGTGATAAACACTAATACAAACACACACACACACACACACACACACACACACAAAATCAAGCCACATGTGATATCATTAAGAATAAAAATGAGAGAGTGGAATGCACATTGATCTTATGTCGCACAAGGTCATTTCAGATATGCCAGTGGTTCCATAAAATGGTTCATCAACTGAAATGTGCCCCTTTATATCCAAACCCTCTGGCGGAATATAAATATGGCTCAATATATTTTGCCAGATCACCATTGTGTGGTGTCAAACGGTACCAGTCATAATGCCAGAAAGGGTTGTGATATCAGTCTTGGAAATACCGCCAATGCGTTATGCCAGAGTGGTAATTGGCGCTGTCATGGCTGTTTATACAGTCTGACTTACATCAGAGGTTAATACCGCGTGAACCGGCTCGTTATATCTCACACTGGACCTGGAGTCGTCCTTTTAATCATGGCAATGACAATCACTCACGTTTTCCCAGGGCCTGTGGTGTTGATGGATTATTTGGGGAAAGAGTCGGGGGCCATTGCCCCAAAGAACACCCGCAACCCCCACCCCACTACATACACAAACACGCACATGCACACACAAACATGCAAACACACACACACACACACACACACACACACACACACACACATGCACAAACGTGAAAACACACACAAACACACACATGCCCAAACAGACACACACACACACACACACACACACACATACAGAAGGACACATATACAAACACACACACACATACAGAAGCACACATATACACACACAAACACACAGACACATGCGTGCACTCAAACACCCACACATCCACACGCACACACACACATACACACGTGTGTGCGCTCAAACACACACACACATACACACACACACACACACACACTTCATCTGGTCTCTGCAGGAGCTTTTTATCCCATTCACCC
This sequence comes from Albula glossodonta, assembly GCA_019788955.1. Lineage (NCBI taxonomy): Eukaryota > Metazoa > Chordata > Actinopteri > Albuliformes > Albulidae > Albula > Albula glossodonta. The sequence continues at coordinate 66,807 of JAFBMS010000076.1, forward strand.
TCACCCACACAGCCAGCTCACAGCTCACCCAAGGCCTTTCCCCCTTCAGCAGCACGAGATCAATCGGTTTACCCAGGGAACTGAAGCCTTCATTTGTTTCTACACCTGTGTTTGCATTCTATTCCTTTTCTTTCTGCGATTTGATGATTTTTCCTTTTTTTCTGGAGAAAGAAAAAACCCTCCATCTTGCACTATATGATCATATAACTGTAAAAAAAACACACATTGAGGAGATGTACAGAAAAGTGCAATTGTTTAAAAAGGAATTTTGCAAAAAATATATTAAAAAAAAGAAATTTTCCGTAAAGTATCGAAACATCTCAGAGACATCTACCATTCAGTTGGGGGTTCTAATGACTGGAAACGTAGACTCTGGAAGACCAAAACAGCCCTGTATATAACTGTGGATCCAGCTCTAAGTGGGCAGCAAGTGAAATGCTGGGCTGTGAAATCGGTCTCAAAACAGCGAGTAACAAATAAGCAAACTGTCAGTATTTTCATTATTTGGGGTAAAAGGAAACAGGGTGAAACCACCCCCTGGTCTAATTGAAATCGAAATCTTTGACTCCCACAATGGACTGCTTTGGCTCACACTGCCAGCGGAGAGTAGAACAGCCCCACTCAATATCAGATCAGCCAAGAAGGGCTCCATGCTTGTACCATGTTCGCTGGCTCTGTTATCATCCGAGAGAGGCGGGCAGCACCGCGGACCGTGACAAATTCATCAGCGTTCTCGAGAGCATGCGGGCCCATTCGCTGAAGCAATCATCAGATCAGACTGTTACAAGCGCTGCTCCTTTAAGCGACCGAGCTTCAGCTGACACACATCTGATATGAAGATGTGCGTTGTGTTTAACCGTTTCATTTCAGATCACCGGATACATATCACAGCTTTAGATCCGCTTGCATGAATCAGTATCCACTGCCCAGAAAAGCTTTATCATTTTATTACAGTAATGACAAAGTCAGGCATTCCTCTTCAAGTGTATATTACAGAACTGAAAATTGTATTATTTTTTTTACCCAGCCTACATGAAGGCAATATAATACCATCAGCTTTTGTAAAGTTATACTGTCTTAGTTATTATGTTATGTTATGTTAAAAGTGTATATATATTATAATGTGGCAGATGATCAAATCCAGAGAGTTTTACTCACACACACACACACACACACACATTATACATTAGAAGCCCTGCTGTGTATTCTCTGTTAGGCCTGTAACACTGCTTTCTCCATCATAACTCCATCTCCTGCAGCCATCCCATAATCCCCACCCCGGGCATACCCATTTTATCTCTTTAAAAAAGTCTCCCTCCAGACAGTCCTCCACTCCCCTGGACCAGAAGTGTCAAACCTCAGTCCTGCAGGGCCACGGTGTCTGCAGCATGTTGGCATGTTTCTGCACTTTAGCCAATCATTGGCTTAAATGAAGCACTTAGGTGTTCACACACGTGCTCTCCAAGACCTGGATTTCCTGATCTCTCCACATGCATCTCGTTGACCCTACTCAATGCTCTCTTGAGACTAATTTTTTTACTACCCTGTGTTGCACCTCCACCAAACTCCAAGGAGGTGCTTTGCCATTAAACAAATTGTCAATTGCCACTTCTGATAAACCCCACAATGAGTGGGTGCTTGAAACGAATGTCACAATCAGTGAGAGCATAAAATTAATCCCACAATCAGTGTGCCCACAAAATGAATCCCACATTTAGTGAAAACACAAAATGAATCCCACATTTAGTGAAAACACAAAATGAATCCCACATTTAGTGAAAACACAAAATGAATCCCAAATTTAGTGAGCCCACAAAATGAATCCCACATTTAGTGAAAACACAAAATGAATCCCACATTTAGTGAAAACACAAAATGAATCTTACATTTAGTGAAAACACAAAATGAATCCCACAGTCAGTGAGCACACAAAATGCATCCCACATTTAGTGAGTGCATAATGAATCCCACAGTCAGTGAGCACACAAAATGAATCCTGCATTTAATGAGTGCATAATGAATCCCAAAATCAGTGAGCACACACAATGAATCCCACATTCAGTGAGTGCATAATGAATCCCACAGTGAGTGAGTGCATAATGAATCCCACATTCAGTGAGTGCATAATGAATCCCACAATCAGTGAGCACACAAAATGAATCCCACATTCAGTGAGTGCATAATGAATCCCACATTCAGTCAGCACACACAATGAATGCCACAGTGAGTGGGTATATACTATGATAAACTATTCAAACCAGGCAAAGTCTCCACAAGAGTTTCTGATGGCACCAATCTGAACCGATCTGAAAGAAGCCGAGGCTGAGAAGAGTTTACGAAGCTTGCGAGATATGCCATCAGATCCTGAGAGGCCGGGTTCGAGAATGCAACCTCATCACTGTCTCACTTATGTCAGCCCACAGAAATGTGAAACAATACGCATCTTGTGATTAGCCAGCCCAAAAATAAATTGCATCACTAACTTCACCGTAGTAGCATGCAGACTGCGTTTTTGTAACAAGCAGTACTGTGAGGACTTTCGGACTGTACCAGACTTTATCAAAGCCATATCATTTCTATCTTTGTGATAGACAATGACAGCGCATTCTCTGTAATTAGGACAGAGCCAAAACGCCTTTTGACTGTCTGAGTCAACATACTGTAGAATCAATGAAAATGACAATCCCAGGGTAATTACTAAATCGTTTTATTTTTTTTTTCTTTCTTGTCTTTTTTGCTTTTTGGGACGCATTCATTTTTTCACTGATGTCTCCTCAGATTCTTCTCAGTTCTTCAAGTCTAGCATGAACGTGACCTCATTTTTTCTTTTCCTCATCGTCTTGTAAATCGCATCAATTTGTCTCCGTCTCACCTCCCTGAGTACCGCGCCTTTTTAAGAAGGGAGCTGAAAGGTGCGGATCACAGAGAGAAATCTCTGTATTTATGCTGATGACAAGGGGAGGTCTCCTCCACAGACTGTGTTTCATCCAGCCTCATTCAGTGAATGGCGGCAAAAGGCCCCATTTATTTGGGTCAGTTCAATGTCACACATGATCAGGCTCTGCGCACTTCACAAAGCAGTGATGCTTATCTGCTAAAATAATCATAATAATAATTAAAAAAAAAAAAAAAAAAAAAAAACAGCATTCTGGGTGATTTTGAATTTCCAAGCAAACAGTGGGAAGTAATTTTCAGGAATTACACTCCCATAATCCACAGCATCTGATACTTCATATATTAACATAACTGAACAGCATACACTCAGGGTAAAGTCAACTATGGTAGACTATTCCTGTTTGTAATGGGATATATTTGGTCCTGATTGGACTTAAAACAGCTCTGAACAGTTTAATTAACCGTGATACAATTGATTTTACACTGATGCACTCTCTGTATAGACACGGCACAAAATAAAAACTAATTATGGGAACAGGCCTTGAAGCATATGTTATAGAATAGAGGGATGTTTGATTATGAACTGACTGATCAGGTGTTAAGAAACATATTTACCAATGACAGATATTGTTACTGTGTGTGCGATTGCATTTGTGAGTGCTTGTGATTGGGGACATACAAAAACAGATGTAAGAACCCTCAAGAAAAATGGAACACCACAGCTAGGAAAAATACATGATCCATAATGAATTATTCCTGTCTAACCCCAACCCAACATTAAATTAACCTACTCTACCAAGTGCACAACTGCACATGATAACACAATAATCCCCAAACAACAAGCAACACAATCCCAAAACATTACCACTGAAATGAAAAAATCTACACCACAACCAAAAACCACAATCCCACCCACACATAAACCCCACAAACAATAAATAAAACAACCATGAACAAAAATAAGGCAATCATAATCATAATCCACAATCAATAAAAAACACAAAGACAACCTCAAACCCCAACAGTCAATAAACAATAGAGGCCCATTTAGGAAACGGTTAATAACACAATTCCACCCCAAACCCCCCCCCCCCCCCCCAAAAAAAAAAAAAAAAAAAAGATAAATAAATAAATAAAAAATAAACCTGCACAACAATAAACAACCCAGAGACTCTCCGGCTCAATAATAACTGAGACAGGCCCACCGGCACCGCAATAAACAAAGAGGTCCCATGTGAGCAATAGCACCACACACAACAATTAATGCGGTGCAATCACCTCTGGCAGCGATCCCACTCTGCATGCAGGAGGAGTGGCCACACACTGCCCCAGAGAGCTCCAGTGAACGGCCAGTGCCGGGGAACGCCACTGGCTCCAGAACAGGCGATATCCTCTGGAGTCTTGACCTGACATGTCTCTGTCTTTGATGTGCTAAAAAATGATACAAACCATTTCTGAAGGTTATTATTTATTTTATGAGTCATAACCTGGTAAAATATTGAATTCCCATATTTAACTTTCAGACACATTTTGGCACTGGATTCATCATATGATCATTCCTGGTTATTCCCCATGTCTGGGTGCGTCCATCACACATGTGGTGACACACACTGGTTTTAAGAAGCTGGACTTGATTCATTTGGGGAAAAAAAGCCCCACTTACAAAACAATTAACAGCAGACATGGACAGTTATGGAGATGTATGAAAACTCCTGATATAACTTAAAACACTCCTAAACCAAAAATATAAAGAGGCAGAAATTTCTTTTTACTGGATGTGTATGACTGGACCACACACTCCCCCAACTTCTTCCCACCAACCCCGCCCCACACACACACACACACACACACACAAACACACACTTACTAACTAAATAAATAAAGAAATAAATAAAAGCCGCCAATAGATCTACAGGAATACCCCTGTGATGTCACATTTATAACTAATTTTCCATGGGGCCTGACACTTGGTTATTGTGTTTTTTTCAGGGTGTAGAGTAGTGTGAAAGCTTCATTGGTGTTATCCTATCTTTCACTTTGAGCTGAGTCATGGGACTGCAGTAATTTGTCAGTTTCTCCTCTGTGCGAATGACACCATCACTGGCTCTGTGTGCGTCCAGCCCCTCCGCCCAGTGTCCCAGTAACCACAACGACTCTGAACAACAGTAATTTAATAAGTATGCATAAAATAAAATTAAACATAAATAATGCAGTATAGCATGAAATAAAATATAAAATATAGAAAAAAAGACCTATCTGAGGGGAATGAAAGCAAATAAAGCAAAACAGACATTTTCAAAGGCGGTTATATTTCACTGAAATGTTACCATGGGGAATAAATTTTGACAAGTAAACCCACATTCTGTATGCTGCATAGATATTACACTGGTTTCCTAAAAGATTATGGAAAACTGCTGTTCACTTTATTTTGCATACTTTCCGCTCATCTATAAACCCAGCTCAGCACTCTGGACTGTAACATCAAGAGTTCACGTCTTCCACGCTGAGATCTTTGAGTTTTTGGAAATACTCTAAAATGACTAATTCTATCCGATGAAAGCTGTACAACCTCATTATCTAGTCATAAGAGAAATATCTAAATATCTAAATCCACTCAACCAGGGCAAAATATGATCACATGCATATTGCATATCCACTACCAGACATAACTCATAGGAACCAACAATTTAAACAGGAATCCCATTTATAATAGATACAGTCACCCCATTCAGTCATAAATAAAGCTATTACACATGACATCAGAGCAGAACGCAATATTTCATGATTAAAGTTTAAACATCCTCTTCATCTCTCCATCCATCCTCAGTCAGTATGTACAGTATGTATAAATTGTGTCTCTGTTCCTAACTCTTTGGAATACCAACAGGCCAACTCATCTCTGAAAAGTTATCTCTCCAACTTCACTGTCCATTTGTGGATTCCACAGAAAACCATGATGGCAGCTGCTTCTTTTTTTTTTAAATCATATTTCCATTGGTTGAGCTCAGACAGACTACACATTACATGCAGGAGACACAGGTGATACAGGTGATGCAGGTGATGGAGGTGACACAGGTGACACAGGTGATGCAGGTGATGGAGGTAACACAGGTGACACAGGTGATGCAGGTGATGGAGGTAACACAGGTGACACAGGTGATGCAGGTGATGGAGGTGATACAAGTGACACAGGTGATGGAGGTGACACAGGTGACACAGGGGATGCAGGTGATGCAGGTGATGGAGGTGATACAGGTGACACAGGTGATGGAAGTGACACAGGTGACACAGGTGATGCAGGTGATGGAGGTGACACAGGTGACACGGGTGATGCTGGTGATGGAGATGATGAAGGTGACACAGGTGACACAGGTGATGCAGGTGAATTGTCATTTTTAAATGACATTTCTTGCTCAGTGGGGGTCTCGGGCCTCGTCTCCATGCAAAGCTGCTCCCTGAAAAATGGTAATGTTAACAAACTCTCCGCACAAACTTGGATTGAATACATGCGCACAAGGTAGTGACTAAAAAAAAAAACAAACTGCCATTATCATGGTTCTGAGATGGCATGGGTCATGTTTTCATGGCATTTTTTGGTTTTTGGTACACTTATACCCTGAGGGAGGGCAATGTCAGACATTATAAACATTATAAAAATAATGGCACTGACTAACCATTTCACTCAATGTAATTTGATTTTTTTCCCCACAGAGAAGGCTGTGTATGCCAATGGCTCTCTCCACACTGCACGAGTTGTTGGCAAATACTTTGGTGAGCATCACAGAGACAGTCCAGCATGACTTATCTTGACAGCCCCTGCTATATATCAAACCCTGTAGTTCAGAGTCGCATATCAACCCAAGCCTGAAAATAGGCTTTTTTAGTGAAATCACTGAAAGTGTGAATATTTTGGCAGTAGAAGTCAGTTCTCTGGCTTCCCCTGAAATGACGTTCCAGAGGCTGCGATGTACGTGCTGGCATACGTTGTGGATGAGAGAGACGTAGCTACCTTGACAGTAAAAGTACTAGGGGCACATGAGGGGGTGTTACTCCTCCAACTACCCGACACACCACTCTCCTCTGCTGTTTCATGAGCATTACCCTGAGTGCAATATGGGAGCAGGTCTGGTTGGAGTAGGCCTTTAGCTGTATGGCATACCGGAGCAGGTCTGGTTGGAGTAGGCCTTTAGCTGTATGGCATACTGGAGCAGGTCTGGTTGGAGTAGGCCGTTAGCTGTATGGCATACCGGAGCAGGTCTGGTTGGAGTAGGCCTTTAACTGTATGGCATACCGGAGCAGGTCTGGTTGGAGTAGGCCTTTAACTGTATGGCATACCGGAGCAGGTCTGGTTGGAGTAGGCCTTTAGCTGTATGGCATACCGGAGCAGGTCTGGTTGGAGTAGGCCGTTAGCTGTATGGCATACCGGAGCAGGTCTGGTTGGAGTAGGCCTTTAATTGTATGGCATACTGGAGCAGGTCTGGTTGGAGTAGGCCTTTAGCTGTATGGCATACCGGAGCAGGTCTGGTTGGAGTAGGCCTTTAACTGTATGGCATACCGGAGCAGGTCTGGTTGGAGTAGGCCTTTAACTGTATGGCATACCGGAGCAGGTCTGGTTGGAGTAGGCCGTTAGCTGTATGGCATACCGGAGCAGGTCTGGTTGGAGTAGGCCTTTAACTGTATGGCATACCGGAGCAGGTCTGGTTGGAGTAGGCCTTTAGCTGTATGGCATACCGGAGCAGGTCTGGTTGGAGTAGGCCTTTAGCTGTATGGCATACGGGACCAGGTCTGGTTGGAGTACGCCGTTAGCTGTATGGCATACCGGAGCAGGTATGGTTGGAGTAGGCCTTTAACTGTATGGCATACGGGACCAGGTCTGGTTGGAGTAGGCCGTTAGCTGTATGGCATACCGGAGCAGGTCTGGTTGGAGTAGGCCGTTAGCTGTATGGCATACCGGAGCAGGTCTGGTTGGAGTAGGCCTTTAACTGTATGGCATACCGGAGCAGGTCTGGTTGGAGTAGGCCTTTAGCTGTATGGCATACGGGAGCAGGTCTGGTTGGAGTAGGCCTTTAGCTGTATGGCATACCGGAGCAGGTCTGGTTGGAGTAGGCCTTTAGCTGTATGGCATACCGGAGCAGGTCTGGTTGGAGTAGGCCTTTAACTGTATGGCATACCGGAGCAGGTCTGGTTGGAGTAGGCCGTTAGCTGTATGGCATACCGGAGCAGGTCTGGTTGGAGTAGGCCTTTAACTGTATGGCATACCGGAGCAGGTCTGGTTGGAGTAGGCCTTTAGCTGTATGGCATACGGGAGCAGGTCTGGTTGGAGTAGGCCTTTAGCTGTATGGCATACCGGAGCAGGTCTGGTTGGAGTAGGCCTTTAGCTGTATGGCATACCGGAGCAGGTCTGGTTGGAGTAGGCCTTTAGCTGTATGGCATACGGGAGCAGGTCTGGTTGGAGTAGGCCGTTAGCTGTATGGCATACCGGAGCAGGTCTGGTTGGAGTAGGCCTTTAGCTGTATGGCATACGGGAGCAGGTCTGGTTGGAGTAGGCCTTTAGCTGTATGGCATACGGGAGCAGGTCTGGTTGGAGTAGGCCTTTAACTGTATGGCATGGCCTTCTCACTTGTGAGACCTGAACCCAAGCGATCATGTGTAGGCCTTTTCCACTTCCATCGACAAAACAAGAGATAACTGACCTTCTGAGGCAAAAGCCCTACTTATGGAAGACTGTTGTATTCTCCTCAGGCTCTTGTAGACTCTATAGCTCTGTGCATGCTGGCTATAGATGATGGCCTTGTGCCTTTTAAAGTATCTTTGTGTTGCTGTGATTTCAATGACTTTATTTACACCGTATATCTGTGTGTGTACATGTTAGTGTGCATGCATGCGAATAACAACATAAATACTTTATTTTTACTATTTTGTTACTTTTAACACTTGTAATTTAAACAAATGAGTAGCACAGCAAGTAGAGATGTTTTATACTGTGCCCTTTTTGCAGAAGCTCAGAAGAAGAGAGCATAAAGTTACACTGGATGACACGTTACTCCTTCCCATTTGTCCTCTGTCTGTCTCCTTACTATTACCAAGGCGACTCTGTGTCACCAGCGACAGTTAACACCTCTGAGGCACAACAGAGCGCCGCACATCCCTCCATTATCGGGCTCGGTCCTCCCCACACGCCGGGGGTGTGAAACAGCTTCTGAGGAGAGGAATTAGCGCTCCTCATCCACAGAGCTCTGAGGAAACGGACCCACAGGCCTGCCGGATCATACTCTGACCCGGTCTGGTGTCACTTTATCACAGAGGCTATGAAAAATATATACACATGAAATGAAAAAAGAAAAAAGTGCTTCCAAAAAATACATATAATCCTTGTACAACTACTCAGCTTCTGAGTGATTATAAATTATTAAATAGTTTGCCATGCCTTTCATTTTTGTATTCATAAGAATGTGTGTCAAGTACAAAATTCTGTATAAAAATCACCACTTTTAAAAAAAAACTTTTATACTCTCTTGGAACCATATGTAGTAATAACCTATGCTGCTGAATTTAACTGTCCAGGTTTACTTTGTGGTAATATATTAATTATAACCATTGTTACTTGTATTATTATTATATTATTAATGATAATAAAATAATGTTACAAAGAGTTGCATATTCAGAAATACAATTTCCAGAGCTCTCCACATTTTAAGATTCAAGTGAAGAGGGAAGTACAAGATCATACATACACATTATTTTGATCTTGATCTTGCAGTTAAACAAAGAGGACATTATATTTCAGCTATCTTCAAAAACATATTATATATCCCAATTTTAAGAGCCCAGTACAGTCTGGCAGCTGAACTCAACTTCACAACTTCTGTAGGTTTGGGACAACACAGCCAATCAAGTCCTACCCTCTGAAGCACATGACGTCATTCACTGCTTTGTTTAAAACCATGATCCCCCTGCTAAGTGCTCTCATAGATTTAGTATGTAGGATGTACATGCAGACTTATAGTCACCTGACTGACCTGCAGGGGTTGCTAATGCTTGGTGAGACGTGCTTATCCTACCTACCGAATCCCTCCCTCTCTGGGTTATTCTGCCACAAATCATGTGCCTCTCTGCCAACCACAATACATTCATGAGCTGGCTACGTATTGAAGTAGATTCATCAAACACAGAGGCTACTTGGCTCGGCTGGTGGACTGTGAAGGGAAAAGAACCAGCTTGTATCAGCCTGTTATACATGTGTACGCTTGTCTGCAATCTCTGAGAGTCAGGGGCCATTTCTGTTATGAGACTGGCCTTCTAATACAAGGGGATATTTCACATGAAAAGTCAGAAGCTTGGTCAAAAAGCCTATGTACAAGCACACTTACACACACAGTCACAAATACACACACACACACACACACACACACACACACACATTCCACTTTCAGACACATCACACTGGCAAAAAGGGACTGTTGTAACAATGCTCTCATGGGTAATTTTTGAAGAAGTGGAACATCAATTGAATAGTTAGTATGGACTTGAATACCAAATCAGATGGAAAGCTAATTGTATTTTCCAGGCTTTGGAGGGCTATGGAATAATGAGACATTATGTGCTTTAATGAGAAACGCATCATTGATTAACATTCATCATGGCCGATCTCACGTAATTCCTGTCACCTGAGAGGTATCCAGCACGTGTGACAAAGCTCAGCTTTATTTTTCCATGAAGAAACTGTAGTCAATGGGAACTCAGTGTTCCTCATGAGAGTATGAGAGTTTATTAAAATACTCTGCTGTGTGTGTGAATGGGCTGATTGGGAGAAGGACTTTTGAGTTTAAACTTGAGACTGATGTTTACACAACACATCTACATTTCCAGACTACAGACGACCCTATCAGACAGTGAGGAATAAAAAAAAAAACAGTTTCATTATTACTTTACATGAAACCTCTGTGCCCTTGTAATATAGCGGCTTGAATAAACTTCAGCGGTTACAAGCTGCCTAAACTAGACTGCAATATGGAGATGGTGCTTTTATATTATTATTATTATTATTATTATTATTATTATTACTTTTCTATTCATGGAATTCAATTTCATTTTTTTAAATATTGTAAGGACACAGACTGGGATCCAATTGCAGTCAGAAATGATCACTTTAATAAGACAACTGAAATGGTAGACAGGAATGTAAACTGGTCAAAAAACAGGGGAGGTAGCAGTCCCAAACAAATCCAAAAGAGAACACAAGGTCAAGCAATCAAGTTCAAAATTGCAGTAGGCAAACACGATTAGAACAGCACAGGCTTAGTGAAGTCACATGAACAATACCTCACAATGGGACAAGAGAGACAGACTCCTTAAGTAGCAGGAGTTGAGTGAATGATCAGGTACAGGTGCATTCAATGAGCCAGTGAGGTTGAGTAGGGCTGAAGTGGGCGTGGCAGAGCTGGCTGACTAGGAGTGGGCGTGGCTGAGCTGGCTGACTGGGAGTGGGCGTGGCTGAGCTAGCTGACTGGGAGTGGGCGTGGCTGAGCTGGCTGACTGGGAGTGGGCGTGGTTGAGCTGGGCTGAAGTGGGCGTGACTGAGCTGGCTGACTGGGAGCAGGTGTGACAAATATGCATCGGCTTACAATCCTGTTTACTTGACAACATGCGTCAAATATATTCATCTTTTAAGCAACAGCATTTGCACCTGTGGTTAAAGTGTGAGCAAATCTGAAATGTGACAGCACTGTAAAATGAAACATTACAATATTTATCTTGACACATTTTCTCCTTTAACACTGCAGCCAACAGTTATATGTCATCTTTTACGAATCATAACAGTTGTGATGTCACCCAATGCACTGAATATCCCAATTATCACATTATCACATTTGGGGTCATTAGGTGATCTAACATTAAGAGTGGTGTTGGATTCAGTAATATCTCTTCTGAAAGGGTGTTGAAATTGAAAATGTATTGATGTCACCATGATTGTACTACTGTCTTTCACCTTTAAAAAATAAATAAATAACATTGTATGTGAAAGATGTTGCACCGCTGGAATATTGCATTCATAATCTATTTGTAATTATTGTTAATTCCTTTTCCCAGCTGTCAATTCACTGGGGTCATTGTTTGCAATATATAGCTCTGTTTCAGTTAAATTGATTTGTGAATTGTATGAACATATTTGATCAGTGCAATACCTACATGTATTTGCATTCTTTGAATTAAACAATCTAAGAAATGGCACTGGCAGACACGACAAAAATGTGATTGTTCTTTGAGGATTAAATGCATAAAGCAATGCAAGACATGCCTTGCATATAGAAAAAATATATGGAACAACTAGGGAGTATCAAAGAGAAATACTCCAACAGTGTTAAGACAATTCAAACAGTGATAGTGAAAAGTGATACAGATTTTTTGTGTAAACATGATTTGCAGAATCAAGTATTAGCTGGTTTTTTATGATACTTTTTATGAACTGTAAATAAACCAGAGGGATCATGTGGGTTGCAAAGTCTTTGTTCATTCCACACAACACACTGTCCCTGGGTGACAAAGTTAAAGAAAAGTTCAAGAAAATGCACTGTAAACATCACCTGTGGAAATTCACAAAGGCAGCGAATAAAATACACTTTTCTGTGGATTCAGATGGATTACTGTCAGACTACAAACAGACTGTGCAGGTGTTGGTGTTGAGTTGTTTTTCAGGAACTTATCTGACTTATGTTCTCAGTTAAGGTTGGGAGGGCGAACGCTGTCGAGCATATCCTTTTCTGTCTTTCCTCGCAGGCAGGAGAGGTGAAGGCATGTGAAAAAGAGAGTTGACTCAGGCCTCTGTGTTCTTCATTCTCTGGAGATTACAGCGCTCGCTTTCCAGGAGTAATGTCCTTTTTATTTATTTATTTATTTATTTATTTATTTATTTATTTATTTATTTATTTATTTATTTATTTATTTTTCATTTAGCAAAACTGTCTACTCTAGGAAGCAAACGAAACTTTTTTAAAAAACCTTTCCCCAGCATTATTTCTGAGACTGATAACAGCTGTGAGTTGCATTGTTTTGTAGATCAGGGCTAAACACAGAGCACTCGTGCCATGCCAGGAGCCGAACAAAACACACCATCACGTTTTATGACACCAAATATATTTCAAACCAAATGCCAAATTAAACACTCATGTAATTGTTGATTAAATATTATCAGAGCATTTTTTGTTCAAGATGTAACACATAAAAAAGTATAATAATTTTACTACTGTAGCCATGTCCTCTGAATCCTAGTGAAAGATAGAGCCCTGATTCGAAAAAAACCAAACATCAAAGTCCCCTTCCCACCTGCACAGGTGTATAAGATAAATAAGCCAAGATCAAACAGAACACGGACCAGACTGGCATGCAGGTCTGCAAAATTTATGGGCACAAAGGATATACATTTCAGGGAATAGAAACGTCAGGAAATAGAGTTAAAAACTTCTGCACCATGTATTAGAATGTCTTGGGAACATTATTTGGTAGAGGTCTGGAGGTGATTTATGGGCCATTAGGAGATCAGCAGATCATTGGAACATCATTGGACCCAGGTGTAACCATGGCACCAAGCCAAACATATGCAATATTGTAAAATAATAACACTTCAATATTCAGCGATACAACCACGCATAAACGAATATCATTGTCTCACTGTGTCTCTACTATTAACACTTGAGCCAGCCATCCACAGAGCACACCTACATTGTGAGTTCATGTTAAAATACTGGCTCCTGATCTGCAGGTCATGTTTCAAAGGGGTATGTCTTGAGAAGGGGACAGGGCAATGAGTAGAGTGCCAGGGGTACAATGCACAGTATATTTTAATCTCATAATAATGTGAGAATAGTGTTATTATTACATAATAGTTATACAGATCTGTTATAAACCTATTGTAACAAGAGTTTGAACATCTTCAATAGGGGAGTGAGGGAGCTGTGGGAATTAGGTGGGCGTGGTTACTTTGTCAGCAGGAGAAAGGTGGAGCTGAATAAGGAAGAGAGGCAGGGCAGCAAACTGCCATTTTAACAGCCAAACAAGCCTGCCAGGCCAAGTGCAATATCGAAACAATTATGAAAAAATCTGAAACACATCTAAAATGAAAGATAAATCATAAAACAGAACATAGAGCTACAAAACCCAAGGGATATCTGGCCTGTAGGCAATTCAGGCTCAGAAACTGGCATCCAGTCCAAAGCTAAACAACCCTCACATTAAAGGACTGGGATCTGGCCCTCCTTACAAACCACCGATGAGGCAACAGGCCACAGCTGTCATTATCAGCAACGAGCTGAAAGTGCCACCATACCAAGCCTGCTCTGTTATTCTATCTATCTATCTATCTATCTATCTATCTATCTATCTATCTATCTATCTATCTATCTATCTATCTATCTATCTATCTATCTATCCACCCACCTATCAATCAATCAATCCATCCATCCATCCATCCATCCATCCATCCATCCATCCATCCATCCATCCATATCTATCTTTTTGATAATTCCAAGGCCAACGCTTTACCTGATCTTATGATGTCATGTAGTGTCTTAATGCCTTTAACAATGATACGAACAGTGGTAGTTCCTAACTAATTATACACAATCAATTACTCAAGCACAAGGGTTAGGGTTAGGGTTAGGGATAGGGTTAGGGCTGGTGTGACTGCAAAGCTCCCTTTGCTCTGAGTAAAGGAAACCTGCACTTGCATGGGGCTCCAGGTGGCTCACACAGAAAAGTCACCTGTTTGGGAAGCAGAGGTGGACCCTGTGAGTTGGGACTTGATTCCCAGTTGTGACTTTACAGGCTACGGCTGGAGGTCCGCCATGGCAAGGCAGCAATTAAGGACATGATGAGGCTCAAGCCAGTTAAATGAATTGGCTCCATCGCACTTCAGTGGCCCCTCCTGTTTACCTGAGCACCTATAGATGGGCAAATCAAAAACGCAGCTGACTTTGTCATCCACCGAAACCAGAGGCAGCATTTAATTGGTGGTGTGACGACAGTCTGAAAAGAATTGAGGGACGATTTTCACGTAAGTCATTATTAACCTCAGCCCACACTTACTGAAACATTCATGATTACGAAGACAAGCCCATGGTAATTAAAGATAAGCCGTGATGCTCTTTCGCCAACATTCCTTTCAGCTCCTCCTTGCTGGCCCCATGTCGATCACCGTCTGCGTTTTTCCCCGTTTCACCCTGTTACTTCTACACCTTCGCCATATGCGGCCATGGTTTTGATCCCAGTCGTAACAGACCATCAGTCACCACTGAGCCTCACAACAGGTGACCCGGCACAAACGCGTTCCGCACCCCGGCCTCATGCTGGCTCCGTAATTGCTGTCGCAGGTGAACTCTGTTAAAATGGACGATTTCAGATTATCTCCGCAGAGCTCCAGAGCGGGCTGGATAGTGTTATCAAACGATAAAAATAAAGACTCCCGGGGACTGGATCCCTCAAGAAAAGATAAGAAGTAAAAAAAAGAGAGACTATTAACCTGATATAGCATCATTAAAGAGGCATTAATCAAGACCAGGAATGCACAAGGATAACGAGGGATGATAGAGAGAGGTAACACCTCTTCCAACAAGTTGTCTTTAGTAGAATCTCTTTGGTACTTAAATGCTTTCGCTGGAACATTGTTTTATTTTGAGTTATTTTACAAAGCTGGGTCACATGGACTAAGCTTACATACCACGTTACACATGGCCTCACCTGCTGTGCACAGTATGGGGGGAGTTATTCATCAGCACTTTGCATTCACTCCTATTAATAAAATACATGCTTATATATTTTTTTGTGTATGTTAAAATTTGTATGCATATTCATATGGTACACACACACACACACACACACACACACACACAAACATGAATTGAACAAAGTCCCTCCCTTGTGTTCTGAAATAAAAAAAAAATTGGTTTAGTAGCCTAATTTTTATTAGCTGATAAACATTTTCAATGGATTTGTCCTTAATCCTCAAGAGTAATGTTATGCCATGGACAGGCTACACCTCATGCAAACAATTACACTCTCATATTCCTGGAGACCCAGCCTCTTTCTCTCATATGAAATGTTTTTAATTCCCTCCATAAAAGAAGATGGTTTTTATCACAATTTCATGTGTCGGTGGCAGGACAGTTATGATAAGAAAAAATAGATTCTCTCCTTTTTGAAAACTGATTACCACAATCTTGTGCTGTTCTCATTGGAGTTGGGATTCAGATTTTTTGAGGTACAGCCATCGATTGTCAACAGCGAATAAAAGTTTAAGAGCGTTACTTGACATTTTATTACCTGCTATATAGGAAGAAATTATAATTTAAAAAAAGTTTGTTTCTGTAGACTGGCGAGTGGCTCATTCTGTTAAGGCGCTGTTCCAATATGGTGATGGACCCCACAGTCTGCATCCTGTTAGGGCACTGTTCCAGTGTGTGGATAGGCCCCACAGTCTGCATCCTGTTAACGCACTGTTCCAGTGTGTGGATAGGCCCCACAGTCTGCATCCTGTTAACGCACTGTTCCAGTGTGTGGATGGGCCCCACGGTCTGCATCCTGTTAACGCACTGTTCCAGTGTGTGGATGGGTAAACCACAGTTTCACATGCTTGGAGGAGGGCATGCTTGACTTCCAAAACCACAGCTGAGACTGTGGCAATGACCTTGGGCTGCTGGGTACAAACCAGATATATATGTGCATTGTCTAATGTTTGTTTGTACAATGAATAAAATTAATATCTAATTAAATCCATCTGTCCTGTAAACAGTAAAGAAATATATTATGGCTCTTTTTAAAACTTGGATATGGAAGCGATACAAAGATATGATATCATTTATGATTTCATTTATAATTTAAAGATATCATTTGAAAGACCTGGCATCAAGCCAGTTTCCCTAAAATATGAACAACAGTAAAATCAACACCATGTCAACAACCAGCCCAAAAATTGAGCTGCCTTTTATATTTATACAAATTTTTATAAAGCCCAATTATAAAGAGGACATCTACGTTTGGTTTGACAAACTACGAAAGATTGTGCACTGGACCAGTTGTGAATTTATATTAACTGCAGGTGGATTCAACCATTCAACCATTATCTACTTCTAGGCTATGTACAAATAAATTCATTGTGTCTGGATGAGAAGATTAATCCCTGAATAGTGATTTAAAAGGAGACCTTATGCATTTTTATGCGGATGTGAAGATCACTCAGCGTGGATTGTTTGCAAAAACAGTAGCAACACAATTTAGTAAAACAAAAGACTCATGTCAAGCATATGTCAACAATGTCAGTTAAGCAAACATGAATAGAGTTGTGTTTCTGAACGTCATCCAGCGTGTTTGTAAATAAACCCATGCTGGGCTGATAATCTGCAAACCGCTGCTTTTAGTATTGAACAATGTCATGATGTCACGCCTGTTGCTGCTGCTTGGATTAGAGAGATGTTATTTGTTTAGTTATTTATTTTTGGATTACGGTATCGATCGAGGTTTCAGACGAGTCCTGTGTGTTTAATTAAATCGTGGGGCTGCTCTGGGGATGAGCAACATGTATAACCTAATAAATCGGCCAATCAAGCACTGTCGCGGTGGGGTTCCTTGTGGAACGGCCTCCTGGGAAGGATGACTCACCAGTTCATTCATCAACATTAAAAACTAAATAATGAAAATGTTAAAAACCACGGACCAAAGAAAACACAACCATGACCTCCATCATCGTTTGCATAAACTTGTGTCTCTTAATTTTGTTCCCAATAGAAATATCAACTTTCCCATTCCAGGCTAGGATGTGTGCTGGCTTGAATTGTAGCAGTGGAACGAGCCAGTTTTTAAGAGCTGTGATTCAAATTACTGTAAAACGTGGAACATTGGGAGGTTTTATTTTTGGTGGTGGTGGCGGGGGTGGGGTAGGCTGAGGGTGGATTTTGGGGAGATCGGCAACAATGACATAAAAGGTGGGTGTAGTTAGGCAAAATTCATAAAAGAGGTTCAGCTGGAGCCAAAAAGGGTTGGGCGAGTAAGATTAGATTCTGAAGAAGAGGCGAAGGAGGTCAGGCGCGATATGAAAATGGGGAGTGAGAGGATGGAGAGTTCCAAAATGGTTGCAGGATTAGAGTCGGAAGAGCAGAGCGCTGGCATTTTTTTTTTTTCCATTGCAATTTTTTTCTTATGCAGATCCATTTAATGGCGTGTTCTTCACATATTAAACATGTTTTCAGTGGGTGCTCACTGAAAACAACCCTTGTTAAAATAAATGATGCCCAGAATGGATATTGGATCAGCAATTTCCTGGATACATCACTGCTTCCTTAACCACCATGCTGCACTGCAGGGCTAACGTGCTATTGTGCTAATGCCAGTGAGTTACATTACGGCTGGAAACCAATCAAACACAGTTGGACTTTTTAAGGTCTTACGCAATTCTATCAAAACAGATGCCGCATTACAATGTGCATCACTTATGCCCTTAAAGAGAATGAGGGCTGTATTCATTGAATAGTACGTTTTTAAAAAGCCCTTAGTCCATTATGCATATTTGTGATCAAATGCTAGACTACAGAGAATTTACGTCAAAGCTTGTAGAAGCACATTTATTTTCCTTATTACATTTCTACATGCTCCTTATTACATGTTTGACAACACCCTCACTCGCACGAGAAAAACTTGACTATGTTTAATTTTTAATGCTGTACTGAATATAGGGAATAATATGAGAAAGAGAATAATTAATATTACTAACTTGCTTTCATTAACTTGCATGCGTTAGTAAATGAAGCCCTGCTTTGGTTGGTAAGGATAATGATGATTTCTATTCTCGGCTGGAGAATCTGCTGAAATGAGAGATCCAGGAACGTATCCAGGGATGGTAGCATATGCTTGCTGTTTGCATACTTTCAGCTCAGAGACACACTCATGCGGTGAGGCGTTATGGCACATGGCCTGGACTTACTGACAAGACACCAAACAAAATCGTAACTACCATACTTTAAAACGAAGGGTATATCAGTTGCATTCATTTCATACCGAGGGTATATTCCGCCGTTCTGCGGGAATCACACCTCATGTCGCAATTATGTTTGGGGAGAGAGGGACGGTGTCAGAGACGGAGACAGAGAGAGAGGGATGGTGGCAGAGACAGAGACGGAGAGAGAGGGATGGTGGCAGAGACAGAGATGGAGAGAGAGAAGGATGGTGTCAGAGACAGAGACAGGGGGAGAGGGACAGTGTCAGAGACAGAGAGAGAGAGAGGGATGGTGTCAGAGACAGAGATGGAGAGAGGGATGGTGTCAGAGACAGAGATGGAGAGAGGGATGGTGTCAGAGACGGAGAGAGAGAGAGGGACGGTGTCAGAGACAGAGACGGAGAGAGAGGGATGGTGTCAGAGACAGGGAAAGAGGGATGGTGTCAGAGACAGAGATGGAGAGAGAGAGAGAGGGATGGTGTCAGAGACAGGGAGAGAGGGACGGTGTCAGATACAGAGAAGGGGAGAGAGTGAGGGACGGTGTCAGAGACAGAGAAGGAGAGAGAGAGGGACGGTGTCAGAGACAGAGAAGGAGAGAGAGAGAGGGACGGTGTCAGAGACGGAGAGAGAGAGAGAGGGATGGTGTCAGAGACAGAGATGGAGAGAGAGAGAGTGGGACGGTGTCAGAGACGAAGAGAGAGAGAGATATGACACAGGAAAACATTGCACTTGTTTGCACAGCTGTGTCCTGTTTTGCAGTGTGCAGCCAAGCTTGCCTGGTGCATACCAGACTCTGCACACATCCCATCCAGCCTCTGCTCCAGACCCCCAGACTACAGCAGCCTGCCGCAGATGTCATTTAGCTTCTCTATATCGTCGCCATCTCTCATGGCTCTCTCTCAGTCTGTGTGTCTTTCTCCTTTTTTCTCCTGTGATTTCCAGCGCCTTCACAGACAGCTCAGCATTAAATCAGATCTGATGGTGTGCTTTGCCCTGTTGTTTAACATAAATCCACTCCTTTAGGACGGGTATGAGTTCAACGGCAGTTACCTGGAAACTGTGTACATAGGCACAGCACCAGGGGGAAAAAGGGTACTAAGTATACGGTGCCCAAGGTTTTGAAAGGACCCGCATCAATCTGGGAATTTGTTTTTTTTATTAAGAGTGGAAGGGCCCTGAGAGTCTGCCTGTGTACAGGGCCCAGAATTTTTAGCAACGCCTCTGACTGTGTGGCCTGGCTAACCTAGTGCCTCTGTTTTTTTGCAAAGCCCTGCATGCCTTAAATAGTAAGACTTTACATTAACTATCCATCATAAATCCTTTATAACACTATCATACACATGCCATAACACATGCCATAACCTGCTGTGAGTCTGTTTTACAGTTCATGACAAACTTCATAACACAGTCATAATGCGTGCAGCAAAATTTGGCATGCCACTCATTGACACAACAACACTTGTGTTGCTAGTTAAGCATGTCACATAATCTAAAAGAAATACATAAATATACAAGTCACAAAATCATTTGTAAAGCAATGCAAACTGCCAGCATCGCTCACTTTTGCCTTTTATCTCATGCGCCTGTACCTTGCTGGGCTTGTGAAGTGCTTTGGATTCAGAGCTGAATTTAATTTGTATTATGACACATTATTTGCAGTTGTGTCCTTATGGGAAGCTATGGGAGAATTTAGATCTTACCCTGGAAGGACTTCACCGAAGTCACCTCCCTTTAACAGATCCCAGTGTGTCACAGCTGGTCCTGTGTGGGAGTCCCCAGTATGACCCAAATCACTGATTGTTCATTTTCATTCATTCATGTCATTAATGGCTCCATGAATGATGTCATGCACAACTATACTAAATGATCTAATGTTGTATTTCTGAGTTCATTCCAAAAGAAAAACAAACATAAGGCAAGGACACCCAAAACACCCACATGATCTATGATCCACTTACATGGTAGAGGAATTTCCCACAGATAAGTAATAAAGTCATGAGAAATACCAGTGCCACAATGGTAAAAACGGTTCTCTCCAGTTTTAATCTAGAAGCAGTTCATGATTGTTATAGTTCCTGTTGTTTCAGTTGATCGTACTGAACTGAAACATTAATTAGATTGTGATCTGATGCTGTCAGTTGTAATGAAGCTTTGTTGTCTGTTCTCGCTTTCTGACGCAGTAGCTGGTTCGAGTTCCGGTAACATTTTCTCTTTTCACTCCAGCGGCGAAACAAATTAGTAATACAGACAGGTATTCAACTTTATCGATTGGTAATAATTAGCTTATCATTGGGCTCCAGTATATGTAATTAGGCAACCAAGTAAGCCAAACTGAAGCATCTGCTCTGACGTTGTTGACGGGGCGAATGTTAACTATAATGTAGTCTCACAAACAACCCTACTGTCAGTCTTTAAATTAGCGGCGCAAAACAATGCGCGCATTTAACAGAAGCGGTGTAGCAGATTAAATGCCGAGATGTCAGATGAAGAGCAGTATTTGTTTTTACAGCTCAATCAAACCTAATTAACTGCAATTTCAACTGGGAGGAGAGTCAGTGAGCCTGCTGTATCCTCAGGACTGACTCTGAGAGGCAGGCCGTGGAGGAATGATATCCTACAGTACCAGTAATGCGATGTGGCATGCTTGCTGGGCTGTGTCCATACCTTCACTTTACAATGCCTGTTAGAGGGATGGTGTGTGTGTGTGTGTGTGTGTGTGTGTGTCTGTAAAGGTTTGTGTGTGTGTGTGTGGGGGGGGGGGGGGGGGTGGGACACAGATGCCATTTACCATATACTCAGATAGCGCACAATTAACTGTTGTTGAGCACTATTTATTATAAGTGATTTAACGTTGACTTGTAAGTGAGTTAATACAGCTCTTTGTTGTATGACCTGGATTGAATTAATGAATGAATGAATGAATGCATGAATGAATGAATGAATGAATGAATGAATGAATGAATGAATGAATGAATGAATGAATGGGAAGCAGGTACAATGATTGCTTCACTTACTTGCGATAGTTTTGAGCTGTACTTACCCTAAGAAAGTTAGATATAAAGGATGCATATTGCATTTCATCTAATATAGACCTTTCTCAAGTGGATAATGACCTTGCTCAATCCTTAGGAGTTTGGTTTATAAGCCTTAGTGTTACTTATCATTTTAATAAACTCTTACAATGTTCCATAACAATTATGTGGGGTCAAAAAAGAGAGAAAGCACCATCTCCTTTCCATTAGCAGAAAATGCCCTTCTGACATTGATCTGATGCAGAACCACAGATATAATCTGTCATAATTGACCCGAGCCATCGACTGCATTTCAACAACACATCCTCTTTACAGAATACAGACTACATTATATCTCATCTGGAATAATAAATTCAGTGGGGCTTTTTTGCACACTGTTTGAGTCATGCTGTGTAGTAGAGTGAACAAAACAATTCCAAAATGTCTTTTGGCTTCTGATTTTATCCGTTTTGATGTATGACTGCTTATGACAGAGGACACAGAGGTGTGATTAGCTGAGCCCAGTGAGGAAAGAGAGAGATGTGAGTAACTAAATTATCACATTTTCACTTGCAGACTCAAATAAATAAATAAAGAAGCCTAACTGTAACATCACATGCCTTCTGTGGAATTGCATTGCATATTTTGTGACTGGCCAGATCCTCTTAAAAAAAAAACATTCAATTCATAAACTTTTTTTTTCCCCTACAGGTCTGATCATAAAATATATCTAATTACTTGTTTTGTTTATTTTTATGAGCTTTGTTCATCAAGGCTGCCAATAGATGATATTTGGACCAAATCCTTTGCATTCAGCGTATGCCTTAAATCTTTGACTTATTGACATCACCAGATGGTTGGATTGGACAATAATGACAAAACTATGAAAAAAAGTAAATTGTTATCGTGTGCTAAACAGAAACTATACATTGACAGGATAAATCTTCCAGACTATTGGAATATGCTATAATCTTGCATCCAAGATAGAAACAGGTGGATTGTGGATGGCATTGTTGCTATAGCGGTAGCTTTGCCAATAAGCTCTCCATTTTGCACAAATGCTATGCATACTGAACAGGCTTTTGGGAAACACTCCGCCGTGAGGTCTGCGGCGTTGCTGGGCACCCTGAAAGGACCATTAAAGTAACTAGCCTACCCCTATCTCCTCAATCAGATGTGATGACTTTGCTTCCGAACAGCATCAGATATGACATAGTTTCCACATGAGCGCCTATGTTGAAGTGCTAGGGGCTAGCGCAATCTCTAGGACCCAAATTGGAATTCACCAGGGGTATGACTGCTGAGAAAATCTTGGAGAAAAAAAAAGACATCTGAAAGGACTGGACAGTTTTGTGCCATAGTCATTGCGGTCATACTGCTGTTTGTGGCATTATTTGTGCCATCAGTAAGTAAGTCAATATACAGTAAAATATATTGATTTCTAATTTCATGACAGGATTCACATTTATTACTGGCCTTATACCTGATGTGCTTGTGTTATTGGCTGGTCGTTATGGTGACCTTTGTCAGCTCACCCTGGGTAGTTGTGATGCGTGTAATGGGGGGTGTAATAGCAGGATCCCTGAGGTCAAAAATCATGCTGAAATGCATTATGGGAGTGAAAGGCAATGATTTCCTTGTTAAGATCATATTTTGTTTCTGAGGAAAGGCCTCTATGGAGAGAAACCCCTCACCCTAGTGGTGATACCGCAGGATCAACTACTAGCCAGCTGCTGTAACTGTAACTGGTACGATCTTTTCTGTGCTCTTCGCTAGTTTTTCTCAGATTGCTTTCGGACATCAGGTGAGCCTCATCTGAAGTGGATAGAGGTGCACTTTGTTCATGGTGAATATTTCATTCCTCCAAAATGCTTTCTGACTCCCTCAGACTGACTTGGTTACTGTCACCTCATTAGCAGTCAGGAGAATGTTTCAGCTCAGGGCCTAATGGTCTTTGGAAGCACCTTTGCAGCCATTCAGCGAACATTTTACTCATATTTTACTCATACTACACAGCATATTGAAGGGTGTTGCCTGACCAGAATGCCCCTCCAAAGTAAATAAGTGATACTGATTAGTTTCTCACAATAATTGATGGTTTGTTGGTTTTTACTTCCTAATTTTTAGCCAAGCAATTTGTCATTCCTCTTACCAGTACTATTAAATATGAAATTTAATGCAGCCTCTCCTGGTCATTTATATTGAAACAATATGGTGAAAAGTGATTTCATTGGCCTTCAAATGTGTACTGTCGTACAGCAATTAAAAAAAAAAAAATACATGTAAAAAAATAAAAGAATAAAAAAAACACAAATTAAAATGAATCTTAAAACAGAGTTGTTTGATTGTTTTTGACCAAGTTATATATTATATATTATATTATTTGCATAAATAATACAAATAAATGTTATGTGCATTTTCCCATAACAATAGGCTCTGCTAATGAGAGGTTTGAGAGAAAATAAGCCCTTATGTGGTGCATATGTCAGGTCTAGATTCAACCCATAACTGTCATCAGCAGGGCATTTTAATAACAATTCAATTAAAATAACATTTTTAATAACAATATCCCTCCAAAAAATCAATAAAAAGAAATAAAAATTAAGAGAGTGAGAGAGAGAGAGAAAAAAAAACACAGCCTCTGTGCTTCTGCCCAATTCCATCCTCCAACTCAAAACTCACATGGGGAGCTACCATAACCTTTACCCACCCCTCCTCATCCACCCCATAAGAACTTCAACCCTTTCACCAGAAGTTTGGCTGACTTTCATTCTGCTATGACTCAGCCCCTTACAGCCCAAGCTGCTTTCCAAATGGATCATATCTAACAAAGATGTGTGTGTGTATGTGTGTGTATGTGTGCGTGTGTGTGTGTGTATGTGTGTGTGTGTGTGTGTGTGCGTGTGTGTGTGTGTATGTGTGTGTGTGTGTGTACGTGTGTGTGTGTGTGTGTGTGTGTGTGTGTGTGTGTGTGTGTGTGTGTGTGTGTGTGTGTATGTGTGTGTGTGTGTGTGTGTTGTGTGTGTGTGTGTGTGTGTGTGTGTGTATGTGTGTGTGTGTGTGTGTGTGTGTGTGTGTGTGTATGTGTGTGTGTGTGTGTGTGTGTGTGTGTGTGTGTGTGTGTGTGTGTGTGTGTGTGTGTGTGTGTGTATGTGTATGTGTGTGTGTGTGTGTGTGTGTGTGTGTGTGTGTGTGTGTGTGTGTGTGTGTGTGTGTGTGTGTGTGTGTGTGTGTGTGTGTGTGTGTGTGTGTGTATGTTGTGCATATAAAATAAACTGCACTAGGCCTGTGGCCCGCAGGCCGGTGGGGTGTGGGCGTGTGTGTGTGTGTGTGTGTGTGTGTGTGTGTGTGTGTATGTTGTGCATATAAGATAAACTGCACTAGGCCTGTGGCCCGCAGGCCGGTGGGGTGTGGGCGTGTGTGTGTGTGTGTGTGTGTGTGTGTGTGTATGTTGTGCATATAAAATAAACTGCACTAGGCCTGTGGCCCGCAGGCCGGTGGGGTGTGGGCGTGGGGATGGATTTGTTGAGCTCTGTGATCTGAGTCCATACTATTGCTTTTATTACTTTGTCCATTCATACACCATGCACTCACATCATTGACTGACCTGATCCCTCTGCTACACAGAGAATATCTGCAGCCAGGGGTCTAAGAGGTGGAGTCCCACGCCAGATCCCTGTGATGGATGATCACCTGACTCATCTTTCTTTCCACGCATACAAGTGAGTATGCCCAAAAATGGATTATGTGTATCTGTTTCCTCAAAAGATTCAGAACTACACATTGCATGTAGTAAGCTGGTTTGTTGGCCATTATGAGCAACTCAAGTAATTAATTCTGCAGTATTTACTGGTTGTTTTGTGTATCTTAACATGATCTCCTGGCATCGTCGCTGTTGTGTTGGTCACCATGTATCCCCTTCAAGGCGTAAAACAAGTTTTTAATTTCAGCCAATTTTGCAGTAATGCTATCGGCTGCCAGGTCGCCTGGCTTGTCAGACAAACCTGGCAGAAGAGAGCCGGAGTAGTCAATATGAAAAAAAGAGCATCGTCTCCAGCTGCTTCACTTCGCACTGTGTGAAAACGGTCGACATTGAGGGCTATGTTGACTTGACATGCTTTTTTCATATGAAGAAATAAAGACCATTTCTGGAACATTTTTGTAGATTTGTCAACACTGCACAGCAATCTGGGGAAAATTTGATCCAGATTGTACTCATGGACGGTCATCATTGTGGAAACCTAGATTTTATGCTCCGATATGCCTTGTGATTCTGTGCCTCAGAATGTTTAGATTTCTAGGGTACAGGGATGGTGTGGACATTCTCCTTGGTCAGTGTGGGCCGAGGCCTTGGGCCAGGCTCAGAGTGATAGCAGTGTGCAGGAGCGCTCTGTTGTGTGTTATGTCTTCAACGCACTTCAGCGCTCTTCTCCTTCTGAATATGCATGTTCAATAACATCCAATTATGCTGATGTCTTTGTGTTACCGTGGACTCCCCGTATCTCTATAAATTTATCTCCAGGAGGCGCCCCTGGTAGAGCTGTGGGGTACGACTTTGTGTGATGTGGCTCTCCATGCTGTGTGATCATTAAACAGCCTTACAGCCCTAAACAGAGTGTGGACGTATTGTTACCATAGCATCATCTATCCATGGGATATATCTATTCTCATAGAGTTTTGATCCATGGAAGAAACCCTCCATTACAAGATGCATAATATATATATATGAATTTAATGAAGGCATTTTCAGAGCATGTAAACTATTCAGTTAACATAGCCAATTTGCATTTGTGCTATGAAACCATTCTGATTCCAGAAATATAAAGACAGAGAAATCTCTCTGTGTTGTTCAAGTGTAAGGTGATCCCCGTGCTGAATGCCCATTAAGCTAAATAGGCCATGTAGATAAATCATATGGCAGAGTAAGGAGACATAATGTGACAGAACTCCAGAGGTCACATTGCTTGATGTGACCTCAGAGTGTTTAGCATCAGAAGAAAGACATGACCTGACCTTTTGGAGTTTGTAAGCGCACCGTGATAGCAGTTTTGGGGTGAGGTGATAGGGTTTGTTACAATACTGTCTCATCAGCCGGCTGAGCAAGATAATTACACCATGATGTCAAAGAAAATCAAATGTATTTACTTGTTTATTTCATAATCCAGATATTAAATTGCATGTTTCACTTTTATTGCATTATATTTTTAATGACAAAACAAACAACAAACAGAAACAACAAACAGTTTTTTTTATTATTATTTTTATACAGTTATAGACTTAATAATAAATACTTATTATTTTAGTCTTTATTATTTCTTGCCACTTCTGCTGTGAGCTATAAGCCTCCCTGTATGGTATTCATTATCGGCAGGCCTCCCTGTATGGTATACATTATTGGCGATCCTCCCTGTATGGTATTCATTATCGGCGAGCCTTCCTGTATGGTATCCATTATCGGCGAGCCTCCCTGTATGGTATTCATTATCAGCAGGCCTCCCTGTATGGTATTCATTATTGGCAAGCCTCCCTGTATGGCATTCATTATTGGTGAGCCTCCCTATATGGTATTCATTATTGGCGATCCTCCCTGTATGGTATTCATTATCGGCGAGCCTCCCTGTATGGTATTCATTATCGGTGAGCCTCCCTGTATGGTATTCATTATTGGTGAGCCTCCCTGTATGGTATTCATTATTGGCAAGCCTCTCTGTATGGTATTCATTATCGGCGAGCCTCCCTGTATGGTATTCATTATTGGTGAGCCTCCCTGTATGGTATTCATTATCGGCAGGCCACCCTGTATGGTATTCATTATCGGTGAGCCTCCCTTTATGGTATTCATTATCGGCGAGCCTCCCTGTATGGTATTCATTATCGGCGAGCCTCCCTGTATGGTATTCATTTTCGGCAGGCCTCCCTGTATGGTATTCATTATTGGCAAGCCTCCCTGTATGGTATTCATTATCGGCGAGCCTCCCTGTATGGTATCCATTATTGGTGAGCCTCCCTGTATGGTATTCATTATTGGTGAGCCTCCCTGTATGGTATTCATTATCGGCGAGCCTCCCTTTATGGTATTCATTATCGACAAGCCTCCCTGTATGGTATTCATTATTGGCAAGCCTCCCTGTATGGTATTCATTATTGGCAAGCCTCCCTGTATGGTATTCATTATCGGCAGGCCTCCCTGTATGGTATTCATAATGGTGAATTATTACAGGACTGACATTTGCGCAGCTAATCACACATTTCATGTCTGCAGTTCCAATTTTACTCTCCTTCTGGCTTTTCTGAAGCTTCCTATTTGGTTCTAACGACTCAAGTTGTCTCAGGACACAGGGTAGTTCCCTCAAATTTGCATAAGCTAACCACATTCCACCATTTTCTGATAGTTAATTTTTTTCCCTCCTATTTGAAAAAAAAAAGAATAATAATATATAAAATATTTTTTTATTAACTATGTGGAAATGGCAGTGTGGGAGAGTGGTTGGAGAAGTGTCCTGGAGGACTGCAGCTTTAGCTAATTTGCAGCTAAGGAAAGTGCTGCCACTGTGGGACAGCAGACAGATAATCCGCACAGCTCCGGTAAATATATCACGCTTTATAAAATGGGTAGAAAGCCAGATGTAGGCTGTGTGAATCATCCTGTCCACTAATAATAATAATAATAATACCAATATATAAAGAAACCTGATCCAGATTCCAGTGCATTTAATGTCATTATCCTCAACACCCATACACTCACACGGATAATCACCAATGTTTTTCCATGGGCATAACGGGATAACTTTGACCTTATGCGTAATTGATTATCGTAGCAGATTCTAAGTCATGCCAATGAATAATAAAGTATTTACATTTATGTGACTCATTCCCTCTTCAAATGTAGTAATAGCTATTTCTTTTTCCAATTTGAGATTCAGAATTGATTGATTTGAGTTACTGATTTGTAAATGAAAAGGTCATGATACATACATGGAATGAGTCTTCAAGAATGTTTCAAATTACACTGAAATCATATTACTGGATCGGACAGTGCATGTGCAGTAGCTTTTTATGACAGCCAATCTGAACAAGACAACAATTCAGAAAAAAAAAATCTCAATATCACAATCACTATTCCCAATCACTGCATGTTACTACAAAACAGCATATATTGATGAGAACAAATAATTAATCCTGACTAGTTTAATAATCCAGAAAATCCTTTCTGTAGTGTATGACCACACAAGCTGTTCCAAACTGTTACCTCTGTGTAAAATAGTACTTACTGGTATCAGTTCAGAATTTACCCTAAGCTAATTTATATCCATGTCCCCTTTGTTTGTTTGTTTGTTTGTTTGTTTTTAGGAACAGGACATATCATATTCACTTAATCTCTGGAAGAATTCCACAAAAACAGCTAATTTCACAAATATATGAGGACTGTTAGCATAATGTGCCTCTACAGCGTGAGTACCATCAGCCATTACAGACTTTACAAGCTGCCACAGTGCAGCTGTTAATTTGCTCTATACTGCTGGGACTTTGGATAACACTGATGCAGCATTGGTCCGATCACTCTGCCAAACATTGTGAAAAGCAAGCCAGTATATTAGTTTTATGAGCACAAGTTTTGGGGACTGCAGCATTCTGTGAGCAGGTCTGCATCAATCCTGGTATTTCCTGGCACAAATAATAATAAAAAAAATGTCTAAATCTGATGTTATATTATGATAGATGTGCGGAGCATGAAATAGGTTGATTACAATGAAACACACAGAGATTGCCGCAGTCCCCAAAACCATAAAGCGACACCGAAGCTGGAGAAGGTGAGGATATTTCTGAACGCACTCCAGGAAAGCTCAGTGAATGAGAACTCGTTTGAAAGGGCCCTTAAGCAAATGAAGCCATTCCTCTGGTGTACAGCCTTCCACGCTGTGAGCTAAATCATATTATGACTTTCACTTCTGTGGCCCGAGAGATATTGCAAGCCAAACAATTTCATTCACAACTTTTAAAAGAATGGCCTCTCCAAAGAGGGCAACACCACAGGTAGCTGCCACTGTTACTCGCAACAAATAAGGCCACTTTTTTTAAAGTCCACTTGATTTCATTTTTTTTTTTCTTTTTCTGGCAGTTTAAATTTGGTTCTGAACACGTCTCAGTAAGAAACATTTGAGATTCAGGAGCAATTATGACAAATTGTAGCAATTATATTACACCAATTATAATAAATTGTTATTATTTATTTGCTTAGCGGATGCTGCGGCGCTGCATGGCTTGAAAGAAAAGCATCCTGCAGATCCATTTACAGAGATGGCTCTTTTGGTGGGATGACTCAGGTTCAGACAACCTGTGACCTCTGCCTACTCACAAAATGCAACTAGTTAGCTCTGGCCGTTTGAGTAGTCAGAGGCACACTCTGGGTCAGGATGTGTGGATACCCCCTCCTTAGCCCTGTGTCCTGAGGAAGGGTGGGGGGGGCGGGGGTCAAACGGGGAGAATGCTGCAGGCAAATCTGATTGACAGGCGGAAGTGCACTCATGTGGACATGCATGTCCGCTCCTCCAGACCCGGTGCTTCTGTCTGCACTCCGAGAAGGCAGCTGTCTCACCGCTGTGGGGAAAAAAAAAAAAAAACGCCCAGCGGTGCTTATGCTAATTGGTTGCTACGGCGATTCTGCGATTCTGCGATTCTGCGTTCTTTCAGAGGCCGACGCTCAGCTCTGTCAACTCACCTTGACCGGAGCACTGATTTATGAGACACTCACGGACTGACGGCCGCGCCTACAGAGGGTCCGCTCTGTGTCTGCAGTCCGGAGCCATGGAGCAGAACACAGCGGGCCAGTCTCTCTGTTCCATTATCAGCATGACCGTCAGTTACCACAGCCAGGCCAAGCCGCCATTAATCTCTCTGGCGACGCACACCCCTTCCTCTTTCTAGAATTAACTTTACAGCAAGGGTCAGATCCACAGATGTTCCCAGACATGAAGCTCTACTGGGGCACGGGCCTCCAGCATTCACATCCTCACACTTGCAATTTATGATAAATTGCAAAAACTATACATCTTTACCGATCATTTACCGGGTCACAACAAATTATTACTGGGGCACGTGGCCCAATAAATAGGATCTAGGGACGGTCCTGGTCAGTTCCTTAGATCAACTGCCTTTAAAGAATGAGCAGAGTGGAGGCGACTGCTAAGTACCCTTTACATTGATAAGTGTGGTCACAGGACCGGTCAGAAACATGGCCCTAAGTCAGAGTGCATGCTCTCAGTCATACTGGTCAGAAATCAAATAACCACACAGTGATGGGTCTCCAGCCCCCGCTCAGGTCAGGGGCCTGTGATTCCCAGCGGATGATGTCTATGGGTCTAATAGCTAACAATAGCAACAGTTTGAGACTGGAGTAAACACATGTTTGTTTCTGCAATCCCTGACTCAGTTAGGTAGCTATGCATGTGGCAGTGATGCTAAATAGTAGGAAATTCAGTTCCGAATGTAACGATTGGTTCAGTGTCAATAACCAGCTGTTCATTTTTATAGCCAGCCTTTAATCAGTTAATAAATGGATATTATTGTGCTACATGATTTGTCATGTAGCACAATGAGAAAAGTTAAGCATTGGTTGGTTTTTTAGATTAGTAGTCTTGAGATGTGAATGGTGCATTTATTCTTTGTAGCATTCATTATTATTTTAATGAGACATGAAGAGTGCAAATTCTTCAGCATACTCTAAAAGAGTTTAATTAAGAAAATTAACAGCTTGTTACAATTCTGAGGTTGCAATTATGGTTGGACCAAAACCCAGAATACATGGCAGATAGGGGTAGGGGCAGGGACCAAATAAATGAAAAATACAATAATAATGGTTGCTCTACAAGTAGTAATTCGACTGTAAATAGATGCATAATTAAACAGTTGAAGAGCAAACATTAAACACAAATATTTAAACAGTTACTAATCACACCATCGGAAATTCAACAAGGATTTAAAAAAAAAAATCTGTAATGCTCTGCTAATTACCTCAACCCAAGGGGAAAAGTGGGTCATTCGTCATTGCTTGCTGTGTCAAAGCTTCCATTTGGTCTGGGCTATGACAGATTCATTTATATATTTGCCCTTGAGATGCTGAGACCAGTCCTGAAATTGAATGGTCGTTTTGGAACATTTCTCAAAATAATCCTGATAACTCAACGTGACAATGAGAAAGTTTCTGCAAAGACCATGTCACACTACTTAACCTGTGCAAGTGGTAACTTTCAGAAAGAAACTGGTATGCCACATATGCCTTTTGCAAATGCAAAGAGATAGAATGAATGAATGAATGAATGGATGGATGGATGGATGGATGAATGGATGAATGGATGAATGAATGAAACTATGGTTGGCCTACAGGCAAAATAAATAAATACCAATGAATAGTTTTTTTTTTTTTTTCATAAAATTTGAGATGATTTCTTGTGACTTAAAGCTCCACAGCATGTTAATAAACCATTAATAAGCATTTATGCTACACAAGGACATGTCAAAGTAAACAGCATTGTTATTCCCATGTGTTACATGTGTAGCCCCTGAGAACAACCTGGTCCAATTGACTCATGGGAGGCAGCTATATCATGTGAGGGTGAGCCCTTGCTTTTTCCGTACTGCAGACATACCTACAATTACATTCTGCCTATGTCACCAGAGGATGGGAAAGTCAGCATATACTCAGGTCATGCCTCTACAGGCACCCAGCTGATCAGGAGAGAATGCAAGATCAGACTAGTGGACTTACCCAGGGTAACCGGCTGGTGCCCCACCGATGTGGATCTGCAGCCATTCCCAGCGATGTCATGGCTGGGACTTGAGCCTCCCAGTCCTGGGCCCATGCCAGCCCCTCAGACAAACGCCTCACTGTTTTAGCCACTCCACTGAATGGCCCTCGATTCTGATTTTTGATTGGTGTTGGATTAAGCTTGACTTAAATGAATGACATTCAACTCATTTTATGAGAGTTAATCACCCATGTGAATTCACAAGAATATATTCAGTAGTTTGTGTGTGTGTGTGTGTGTGTGCATGCCTGTATGTGTTTGAATGTGTATGTATGTATGTATGTGTGTGTGTGCATGTGTGTGAGTGAGCATTTGTATGTGAGTGTGAGTACATGTATGTGTAAGTGTGTGTGTGTGTGTGTGAGTGTGTGTGTGTGTGTGTGTGTGTATCTGTGTGTGCCTCTACGTAATCTTCCAATCATGCACTGTGGAAAATGATGACGTTCTGTTGTTCATGAGATGAACTCAGCGTACACTGAAATTGTTCAGACAGTTGTGGAAACAGCTTGGCTCTTTTTGGTCGGAAACGGAGTGATTCAAAGAGACAGAACGGGGTAAGGCCCTCATACGGCCTTCTGCCCAGATGTTCTCTGAACACTGCGTGTGAATCCTGCTCACGCAACAAGCCCACGTCTGTGTGCAATGCCGCGCTGGGCTTTCAGGACATACGCATTGTGCATACTGTATGTGTATTCTGCTTCACGGTCTTGACTTATCGTTCATTTGAGTGCTTCTCTATTTACATGTGTAAGAAATGTACTCAAAAGGGCGTGTTATGACTCAAATATGAAATAACAAGCCTTTTCCTGAGCAAGAAAACTGGAGAACCACCGCAACACAAACTACAAACCACATAAACAGAATTTATTTCTACCTTGAGAACAGTGCAAATATAATAGTTGTGATGGTTGGAAAAATGCATTAGCTATTTTTTTTTTTTTAAGAAAGCGCTTGGCTATTGATATTTTATTACTGCCACCTGGTACAAAATGTATGTGCAAATTCATCTCAAGGGACATCAAAGACAAGATGGAGTCGCAACTCAAGGTAACACCAAATTGCACTTCATTTATTGAATTTATGTTTTAGAGCTAAAAATACCAATGATATACAGGTTAGGCAGCATCTGAGAGTCACGGGCCTGAGATGATTAAAGTGTTGATTCACAAAAAAATCCTTTCGCATTCAAATGACTTGCACTTGAAATCACAGAGAAGTTTCAGTCATATTACTGGCGCACTTAAAAAAGTATTTAAGAAAAAGGTCTAAATACAATTTTTCTTCAGTAGCCTTTTTATTCCACAACAAAACTTTTTTTTTAACCCTGTCCTACCCTGAAACTGGGAGGACTGCAGTGAGTGGCCAGTTCTTTTCATGCCACATAGCTGCACAGTCATTGTGTCACTCTGTGATCTCTGTAGTCATTGAGTCTCACTGCGAAGCTGGGCAGTCGTTAAGTCTCTTCATTAAACTAAACAGTCATTGTGTCACTCTGTGAAGCCATGTGGTCATTGAGTCTTTCAGTGAAGCTGAACAGTCATTGAGTCTCTCTGTGAAGCTGAACAGTCATTGAGTCTCTCTGTGAAGCTGAACAGTCATTGTGTCACTCTGTGAAGCTGTGCGGTCATTGAGTCTTTCTGTGAAGCTGAACAGTCATTGAGTCTCTCTGTGAAGCTGAACAGTCATTGTGTCACTCTGTGAAGCTGTGCGGTCATTGAGTCTTTCTATGAAGCTGTGCGGTCATTGAGTCTTTCTGTGAAGCTGAACAGTCATTGAGTCTCTCTGTGAAACTGAACAGTCATTGTGTCACTCTGTGAAACTGTGCGGTCATTGAGTCTTTCTGTGATGCTGTGCAGTCATTGAGTCTTTCAGTGAAGCTGAACAGTCATTGAGTCTCTCTATGAAGCTGAACAGTCATTGTGTCACTCTGTGAAGCTGTGCAGTCATTGAGTCTTTCTATGAAGCTGTGCGGTCATTGAGTCTTTCTGTGAAGCTGAACAGTCATTGAGTCTCTGTGTGAAGCTGAGCAGTCATTGTGTCACTCTGTGAAGCTGTGCGGTCATTGAGTCTTTCTGTCAAGCTGAACAGTCATTGAGTCTCTGTGTGAAGCTGAACAGTCATTGTGTCACTCTGTGAAGCTGAGCAGTCACTGCGTCTCTGTGTGAAGCTGAACAGTCATTGAGTCTCTCTGTGAGGCTGAACAGTCATTGTGTCACTCTGTGAAGCTGTGCGGTCATTGAGTCTTTCTGTGAAGTTGTGATTTCACTGAGTCTGCCTGTGATGCTTGAAGTCATTGAGTCTCTCTGTGAAGTTGAACAGTCATTGAGTCTTTCTGTGAAGCTGTGAAGTCACTGAGTCTCTCTGTGAAGCTGTGCGGTCATGGAGTCAGAATTCTGAGCAGATCATACAACTCAAGGAAGAAAAACCAGACTGTGAGATAAAAAGAGTCATGACATTTCATCAGCATTTAAAATCCAAAACACATCCTCATTCTCACACACAGTCATACATATTTATTTGACAAATTAATGATCATAAAAGTACAATTCACATGTACATAAATGTACACATGTGCATAAAACCTGGTAAGCCGCATGTTTGCATACCCTACAATATTTTATAGCCTGCATCCTTCTGCCAGCTCCACTTGTTTGGGGCACTCAGTCCATTGAGACATGCCATGCTATTTCTGTAGCCTGAATTCCCAGAAAAAAGTCTTCATAGAACTCAGCTTGACTCAGCTTGGAAAGCAGGCAAGCACTGCTCATTGTGCTAAATGGCACTTTGAGGAGAGTTGTGACCTCACCCTTGGCTTTCAAATGCTTGTTATTGTGGTGCTGAGAACACGTTCCAAAGTTTCAGTTGTGCTCATCAAAATGGCATCTATTTCTTATAATAAATAAAAGATACATTGGTGATAAAAAAAAAGAAATAACATCATTTTTGCTGGGTTTACTCTGAGCAGTTGGTCACAACAGGCTTTGCTGTGTTGTATATATTAATGCCAGGCCTAAGGATTTACATGCTTGAATAGTCATCTGACAAGAGGCAGCAATAATTACTCAGAGTTTTTTTTTCCACTCTCTCTCATCCCGGTGTACATCCTCTTCCAATCTATTTTATTTGAAAGCATATGCAGTTTTCTGAATCTGAATCTGAACACATCAATGTTTTTTATCTTTTTCTAAGAAAACACAAGACAAACCCACACACAAACCCACACACCTGCACCTGTTTGTAAGGTAAAGGAACGGAACAATTATGGAATGTAAACCATAGACCTATCAACTTTGAAACAGCTTGTACCTGTATTTTTTAAAATCTATTTAATCTACAATGGCTAGGTTAGGTATCCACGGTAACACACAAAATGATCTCTCAAAACATGCTCATGTGGGACAAACCAGACTGACCCATGTGGCCTCTCAAGTTGTGTTCACTTTCGGGGTGATAAACACAGGCAAAATGTGTGTGTGTTTGTGTGTTTGTGTGCGTGTGTGTGTGTGTGCAAAGCTTGCTGATAAATGAGTCCGTATTTCACCATGCATTAACCGTGGCTATAGGCAGCGGTCCTGAAGGTCACCCAGTTTGAGATGCGATTAAGACATAGTTTTGCAAATCCTGAGATCCTTTTCAAGGATTTCTTTAAATAGTTGCCTTGTAATGGTAAATCAATAGCAGAGGTAGGGATGATTAAGCTTTCCTTCAGCGGCTAATGCCATTAAACCCGTTCTGCTTTTCAGCATTAATGACTGCACCTTTGGTTTTGCCCGTGAAATGAATTTGGCCCGTTCGTCAGGAGCTACGGCCTGAAATCAGCTCAAATACATTATGGCTGTGTGACCACTTAGTTTGGCATGAGTATGGATCACCTTCAAAATAACAATAATAAAAAAAAAAAAAAACAGGGCCCGGTTTCCATTCAATTAAAAAATAGCATCGATTGGCAGATTTTACACATCAGTATGCATGGAAACACAATGGACGCACTGAAGTATGCACTAATTTGTTTGGTCGAGGAAACTGAAGGGCGTTCAAGCAAACCAAAGCCTTCACACTCCACAAACAATGCAAATGAACGAAAAAAAAAAATACAAATGACACAAAAACCATCTTAGGGACAAACGGGATCTCTTGGAGTCAATCCGTGTAAAACGCTCACAGATGAATTTAGCAAGACTCTCACAGTCAGCCCATGCATAATCCTACTGTCTGCTTTGAGTTGTTGTTTTATTATTTTCTCTATGATTTTAGTGTGTTTATGAATTTCCTTAAAGAAATAATGTTCAGAAGTTGAAACACTGATTATTGTTTTAAGATTACGTCTGATGCTGCATATTTATTTTTAATTTATTTTTTTTATCATGTCCCAAAATAATGAAAAATGTAATACACATGTAAAGTGTGCCCTTTTGAACCAGAGAGGGCTGCATATTTTTACATGTATTTAAACATATAAATAAATAAGATAAATATGAGGCATTTTACAGCCCTAAGTATCTATCCACAATTTTGTGATTGTACCTATTGGAAAATTATTTTGATCTGTTACCAAACAGTCACTGTAGTTAAAATAAGAAAAAAAAAATCATTTGTAGTGATGTTATTCAATGTAGAATAAACTATATATATATATATTTATTTATTTTTTTTTTTGGCTGTGCAGCTCTCCATGACATCCACCAGGGGGAGGGACAGGTTTCATTCAAATCTTCCTCAGGCCAGTTCTCAGCTGGTCTTTAAGGCAATTCTTTAGCCTGCATAGTGTAGCTGGCTGGGGAAGCTCCAGTCCTCTGGCCTAGAGATGACTTGTATGGGCCTTTGGTGTTAGTGTTGTGAGAAAGTCGCCTTGATGCTTTTGTGGATGGTTCTCGACCACATTCTTCTGTGAGGAACGCGGTCATGCCAGGCCACTTTCGGAACGTGCTAGAGGCATCAGACGCAAAATTTCCTGATGGACAGTCAGGATATCTGATGTGGCCCGTTCGCGAGCCAGTGAATTGGTGGGTGGTAGACTCACATGTCAGGGGCCCATTTCTCCTGGAACCCCTGCCAATTTAGCCTGAGGCCTCTAGACACATTTACCACACACTACAAGGACAAGCTAGATGTGCTTTCACAGCGGAGGCTCTGCATTGACTATAGAAGACTGATCACTGACTCCTCCCCTTTCAGCACAAGGGCTGGATAGGGGCAACAGCTGAGAGTAGCAAGCAGGCATGCAATACCATGCGAAAGCAAGCAGACATGCAATACCATGCAAAGGCAAGCAGACATGCAATACCATGCAAAAGCAAGCAGGCAGACAGAAGGCACCTTATGCTGATCTTATGCTGAATTAAATATACCAAGACATATGGTGAGCAAATCCTCCAATGCACATGTAACATGTGTATGTGTGTATGTGTGTGTGTGTGTGTGTTTACATGCATATCTTATGAAACAAATTCTTCTGATTATTGCCTTCACTTTGAACCCTCTCATGACATTAAAATATAAGCAGTGGGTTTCCGGAAGAATGTAGATCACATGGACAGAAACCAGATTCAGCTTATTACAGAGCATTTTCACAGTGCTTAAGATTTAGGATCATGTGTTGATATGATCATATGAGGTGTGGCTGGCTTATCTAAGTCAAACCACAGCATGCATGCTTGAACCACATGGTATACACTGACCAATGGGCAAGCATAAACAACCTGTGAAAGTTTCAATCCACTTGCACCCTCAGTTCGTTGTTATGCATCACTTGAAGTAGATGTGTTTTTCTGATGTTTCGTACAAATAGTCCGTTAAAAAATCGAACAACGCATCAATTTGAAATTTTTGCTGAAATTGAAGCTGAAACTGAATCTTTTGTTTTCTTCATTAAAACCGAATTACAGCATTACTCGATATTTAATAGCCACACCTCGTACATATATCGTACACACACACACACACACACACACACACACACACATACACACACACATGCATACACACACACATACACACACACATGCATACACACACACACACATACACACACACATGCATACACACACACACACACACACACACACACACACAGATAGAGAGACTTCAGATGTAGCAGTAGCTTCAGCTGAGAGGTTGGCTGTGTG
Organism: Albula glossodonta; assembly: GCA_019788955.1. Classification (NCBI taxonomy): domain Eukaryota; kingdom Metazoa; phylum Chordata; class Actinopteri; order Albuliformes; family Albulidae; genus Albula; species Albula glossodonta. The sequence goes on from JAFBMS010000076.1 coordinate 105,622, forward strand.
CTGTGAACATCCCCAGGGACAGAGTGTGGGAGTTAGACAGTCACACAAACTTATACACACCACATCAACACTTCAGATTTATTTCTTGCACAAATCTGACTCAGAACTAAACAGATCAGCTGGGATTCAATCAAACACACTTACCATATTTAAGGGCATAAGCTATTCAATCCAAACAGACTCTTTAACCACTGGAATGATCTGGCAGATATACTGCTCTCTCCCTCCTCCCTCTCTCTTTACACCTCCGGTTACACCTTGTTGGAAATTAGGTAACTCAAAGAACTGTTAGCCTTGTCCCAGAGGAAGCTCCACACCTCTGGTGCCACAATCAGTTGTAATGTAAATGACAGCCATCAACTGTTGATCACAACTGGGAGTTAGCAAGTGGCAACTACCCCAGACAAAGGAGCTGCAGACATCCTGGCCATCAAAGACCAACAGTGATTTGCATAGGAAACATAGGTTTCCAGTTGCCATTTGCTCCATGGGATAAAAGGCCGGTCACATCAACAGTTTGTTGAGTTAAAGCTAAGTTGGAGCTTCGCGGGCAGACACGCTGCCTCACATGCAACAATAAAGCTTTTTCTTCAAGAGCGCTTCTTGTACGGTCTGTCCTTCTTATAATTACGACAAAATCCAACAACCTCCACACCTTATCCTGTTGCTTTGATTTGGAGTCCTTATGAGCATAAGGGCTGTTTGGAGTGAGTGGTTTATAGCCTCAGTGTGGCTAAACGTACCTGATTGACTCCCATGTGTTTTAGCATGTGGTCCTCTGCTTATGCACAGACATGGCGGAAGCAGGCTGGATTGAATTGTTGTAATAGAATAAAAAATGCCTGTGTGTTAATGGGCTGCTTTGGGATCAGGTTGAGAAGCTGCCGATAATCCTGTTGAGTATTCTCTCAAGATGGAGAACTCTTCATTTATGCTAATTTCTGCTCTCCCCTTGGACTCTTCATGAGCACACAGTCAGTGACAGCCAGAAACACACCCAGTGACACACACATACACACACACACACGCTCATGCATGTGCGCACACACACACACACACACACACACACACACACACACACACAATTAATTATTGTTAACATTCATCATTTAAAGCTACTTTATTAATTCTTATGAAAGTAGCTGACCTGCTGGAATGACTCTCAGGCCTGCCATCATCAGTGTCATCAGTGAGCCGTTACACACTTCAAACGTGACTGTGCATGGCACCGTATCGTCAAAGAGGCCATCTTTATCTACAGAAGCTGACATAGCCATCACTTCTTTCAGCCATTCTGGAATTTACTGAATCCATTTAAATTACTCACCAGCAACCTCACCTCTCAATTAATCTCCTAGAAATTAAATGTCAGAGAGATACGCTGTCAGAGGTGTTTTTGCATAAATATAAATAACAGTTGTTTATTCAATATTATTAATTGCTTCATCTCCAACAAATGATGTACAACTGTCTCATTGAAGCATATTTTCTTAAATGAATAACCATTAGCCAAATCAACAACCAACTAATCTTCATCCACAGAACAGAAAACAATGTGTTATTGATTTATAAAGAGGATCAAATCAATGATATAACTTAAAGAAAGATCTTTACTTGTATACGATTAGAACAAATGCACTTCCAACATGATTCGTATCTGCAACAAAATAACTGCCCGATATCCGTTAACTGATGTCAAAGACAGATCGATGTTCAATTAACAGATCAATCAAACCTAATTAACTGAGAGATCAGCTGGAGGGAATATGCAGCTTTGGCTGGGTTATCCCTCGGGGCAAGGGATCGAGACAATTCCCCCTCTGAACCCTGAAATCATGGTGTTAACCATACACACAGCACCCACCTTCCAGAGACCGAGAAGGAGAAAAAAAAAAAACAGCGATGTAATCCTCACAACAAATAGAAGTGTGACAGGGGCGTCATGGAGACCGAGGGGTCCCGCCAGACTGATGACGGCCCTTCGAGGCCCCTGTTATCCTATGATGATGTTATGAACGCAAGATGCATGGGTCCTGCTTTCACAGCAGGGCCCGGAGACTGCCATGCCTGACAAACACATAATGTGCTTGATGGAGGGATGGAGGCTGAATACCAAGGGACCAGACAGCCACACATCCATTTTGGCTTTGGAAAAAAAAAAATGTTTTGCTGGCACGTCATCTGAAGTGTATCTTATCTAGCATTTGTAAAACGTGACTAAGTGCTACACAAAAGCACATGATTACAGTTGGCTTAAACAAATATACCTATTAAACTCTGCTTATTTTTACTAGATATCAAAGGACATATGACGTGCAATGGTTGTCAATTTGGGCCTGATTTGCTTAAGCATTCAATACGAGCAAAAATTATTTGGCTGGTGCATAAAGACTAAGAGAGCACATGATTTGCACAGGCAGTTTATTTGCTCCAACCGTAAATCATGTCACTGGAAATGCATGAGAAAAATGTTTAATATGTGCTAAAGCCTTTGATAAATGTGGCCCTAAATGTTACATAATCTCATATATTTTATGAACTGATAATAATATTGACATTTGCTTATAACAAGGGTTAAGATGGAGTTATGTATTACTCAACTCTAGTGACAAGTCGTTCTGAGTGACTAGTCTGAGTTTGGTCATGAGTAGGCATGGTTATTCACTGAGTAAGGATAAAAGAATATGTCTTACTCTGTACTCATCAATGTTATAGTCATGCAATTAAACCAACCCACTGACTGCACAGACGAACTAGTGTGAATGACAAAACTATCACAATGACTGGTTTCCATCGCTCTCCTTCTCCCTCCTCTCTCATCTGCACAAACAAACACACACACACACACACACACACACACATTTATCAGGGCTGTCAAAATGATTGAGCCGTTAACTCAAGTTAATCATATAAAATGCTTATCACATTAATTTAAATTAACACAATTAATCACGCTTCCTTATTTTGAGCTGCCGCATGGTACATCTTGTAGATGATCAAGACTATAGAGGACAAACTACGATCTAAAAGTAAGCAATTGTCTTACAAGAGAATATTGTATGCAGTTTCCATAATGCAGTTTCCCATATCAATCCCGTAGATGTTTTCATGCAGGTGGTACATTTTATGCCAAACACTTTTAGAGGCAGATCCCCAGAACGATTTTTAGTTGTACATTTAAAAGCTGGGCTCATGACCTCCCTTCAATCCATAAGTTTCAAGCAAATTTTGCAAGTCAGAAGTGAGTAAGAGGTATCATTTCTGCAGCATAGCAATGTCAATGTTTCTGAAGAAATAGAGCAAGTTAATACAACTCTAATGATCAATGCAGACTGTTGCCTCCAAAAAAAACATTACAAACACATCGTTTTCTACAGTGTAAGATGCTATTTGAAATGAATGTTGTTCGAATTGTGTTGGACAATTTCATCTCATCAGAATACAAAGAGCTATTTGTCCCAGGTTGTTCTTCCTGCCATTGAGTTTTTACTCAGGTATGAATGCCAATGCTCACAATCTCCACAAACTCATATTAAGCAGGTGCACCGCTTACAAAGATTGAAACAAGTAGATCCATCTGAGCAAACCTTCGGCGCTACTGTAGGCTTGATTTATATTTATCTTAACACATGATGTAATGTAGTGTGGCCCCCACTGATTGGTGGGTCTAGTCAGTCATCTAGACTGACAAACAGAGTTGCAATTGGCTGAAAGGATTTTCATTACCTTATGATTACCCAAAACTTTAGTCAGCTAAATCAATTATCATGATGACTACATCAACACTGGATATGATCTATATTAAGATATGTTTATCGACAGCCATTTTCTAGAAAGTATGAAACTAAATTTGATTGTAATTAATCCATCTCTGTGGGATTTTTTGGTATTTTTAAAATTATTTGACTTCCCATGCTGTACTGTACTGGAATGCGCATTGTGAAAACTATGGGGTGCCAGAAACAATGGGCAGAAAGCAGAGCCTCGTGCGTTTCTGCTTCCTCCCTAATCTGTTGGGCTGTTTGCGGCAGGTGGGGCTGATCTCACCACCAAATGACATTTAGTGAGCACCAGTCAACCTTGAGATCGTAGTTGACCCCTGTAACTGCAGCTGACCTCTGTGAATGTAGTTGACCCCTTGCGACCCCTTGACCCAGCAGCCGTAATTCACCATTGTCCTGCGGTATGCTGTTGCTAATGTTAGAGGCTGTGGGAGATAGAAAAATCCCCTGACTCCTCATCTCTTAAAAATGTGTGTGCTCAAGAAGATTCCCCCACAACGATAGGACTGCTTCTCCAGAAGACAGAACATAAAAAAAAGGTAAGTGGGTTGCTAAGGATGGACAATGATGCATGTTCACTGTGGTATGGTATGGCAAAAAAATTCTTTTATCTTTTTTTTTTTTTTTGTGAACAACCAAAGGGACACTGTCCATGCAGGGCTAAATAAGCACCTACACATCAGCCAAGCATGTCCTCACAGGCCCTGTTTACGCTGAACTCACTCACTCTTCCTAAATTTAGTTAATGCCAAAGCTGAAACACAGGTTTAAGTATGAGATAAACCAAGGGAAACAAAACAACTGTTAGATCTGCTCTCATTTTGCTTTGAGGTCATGATGTGGAAATTGTAAGAGGCCTTGCGAACCCCATGAGAGCACCATCATTATCAATGAGTCTCAGCAGAAAATACGGAGAACTTGAAAGGCAACAAAATTGGACGATTTTATGAGATTTAACCCATAAAAAAGCCAACCTCTCACCTCTTACTTCAAGCTAGCACCACAACAGAGGATGTCTATGCATTCAAAGACTCACATCAACCTTCTGCCTGCTGGAATATGGGCAGAGTGTAAATAAGGAAGCGCAGATAAGATAAGGCTTATGTCAACTGTGACATCTTCGCTGTTTGGATGAAATAAGTATTCTTTCTTACAACATGGTTATTTACTCAGTGCACTGTTGTGGAAATTAAATGGCAAGGGTTCATTGTTAATTTGCCCTTCTTTTCAAATCTCAAGGGGGCAAAGAAAAAATCTCACCCAAGTAAATTAGGTTTCATTGAGTTTTATTTGGATGCTGTTTGCCTTATCTATTTAAATGTGGTTTGTGTTTAGCACAGAGATGGTAATTTAATGAATATTTAAGTTAGCATGGATAAGGATGTTTGTCAAACAGATGCATACAAAATTACAGTTCAAGATGCTTCAAGTTTTTATCTCTCCCCTGAGTTATGAAGGAAAGCAGGCCTAGAATCCAGACTCCAGAGCAGAAACCATGCTGAAACACAGGGGAAATCCAGCACTGTAAAATGTTGCTTTAGGGAAAAAATAGCATGAGTCCAACAACACAAAGTGCCCTCACAAACATAAAACACATATGTCTGGAATAATACAAATCACATTTTCTGATAACATGAAATATTTGAGAAGATATTTGAGATATTCTTTAACTGAGTCTTTAGTGTCCGGTTGCTTCATGAATGCCTTGGTGAAGAGATGGATGCCCCCTGGCTCAAAGGTGCAGTTCAGTGCTTCTTTGTTGTATTTTTTGTTTTTTAAATACAATGAGAATCATTCCTCTCAACAAATCAATAGTTTTGCTAAATGTATCCCGTTTAATTGTTTTTTTTTTGTTTTTTTTTTTTATTGATATTATTTATTTTCTTTTAACAATAAGGCCATTGCGTTTACAGGGAGATTTAGCTTATGTTACCTTGTTCACCAAACCATAGACCGATGCATTTTGGTGCACTAGTTTATGACAACTAAGTCAGGGAGAAATGCTAACTCCATGCCAGTCCTCGGTCCTTTTTCTGCTCCTGCAGATCTCAGAGGGAAGGATGCACCATGGGAAACTCTCTTTCTTCCCCTCACGCTCGATCGGAATCACTTTTCACTTCAGAAAGTTCCAGACTTTTCTCTTTCCTTTGACTCTTGGTCCTCGGCACAGTCCTCGCCGTGAGAGAGTTCTGAATGTAGGAGCGTGCTCGGAATTTGAAGCAGGTGGGGCCACGCCTCTCTTTGGGAGTCGGTCCAGACACTCTAACCTGTGTTTTTTTCATGGTCTGTCGTTTGACTAAGACACACAGATTTTTAGACAGCACTTTGAAGACATGAATGCCAGTCCGTAATATCAGGGTTGTCTCAGGTGATCTCATTGACCGGTCTCTCTCAATTAATCACAGTAGTTGAGCAATAGTCCAGTGCTTCAGCTCTAACTTACGGCACCTTTAACAGACAATTGTTTAGCTCCAGGCGATAAGTAGGTAGGATCTTGAAATTTTAAATTGCAGGTGAGTAAAAATGCAATAAAACAAGTGAAGTGGAACCCTATTGCCTACTATAATATATGAACATAGACATATGTTACATAACAGTTAAGTAATTATTTACATTGTTTAGCAATCTTGAACTTCTGCTAATGAATTTTAACTAAGTGGCTCAATTCCTATGGAGAAAATGATTGTAATTTAGCCAGCCAGCTAGCTAGCACTGTGAGCATGACTATTTTTACCCCCTAACCCGAAAACCGTGTTTAATTTTGGATTCCTGCAAAAAACACATCCTCACAGTACTGTATATTAGCAACGGAGCCTTATTTGTGAGTGTGTAGCACCGGGAGAGGTGGGAGGGGGAACGAGCCTCTCTGCTCCTCCCCTTGGACTGCTGTCAGCCTACCTGCTCCCTCCCTCAGCCTGGAGAACCAACAGGAGCAACTAACAGCAGAAGCTGTACTAGAGGGCTCACCTGGGAGTGATTTCTAACCAATCCAGGTGCTAACACTTGCCTTCAGTTAGGCCTAATGTTTACAGCACAACCTTGAAGGCTGAAGAGGGACTTGTAGATGATTTTTGGTTGTTCGTTTTTAGGCTGTGAAAATTTGTATTTATTTATTTGTTTGTTTGTTTCTTGTGTTTTGGTCCCCTACAAAGGAACTAATAAAAGGCCTTTGGCCATTTTTGGTTGCATTTTATCTGTTTCTGTGTTCCTTCCACTTACCACCTGGCTCAGTGCCCACTGCACCACAGGTGTTATTGCCATTTAGACCTGTATATTTTACACATTTTGTTGTAGCTTGTAAGAAGCTACCAAGGTCACAAATGAGGGGGACATGAATATTGATACTGTATACATTATTGTTTTGTTACAGAGCCAAGGAATTCTAAAAAACCCAAACCTGATCCCAGTACAGGCACGGGCTGAAATTTGTGACACATGCTTGTATGCTCATGAAGTGTTTTTTGTGTCACTTTGAACATGATTGAAATTCGCTCTGCCACCCCAGTGGCTGCCAGAATGAAAAACGCACCAACTGTAATGATGACAAATATTATCAACCGACGATGAGAAAGTATGGCTTTGACTTTGATATCTCAGGAATGTTTACAGGAGAACGAGGACAATCTTGTGTCAATTAAGTTTTGTGTCATTGAACTAGTCTGTCTAATTCACAGGCATCTGGTTTTGGCTGTTGGGGAGGGGGGTCTGAGAGTGACAGCATGAAATATTACAGAAGGATGGGACTCTAAAAAGCTACTATTAATTCCCCATTCACATACTGTTTTTCAATTAGAGAACTGTGTCGCTGTAAGACAAAGACCCATTCACTGCAGTCCTAGAAAACAACGACAGCAAAAAGAAAAAAGCTGCACAGCAATATGTCAGCCAACAGGATACACCTGTCCGCCACTTTCCTGTGTGCAAAAGCCCTAATTTATGCAACGCTGATTTCCTGTATGAAGGTAAAGTGATGCTGACTTTTGTCATTGGCTTTGGCAGCTGTGAGTTCCACAGGGCTGAGACACTGTCAAACAAACCAGGTCAAGAGAGGACGTTTTACACCATTGATTTGCTTCTGTGGCTGACTTAAAAAAAAAAAAAAAAAAAACAAATGATTAGACACAGCGGCGTGGATTTTATTCAGGGGACTCCCCATTTTCTGGGCTGACAGAAGAGAGGGGGCCGATGTCTCTGGTGCTCCGAAATCTGTGTTCAGTGCTTAAAGTGTGTACAATTAGTTGAACTTGGATTTTTTAGTCACCTATTTATGTACTTATTCATATACCTATATTTGTATTTCTCCTGGGATTCAGCCAGCTTTTCTTTGCACCTCCTATCGATCGCCTTATTGAGCCCAAAGTAGTTTTGTGTAATTTTGTGTATGGTTGAATCCCACTCTCCGTTCTTGTCCCCGGGAGCCGTGTTACATCCAATTAATATTGAATTTGTAGCATGATATCTCCTGACCCTTTCAGTTCTCTGTCCCTTAATATCAGTCCTCTGTAACTCCTGAAGCTTTGAATTCGCCTTGTCATGTCTTCTCATCTTTTGGGGACTAGAGATGTTAATTTTATGTGGCATTTATACATCTGCTGCAGTGCATTTTTTGATTATTGCAGCTATGTGTTTGTAATTGATGTGTTTTTTATTATTATTATTTATTTACTTGTTGACACAAATAACTAACAAAATGTTGGGTATGTTCATAATAAATTCTTGTGAATTTGTGCTTTTTCATTTACCCAACTAATGTAACTGTTATCCTCCAGACTTATACGTACCACGCCAGACTCAGTCTGTCTCGGCATAAGACCATACTGTTTAATTTCCTTTCCTTGTTCCTCAGATTTCTGAAAATATGTGAGTGATGTGTGCTTCCACCTGCCTTAAACTCAAATTTGTTCTGTCTGTAGGTGGCACATATATTCACCCTCCAGTGATCACTGCTATGTAAACAAATTTGTGTGATTTGTGAGATCACCTTGTCCTACCTGTTACCTATGTTACCCCTGTTTCCTCTATCGGGCTAAAGAAGTGTGTGCCAAGGCAGGCTGGTTCCTCTTGCATTTCCACAGGTTTCGATGGGCCTGGTGTTTATGAGCACATAGCACACCTATAAGCATCACACAATTTTTTGCGATAGCCAGGTAAAACCAAAAAGGGCTGTGACTCATTAATATTCAGGAATGGGTTTGTCTTTCCTGCTGAAATCAAGGGGAGAAATCGCCATTGTGAAATAAATTATTAAAAACGATTTCATTATTGAAATGTTCTATTAATTAAAAAGGTAAAAATACACCTTTATTTGCTTGTTTTCTTGCAAGGATTTGAGATTGGCAATAAAACTGAAAAGGGGACTTTAGCCATGGAAAATAAAAACCATCCATGACCTTTGTTTCAAACACTGGTAACTATAGAAACCTACAAACAAACAAACAAAAGTCACTGACCTTGTGGGAGATAAACACACAAACAATCCTCAGAATCCCATTAATGTAACTTCAAAGTAAAAACAAACAGAAAAAAATGTGTACGGTGTCCAAATGTCTGCAGATTAAAACCTGTATAAACCAATGACATTACAGAAACCTCAATCTCAAATCTATGGACAGAATATATATGAAATCCCAAAAACTTGAATTAAACAAGAAACATTTAATTCAAGTGATAGTCAGAGATGTCGACTGAAACTCATTGTTTATTCACTTTCTGTTCCATGGCTGTAAAAGAATGTTGTTTAGGTCGCTGGGAAAGTTTTCAGCCGTTTTTAGATGCGTATTTCTGACCTGCATGGAGCCAGCCATGTCTGAGTTTCTCCCACTGGATCAGCAGAGCCAGCCATCCATGACAGCGGATCCAACACCTGGAGAAGCTAGGACTGTGAACTGAGCAGCTGCTCCACTGCTTGATCTCTGCGCTGCAGTTAGATCAGGTGAGTTCAGTGTGCCAGACTGCTATGTAACAGGTATGTAACCGGAGAACAATGCAGGGAGGGTGGCAGTATTGTATAAACCTCAGAGAATTGGGCATGTGACTCTAACGTTCCTGACTTAGGAACTGTTGTTCTACCCTTTAGCAAGGGTAGTTCTTTTGGCTTCACCAAAACTGCTTCAGTATTATTTTGTTTTTTTTTCCAAATTATATGAAAAATCATTTTCACAAGGTAATTTCCTTTTATACTTTGTTGAGCAACCATTTATTTACCCCATGGTATACATTTGTAAAACCAGCAGTTTGAATATTGATGATAAATACTCAGGTTTACTTGCTAGGTAGTTAATTCTCCTTGCAAGTGTTGTGAAAAATGACCCTTTGTTTAATTGCAATTGTATTTTGCATAATAGAATTTTGGTTTGAGTGTTTTTTGTTTTTTTTTTTTTTTCATCTGAGCTTGAAATTGAAAAATGTGTGATGAGAATGGAACTTCTTACCTTGTTTGCTTTTTTGGTGTTTCTGAATTATCACTTCATATACATTTTATGTTGACATATATTTGTCTGGATAAGACCATCTGTAAAAACAGTTGTATGGGATTTCATAATATCTCTGGTTTATCCAAGTGAGAAAGCAGGAGAAATGTTAAATACCCAGCTAGCAGGCATGGAGCAGTGCACTGTCTGCTTGCCAGTGCTTTGCAGATTGGTATTGCCGTGGTCGTGGTTTATGGACAGTCGAGGCGGGTTAGCTGTGACAGCTGTGAATGGTCCTGCCGCTGTGAAGGAATTATAGAAAAAACACCACTGTGCTGAAAAGGGGCTACCAAGCTACCAAGGGGCTTCCTAAACTTGCAGAATCTGCTGTTTCCTTTTTATTGATTGATTGATTGATCCGTTGATTAACTGAGTAGCAGACTAAGTCACTCTGGAGCTCTAAATCCCAAAATTCAGGATACCTAATTTCTAAAGCCTTACTTCTGCCAATGGCCCACATGGCTTTAAAAAAAGGCTTGCATTTCTCACAAAATCAAACACAAAATGCACATAAGAGCATGTTCTCAATGACCTGAACTAATTATGGCTTCGGCTGGAACAAAAAAAAATACACTGGGGTTCCCAGGATTGATTTTGTAGAAATCCTGGCTTAAGACCAGAGTCTAAAGAGAAAACACAGCACTGAAAGCAAAAGCCTATCATGTGCAACGACTGAGGCTTGACTTTGCAACAATAAACAGTGCAAAACTTGGCCCCATCCGATGCACAGGGTTCAAATTAGAACAATTTCATCAGCATTTTCAGTAGGGCAAATCATTTAAAAATGTATGAAATGCCGGTGAAAACCAATCTAACAAACCATTTACAATCCATATACACACAACGGGCTGAATTGTATCAACATTCAGCTCTGGGATGCAAATAAATGCAAGCGTTTGCTTTTGTAAGGGGAACATGTTTTGCAAGTTCAGCAATCATAGGAATTAACTTGTAAAATGGTGTTCATCTGGACGTCATCCATAACTCATAGTATGGGAAGGTAAAGAGTAAAGCTGAAGTATATCCAGGTCAATGTTATTGCAAATAGTCTCAGTGCTCAGAATTAATAGCGTTTAAATCATATTTAATCAATCATGCATTTGCTATATGATCTACAAACACTAACTCACCCATCTCCAAATATTCCATAACATCTTTTATTTGTCTTACTTCATATATTGGAATGTCTTGGCATTCACCTTTCTCAGTAAAAAAGTCACGACTAGTAATGGTTAAAATTAAATTTCTTAAACACTCTTAAGGTGGAGCTACAATCAACCATCAATCACTGCCTTAGTTGCACCAATCAAAAATGTATTTTCCCCTCCACACTGTTGTCATTGGCCATATTAGTCATTTAAATGATATTTTAGATCCTCTCAATTTTGAATTCAGTGGAATGAATTTTCGGACAATACTGAATGTGCTTAGGAGGAGTTTTATTGTGATGTGGCAAGTTGTGTAACGGTCCAGATATTTGATCTTGGACTTGGTGTCCAAGGGGGCAACGTCATACCTCACAATTTTGGGTGAAGTTAACCCCTATCGGACCACTAGAAGAGAAAGAGAAATACAGAAGAAAGGAAGTAAACATGAAAGTGGAGAAAGGAGGGGGAGGTATACCGGAAACAGGGACTACATGGCAATTTAATGCCCGTGGAGAGAACCGGATTGGACGGGTAGAGATATTTGAGTGAGGTGCTGTCTGAAAATACTTTCTCTTGAACTTTTAACAAATTACTGTTAATTATTATTATTTTTATTATTATTATTATTATTATTATTATTATTATTATTATTGTTGTTGTTATTATTATTATTATTATTATTATTATTATTATTATTATTATTATTATTATTATACATCTCTGCCTTTGCTGAATAAATAAGGATTAGTGATGGACACAGGGTCAACTATCGATAGAAGCAAGCTGGAACAGATTAATTAATTTCATAGGGTTGTCACAATCTGACAGTAGTTCGGGGGCCATTATCTCTACAGACCTTTGTGTGTGCTTTGCACGGAATAATTAAAAATCAGGGAATGAATCATGCAAACCCTATTCTTTGCGAGTGGCAAGGGTTTGGAAAGAAAAAAAAAATAACCAAGCCTAAAATTAGCTCTGTATTATTGATTTTGATTAAGATAATGCCAGACAGAGAATAAATGATTTTAATGGAGCAGTAAAATTAATTATGTATGGTTTAACTGGAGAACCGTGGAGCAGGAGGTAAGGCGAGTTGTGGTGAATTTTGCTAATATCAGTTTCTAATGATGTTATCATCTAGAATGGTATTGCATCTTTTGTGAAATCCTTGAATACTTTTTTAATTCTTTTTTTATTTCCACATTAGTTTTCTATACCTAATAGTGGAGTGTTTAAATATTATTTTGCCCAAAAGGAAAAGTGCTCTTGTACTCGTCTGCTTTATGTTTGTGTGTGTGTGTGTGTTTGTTTGTTTGTTTGTTTGTTTGAACTGCATAAAATTCCTTCTCTCCATTTAAACCAGTATATGACCACATCAATGACAATTACCATCAATTCTGTGGTTTCTCATTGGCTAATACCCAAACTGTTTTAACAGACATCCCAATCAAATCCTAAATATTAATAGCATGGGGTTGGTGGGTGGGTCATCCTGTTAAGGCACTGTTCCAATGTGTGGATGGGCCCACAGTCTGCATCCTGTTAAGGCACTGTTCCAGTGTGTGGATGGGCCCCACAGTCTGCATCCTGTTAAGGCACTGTTCCAGTGTGTGGATGGGCCCCACAGTCTGCATCCTGTTAAGGCACTGTTCCAGTGTGTGGATGGGCCCCACAGTCTGCATCCTGTTAAAGCACTGTTCCAGTGTGTGGATGGGCCCCACAGTCTGCATCCTGTTAAAGCACTGTTCCAGTGTGTGGATGGGCCTCACAGTCTGTATCCTGTTAAAGCACTGTTCCAGTGTGTGGATTGGCCCCACAGTCTGCATCCTGTTAAAGCACTGTTCCAGTGTGTGGATGGGCCCCACAGTCTGCTTCCTGTTAAAGCACTGTTCTAGTGTGTGGATGGGCCCCACAGTCTGCATCCTGTTAAGGCACTGTTCCAGTGTGTGGATGGGCCCCACAGTCTGCATCCTGTTAAGGCACTGTTCCAGTGTGTGGATGGGTCCCACAGTCTGCATCCTGTTAAAGCACTGTTCCAGTGTGTGGATGGGCCCCACAGTCTGCATCCTGTTAAAGCACTGTTCCAGTGTGTGGATGGGCCCCACAGTCTGCATCCTGTTAAGGCACTGTTCCAGTGTGTTATTGGGTTCTGTGGTATTGCGAGATGCTGCACGATTTGCAGTGTGCAAATAATTCCCAGCAGACATCACAGGCTTCAGGGGAGAAAATATGTTTGTCTTGGCTCTGCTAAAAAAACAAAACAAACAAAAAAAAGCAACACATATATCAGCATTGTATACAACTTATATATACATGTAAGAATTTCAAACTGGGAGGAAAAAAAGTGGGAAAATTGCCATCATTTAGTATATTGATGAATTGTTAGTGACTTGTATCTGAATAACAATTTCAGCATTGGATGAAATCACATTGTTGCTGTCATTATAAACAGAATTATAATATTGATCAAACAGTTTAATGGTTCATGAAGATACGAAATGGTTTGTTGACTACATTATACAACATGAAGCCAGTCGTCAATTTTCCCTCCTCATGTTGCATTTATACTTTAATATTGTGACGGTGAAGATTATTGCTTTTCAGTTATTATTCAATAAAGTAATTTCCCTATGGAAGACATGCTTTTTCAGTAATTCACTCCTGTTTAACCTCACTTACACCATTAATTGTATGAAATAGGGTCATCCTGAGAATCTAATAGTATGTGACAATGGATGTATAATTTGATGTGCCAAAACATTGACGGTCACTATTGTCTATTAACTTTTAATGTGAATTCTGTGCAGTTCTCATTGAAAGCCAAAGGTCAGACAAAGGGTCAGACAAATGATACACTATTCTGCATACTTGCATCACTATCCATCATTCATCATTTAGCCTAAACCTCCATTAGACTCCATGATGGGCTTCTAATCCTTCAGAATCAAATGCAAACCATTGGAAGTAACTTCCTCTGTGACATTCTCTTGCTTCTTTTTTGATGCATATGGCTGTTAGCATAAGCATTTATTTATACCCTCTTCTTAGCAAAAGAAAGATTGCACTTTGTATGGAGGCTGTTTCACATTCTAATCTGATGTGAAAAGACATTGCTTAACCTTTAAAAGATCCTGTGATCTAAGAATCAATGGGATGATATTGCCTTTTTGTGCATCTTTTTCAAATGTAGCGGTATAGTCCCAAAACCAAGCATCAAGCGTCCATAAAACACATGTTCCTCTTTGCAGCCCACATGGGCTTATGGGGGAGCCTGGCCCCCAACTCTTAACAGAGCGAAATGCTGAAACAACAGAAAAATGCTCATAACTTCATGGACAAACTGCAATTGCATTGATCCACGATTGATTTCTCCTCAGACCTGTGCCAGCAGTTTATGCAGCTAAACCTCGAGGATTCTTTCCAATTCTCCCAACGTCAAAAAAGCCAGTCAAAGTTTAAGTTATCCAAACATCAAACACAGGAGGCCCGACTGTGGGAAGCAGATCATACATTTTGATGCAGTGCTCTACAGGTTATGGATTCATAACATAAGTGACTCAGTAGCAACTGCATAGTACTGGAATTCACATTACCAATTACCATTCCCTGATAACTTTGTGTGTATGTGCATGTGTCTGTTTATATGTGTGTGCGTGTGTTTGCGTGTGTGTGTATGTGTGTGTATGTGTGTGTGTGTGTGTGTGTGTTTGTGTTTGTGTATGTGTGTGTGTGTGTGTGTGTGTGTTCTTGCATGTGCGTACGTCAGTTTTTCTTTACTAACCAGACAAAGCCCCCGGTTCCACCAACCCCATCACTGTTAATTTCCTGTCTGAGAAATTTCCCAGAGTACCTTGCAATATCCTGATATGCTCTCTGTCCAGTTCTGTTTGTCTACCCTTATCTGTGTTGCCTGTCACATATTGCTAAACATCATGTGTATGCTTGTATATCATTTCAAATCATCAAAACTTTCTTCACCTTCATAAATAATCTTTTTTATGTAAAGCATGTTGTGGTGACTTTGTTGTGAAATTAAACTGAAATTGAAATGGAGTATAAACTAGTCCAGCCACACCCTCACCTCAACTCGTTAGGTGTTCACTTGAATATTTCACAGTTTTGAATGAAGCATTTTTGCACACCCTCATTGTCATCACACATAATAAAATGAGTGAATGAAATACATTGGTTGACCACAGGGACCAGACAGGATACTG
Organism: Albula glossodonta; assembly: GCA_019788955.1. Taxonomy (NCBI): domain Eukaryota; kingdom Metazoa; phylum Chordata; class Actinopteri; order Albuliformes; family Albulidae; genus Albula; species Albula glossodonta. The sequence goes on from JAFBMS010000076.1 coordinate 121,239, forward strand.
AATGATGAGGCTTAGAGATGATAATGCATTACCCGTTTAGACTCCTGGCCTCGGTCGGTGCAGGCAAAGTCCACGTCAAAACCAGACTGTAGAGAGTATTATCGCTGTGGAACACGAGTGGTTTACCATGAAGGACCAGTGGAGAGGCCCCATTATCATTACGGTTTTATCCACAGGCTATGCTGTCACTTTATATCAGCCAATTATCTTTCTATGTCCTAAATAAACTTCCCAGCATGACATCACAGTGTGATATCCCAGCATGCTCAGCACATGCAGCCGCTGGTCGCTTGGATACAGCGGCCCCATCGCCTCCATAATCCAGCCTTCTGCCGTCCGCTCAGAGATCCAGGGCGATCAGAAGTTTTTGCCAAGAGACAAAAAAAAAGGAGATGAAAAGGGCCATCTGTAGCTCCGGCTTTGGGCACTTAGCTACCTTTTTTCAGTGTCACTGAGTCAGTCAATATCTGTCTTCCACAAGCTTTCCCCATGAGGCTGGCAAGAACTTGTCAAAGCTTCAAGTCCTTGCCGTAATCAAAGTGCATTTGAAAACAAAAAAAGAACCTGGTTTCACTCCTCCTTTTTTTTGGGGGGGGGGGGGGGGGGCTTGACTGATCTAAGATCAGCTTCCCTGCCCCTCAGTTCCAACACGAGCCTGCAGGGAATGTTTTGATTCTGATCCAGGACCAGCTCTCAGTTTTTTATCCGGCAACTCTACAGAATGTAAAGTCATGGAGCAGAGGTGCACAGGTTTATCTGAGAGGGGCCGGAGTCAGAGCAGGCCCTTTTGGTGCTGCGTTACTCAAACAGCTGATTCATGTAAACACGGCATTGATTAAAACCATGACTAGCTGGAAGAGGTACTTTAATGCTGGAATTCAATGAAAGCCTGCACTCAAACCCCGTTTCCTCAAACTAGACATCGCGGTTGTAATTTTTAGACTCTATCACAGACGCAAGCCATGTTGCTGGATATTTGTTAGCCTACTTAAGATTATTGTTCTTATCATTTTCTTTATTTTTTTTTGTTAGACACAGTTGCTGCTGTGCAATTGTTATACTGCCAGGAAGGGCTTATGATCCTACAGGACTCATTGCAAAGATGAAGGAAAAAAAAATCCTTGATCTGTCAACCAAAAACTGTTTTCCCTCCATAGTAACTCATGTGTGCTGACCAATCAGGCACTTTTGTATGTTTTCATTGGTTATTTTACATTAATCTATCTCCCTTAACAACAGGGCTGTCAGACTTTAATCCCAAAGAGGTGATCTGTGTGCTGCGGCTAACCTTTGTGCTTCATTTCTTAAGCAGCGCAATCATTTTCTTGTTCTTGTTCACCTATTTTTTTCTTTTTTTTTTTGATTAAACGACACATTATGGCTTAAGATTGCACATGTGCCCTTTACTAATTACCAATTACTAATTGGATTAATTTAGCAAGAGCAATTGACTGGAACCAGCTCGCTCATTGGCCCTTTGGGAGCCAAGCTCTACACGCATGTCTTAACGCTTAATACATCTGTTAGACAGGAAGTGTTTGCTTAGCTAAACGTCATTGATTTTGTCAAAATTTCACGAGGCCTATGCATACAGACATTCATCCAGAAATGGACACAAAGCACATCTGCCTACTGAAATAGTTAATTTTCTCCCAATCAGAGTAAAATGTCCAATGTCCACAATATATCTACTATTTTTTATATATATTCTTAAAAAGTGAATTTATTTAATTATTTGTTCGTTTGTTCATAATAAGGCTTAACTCTGAATAAAGCTCATTAAAGAATCTATTTAACTTAACCATAGCACAGTGTCAGTGTATGAAGAAACAAAAATTGCCGCATCAGATTTTTTTTTTGAACATACAATATCTTTTGCATGACATCGGCTGCAGAGTGTAGCTTTTTGAACATGCATTTTTATTTTCATCAAGCTCATTTAATTGTGTCTAATCTGAAAGGAAGTACAAAGAATAATGTGTTAATGTGGGTATTGCATCATGGAGTTCAATACATAAGAACTGAAATTGCCTTGCTAATGTGATTCAAAAGGTAATAGAGAGAACAATAACCAGTGGTCACCGTTGATTCTCATTGTTAATGGTTTTGAGTGGGGTTTATGTTAATCTGGCCTGCAGAATTTAACTGTATCACTTTAAGCAAAGGAGAGGTATGCAAATAACAAATAGTGTCCTGTAATGAGCCAATTATCAAACAACGGTTTGGGGCTTTTGATTGCAATGCATTTTGATGAAATCTATTCAACAGCCGGTGTTAATAAGTGTTCCTAGGCTAATAGGCTATTACGGTTGTGAATGCTAACCAACACATTTTGTTTATTGCATCCTTCGTGCAATGTCACAAAGTGCATGTACAGATTGTGATGATTTCTAATGTGGCCATTGACCTTGCTGCCCCCAGTGTGTTTTGCTTACATAAAGAAGTGCCGTGGAGGAGGCTAGGAGATGAAGAAATTGATACCATGGAAATTGATATAATAGATGCAAAACCGAATCACAAATCATGTTGCGACAACAATACGTATTGGCTACAACATTTGGGGCAGCAAGGTCGCATGCCACATTTAAAACCATTTGAATACGTATATATACTGAGGACCCTTGGTAAACTCAGTATTTAATCGGAGAGGTACCGGTGGAGTGGAGCTCTGTAAGTTTCAGCCCAGCCGAACAGTTGTGGGCCAAGCACACATAACCACCCCGGTACCTTACTGCTGTTGGGATCCATCAACAATTAACAAATTTATGACATTCACAAGAGCAAGTTTTTTTTTTTTTTTTTTTTTATTTATTTTTTTTAGAAAAGGCAAATCTATCTGAGAAATACAGACTCACTGCTGTTCTGTACTGCAGTATTCCATTGTACTGGTGCAGGAGCCGTGATAAAAAAAAAAATTAAAAAAAATCCAGTATGGATTCAACCTCTGCCACTTCACGGGCCCAGCTTATCAATCAGCCGGGGCGAAGGAACGCATCAGTCTCACAGAGTGCATCTCACAGGCATTCATATTCAGCTGCCCGAACGGCCCACGGGAACGATGGAGGCATGAACTGATCACTACGCCTGTGGGACGGCTGTTTTTAAACCTCCAGCGTTTCTGTTTTTGTGCAACATCCCTACATTACCAATGATATGCATGGTGATCAAACACAGTCCATTTGTGTATGTCAATGCAATCTTCCTTTGTGATTTATTTATTTATTTAGTTAGTTAGTTCTGTGTTGTTGGAGGTATTTATTGAAACTTTATGAAATATGCAGCTACTAAAAATAAAAAAAAAATAAAAAATAGGAGACATTTGATATCAGGAATTCAGGTAATTTCATAATGTTCAAAAGCACAAGATAAAATCATTCTAAAAGGGGAAAAAGATAATAATAAGGAAAGACAGAAAAATAACAGAGACATCCAATGGGCATATATCCAAAACACACAAAATCTCAGAAATGACTAAAGATTACTATTGAATAAAATCTAATTAACATTAAATAAAATGAAGAATATTTTGTTGAAAAACTGCTATAATTTTTATTATTTTTTTTTTCCTGATTTGTAAGGTCATTACAAATGGGAGGCAGCATGCAGCAGAATTAGTATGGCAAACAGAAGGGGATAAATGGGAGTCCATGTGACATACATGTGACTGGAACACCAGCTGCAGACGGAAGGAATGAAATATTAACAGATTTTGTATAATCTGGTATGACCTACGCTAACCCAAAATAGCAATCTGGAGTGATACTCAGATGGCATGCTTAAGGCATTTTAATGCCCTGCGCTTTGTTAGCGTTGGCAAGCTTCAACCGCACAGACAAGAGACAATCTGCACAGGAGAGAAAGCTTACTTTCCTTCCTCTCCCTTTGTGTTCACAGAGGAAGCTCCTAAAATATTGTAATTCTGCTATCATCCAGGATGCATCTCAGAATAAGCGTGACTAGATCAGTCATGACCATTCTGTTTTTAAAACTTTGCCTCAAAACTGTTTGTTACGACTGCTTAAAAAAAGTCAGGGAGCAACTGAGCAAACACTATCAAAAGTGTTTTCTGGCATGTTTCCGACTACTTATTAAATATCTTATTTTGAAATTATTATTTGAGTGCAGCTTCTTGCAGGGAAAACAGAAAGAAGAAGAAAAAGCAAAAGTTTAAAAGGACATCTCTTTTTATCAAACTTTTAATGTTTGTCTGGAATCTGAAACTTTAACTTTGGGAAACTCCTTCAAAACATTTAGAACGGTACACTTATTAAAAAAAAAAGAAAAAAAAAATCGGTTTAATACAATGCAGCTCTTGGCCTTCCTTGCATTGATGACTTCAAGGACGTTCAGTCTGCTGATAGCTTGAACTGAGAGACCTTTTGGCATCCTGTCACAGCCTCACTAAAGTCTACAGATGGCACTCGTCTGTGTTTTACTTTTAAATGAGGTCAAAGGTTATGATTGAAGGGAATCATTAAAGCATGCTCCCGGATAGGGCAGCTCAGTAATATTCTTTATTTCTGCTTCACTGACTCCTGACATCACATTTAAATACCATGACACAACATTTTCTTCCCCTGAATGTTTAAACCACAGATAGGAAGTCATAATAATTGCCAAGCAGGACCCCTGCAGACGAGAGAGAGAGTTTAGTCGGAGAAGTTAACTGATTCATGATAAAGGTTTTGGTCATACTGCAGCTATGGAAGAATGGAGGAGGTGGGAGCACATCTTATTGAGAAAAAAATAAATGATACCTAAAACATTGTTGAAGATTCTTGTTGGATTCCCAGCTGGGTAAAATATTTTGGTGAGAATGTCCTCGAGTGTAAGACATTGTTATTGTCATCCAAAAGTTTTGGCAAGGTCACAAAAAAAAAAAAAAAAAAAAAAAAAAAAAAAGAAGTAATGAAATAATTTTCAAAAACAAAACTCAATGAATGCACATGTTTAAAATTATTTACCTTAACTAAGGCTCATCCAGACATGCTTAAGCACATTTTCCACATAAGCATTGTGCCTCTGAGATGTATTACTTTAGAGATTCACTAATGAGTTGAGTGCCTCAGGTCTCCAGTACCATAGCTGTAAATTGCAGGTCGCAACTCAGTGAGACTGAAGCCCTAATAAAGGGATATATCCTCAATCTATAATGTGGACCTCACACAGTAATTTTAGCCATCATAATGTATAAAGACATGCACAGTGCCAAGTTTAAATGTTTTTTTTTTTTAGAATTTTTTATGGAAATCTGTGGTTTTGCAGGGGTTTATGATTTGTACCTAGCTGTGTGGCTTTTCAGGTGCTTTTTATTAAAGAAATTTTAATTCTCATCTTCCTGCTAGGTCAATTCCATTGCACCCCAGAGATTTTTTTTTTTTTTTAATTTCCAAAAATTACATTTTAGTGTATCAGAGGTTGTGCATGCACTCTGGAATTCAATCAACACATGTCCTTACCTCTGGATGAGAAATAGATGGAAGTGCACCTTTTTTGTACAAACTTAGTTTGGTGAATCAATTTCAATGACTGTTGAACAATTTGGTTCTCAGTCAGACGGAAGGCCAGGCATCGTCTCGATCCACGCTCCTTGTCTGAAGACCCGGTCTTGGACAGCCACATGGCGTTCATTTTAATTTCCATAATCCCTCCAGAACCAAGAATCTCTGTGACGTGAATTCACTCGGTCAATAACTGATTACAATGGATCGATGAAGTTCTGCTTCAAAACAAACACCAGAACACACTGTGAGTCTACAGGAACAGGACTGATGACAGCAGACATGAGTTCTATTAGCTGAGAGTGCAGCAACCTAGTCAATCAAATTAAATAATTTGTGTAAAATGAGCACTATAACATATAAAATAACAACAGGCCAAATCAATTTTAAGTAACAAAACAATTTTAAGGACTGAATGGTCACAAAGTTTAAGAATCATTTTAACAAGCTTAATTGATTGGAAGGATAGATTTAAGAGAAACCGATATATAATGCCCTGGACCGAGGCTGGGATCCATTGGAGCAGTTTACTCCATGATGTCGCTAGATTGCTTGCTCATTCAGTCACATCCTTTGAGCTGACCTGTTAAACTGATTCAGCCAGCAGCATCAGCCTCCCATTCTCTCTCTCTCACACACACACGCACACACACACACACACACAAACACAAATAGGTGTGCCACATTAACAGACTCATGGTCATGTATTGGCACACAAGCTCATTCACATCAGTATGCTGTATCTCTCTGGCAGCCAATTCCTACTAACTGCCTCAAGCAGGGCCGGCAAGTGCAGATGTTGTTGCCATCGGTTACCGATCCAGACTGTGTGTGAATTTAGCTGAACTGAACTGAGAGCAGAGGAGGAAAACTGCAAAGCTGTGGTTCGGTACCGAGTGACCAGACCATTAGAGAAGCGGCGTGGATGCCTTCGGGCCCAAAGCAGCGGGAAAATGAAGCCTGTGATCTACAGTATCGGAAAAGCAGCGCGCAGAGCCAGGAGGATTGGCGCACTGAGCCGAGTTTGAATCTGCAGGCATCAGCAAGTCATTAACTACTCTGACAAGACAAGGGCAGTTTGGGCACTGTGCACGGGGTCTGGATCCCGCCCGGATAGCCTTGTGTAGTTGGTTGGAACTGAGATGGGATTGAAGCTGAGGGGCAGTGACCTTTCACAGGGTTTTTAGAGCGGAGAAGAAGGTTACAGGGGGGTCTTTAGCAGAGCAGAATCTCTTGATCAAGCACTGGCTTCCTCAGCCATTTCAAAAAATAAAACCGTAGCACCTTGATTCTGAGGGAATCTATTGATTAAACTTGCAGTGAACTGCGAGGGTAGAGCTACATATGATCAGAATTTCTGCCAAGAAAATGGCAATAGTAATAACAATGAGTCATCCTAATCCTTAAAGCTGTCGAGAAATCCCAGTACTTTTATCCCTTACCATACCATTAAAATGGTGATGGAATTTTTTTTTTCTTGTACATTAAAATTGTTTTATCATGTTTTAAGACTTGAAAGAGATCATTCAATGTTGTTATTATTATTATTATTATTATTATTATTATTATTATTATTATTATTATTATTATTATTTGGTGGGCCTCCATTTTATGTGCGAGAAACAGAGAAAAAAACTTCCGCTGTAAGGTGATGGTGTGTGATCTAATGTAATGAGTAATTCCGATCAATCAGTGATTCTTGTTACATTTTCAGGGGAAGTCAATACAAGATTTCAACTTTCTGAGCAGAAAGTGAAAACATTACTTTCAAAACAAATATTTTCAGAATTGTATAAATGAACATCATGAACATAAATGAAAGGGTTCATGAACATGGGGGGGGGGGGGGGTGTGGGCATTTTATGATACAATATCTATGTAATTTTTATCTCTGAGGAAACAAATACGATTCAAAATAAATACAATAAATCATACTATTCAATCAGATAAAGGACATTTTTTTGTTTTACTGATAAAGGTTTTATAAAAGATTTTAGAGGTTTTAAAACTCTGGTAATGTCCCCATGTAACTGCACCATTGCATTTCTGATTACTTTCGGTTTGCATTTTTCCACTGTCTTTACTAATTAAACCGACTGCTCTATAATGGAGGTAGGAGATCAGTAGCAGACCCATGCTTATTGGCTGAGAGGTGGGAGATCAGCAGCAGACCCACACTGATTGGCTGAGGACTAGGGCTGGTGTGGGGAGGGAGGAACATCCTATAGCTGCTCTGTAGCAAGGCCCTACTTGTTTCTTTTGCAGTACACATTAGTGTTAGACATGATTATTAAGGTACACACCAAATATGTGTATGCATATTTGAGTCTATAGGTGGGATACAGGGTCATAGGGTTAACATTCATACAGAATGTAAAATTCAATGTACTATGGAAATCAAGTTCAAACTAGGATAAAAAACAGCTGGAAATCCAACCTAAAAGTTCTTGGATTGCTTATGCATAAGTGTTCTTTGGGTTTGTTTGAATGTGTGTGTGTGTGTCTGTGTGTGTGCATGCGTGTGCGTGTATATGAGTGTTTGTATGCGTGTGTGTACATGAGTGTGTGTGTGTGTGTGTGTGTGTGTGTGTGTGTGTGTGTGTGTGTGTGTGTGAATGAGTCTGTGTGAGTTTGCTCGTTTCCATATGTGAGTGTGTGTGTGTGTGTGTGTGTGTGTGTGTGTGAGAGAGTGTGAATGTGTATGGTGTTTGTGTGTGTATGAGTGTGTGTGTGTGTGTGTGTGTGTGTGTGTGTGTGCGCGCAGAATGCTGTTTCAGGAGCCCAGTTGGCTTTTGCCTGTTTGTGTGTGTAATGGAGGGCAGAGAGGAACCAACACTTCACATTGATCAGAACGACCAGCCTGCTACAGCAGTGATCAATGCATCCGGGCCAAAGACCTGCAACCCCAGAACAATCTTTACAAGAAGGCTTCTCATGCAGGGTTTTCACCTTCTATAAGCATGGCACACGTTTTTCCATGCCTCTGAGCTCTGAAATCACACTGCACACCAGTGAGCACTGTTTTTGTCCACAATGGAACAGACATAGGTCCTGGAGCGTTGGAGACATGACAGCTATGTTGCCTGATTCTTCCTGAATCTTTAATGCTGGTGTGAATGGCCTGGAACCTCTAAAAATGCATGTGAACTCTCGAAATTGCCCATTCTGCACACTGAAACAATGTGCTAGGAGATCAAAACAGCAGAAAAAAAAAAGTTCAAAGCCCTCCCCCTTTCCCTAAAGAAAAAAAAAAAAACCACAAGGCAAGCCAATTTAAAATATGCAATTAAATGTCACAAGAACAGGTTGCATGACTGAAATGACTTACTATGCAGACAGAGGGTAATCGGTTTGGCTTCTCGGAAAGGCAATTGTGTATTTCAGATGGACCATAATGCAATCAGCCGTATTCAGGAATTGACTTCTCTTTTTGCCCCATGTGGTCTGTTTTTATCCTTGACATTTCAGACCTCCTGGTCCAATGATGACATTTTAGCCAATTAAAAGAAAATATGCCTTCAATCTGTGAATATACAAAAATCTTCAGCGGGCAGTAATTATTATCGATTGTGTTCAATTTTCAAGCCACAGGGAATGCAACATTTCTGGACAAAATAAATAAAAAAGTTGGAGTTTAATGGAACTGTGAACAAATTGTAAGAACAGGAAATAAATGAACTGTACATTGTATTTAATAATAATAATAATAATAAGAAGAAGAAGAAGAAGAAGAAGAGTACATTAAAGGATTAGAATACATTTTATCACCTGTGTATTCTTTTTTTTTCAATAACTATGTGGATGTAGGTAATTTGCACTTTTGCTTTAGCCCACATCCTCTTGATTTTGGGAGCTTTAAGAGACACATCTTTCCCAGACCACTGTTGTGTATGTGGCTCACACTCAGCCCAGCTATAAGCCCTTAAAGGGAAATGAAAGTTCGCTTTTGTCAAGGAACCAATGAGGAACCAGGATCCCATAGAGAGCCCAGATCACATGAGCATTGGACAGCTCCAAAGCCAGCAGGAAAAACTGGCCTCGTAAACAAGAGGATGTGAAGCTGGTCCATGTTAAAATGCATGCTGGTATCAGTGTTTACAGTAAGGACTCATTCTATGGACCAGTGTACTTATTCATGGATCCACAGGACTGGAGAGAATGCTGGATTGTGTTGTTGCTCACCACCTAAACACTTGTGAAACATTTATACCATTACCATTATGCCGCTATACATTTAACTCACCTCAGCTGGTTTCTGGGTCCTGAACTTGAGGTGGAATTACAGCTGAAGTAAGTAAATAAATGAATAAATAAACAAATACACCAGGGCTCTGCTGAACCTGGGATAGGTGCTGCTAAATGCTCAACAGAAACCTCAATGTAATTTCAATCCTGTCCTCTCTGCCCTCAGTTACATGAGTTTTGGTTCAGCAGTAAATGACATCCAGCTCCACAATATTACAATGTTTTACAGTACTGTTTAACCGCGCTGCGCAGTCAGTGATAAGGCATGTCAAGATATGTCATCATCAAAGGTATGGGGCGGGGCTTGCGATGCTAAGAACAGGGCGCTGAGCTTGTGTTGACTGAGTCATGAATCTACAGATTCATCTACAGAAAACAAACCCTGTTTTCCTACTTTTATTAATTTTATGCACAACTCCAAATTTTGGCACTGACTTTAAATGCATTTAAATAATCACAAGCTCAGAGCACAGATATGTAGAAGAACATTTATATTTGCCAAGGAGCAGTGCAATCCAATGAAAATAATCTGATATTTCTGATATTGAATAACATTATCTGGTCATGAAATCATTAAACCCTACTCACGCATTAAACAAAAGCCGATGATATCCCACCAGGCTACGCCAGGGCTTGATGGATTTTGACAGATATTTATGTGAGCTTATCTTGTCTGTTTATGTGTAATAACACAGTTGATTATTTGATCTTTACTATTGATCAAAATAGAGGTCAGATTCCCATTCAGCTCTTTTGACAATTACTGTCTCATAAAAGGACAAGCTGGAAGGAAAAAAAAACAAACATCAATCAGATGTAACCAGGCAACAGACACTCTACAGTGGCTTAATGGACATAGGAATCTAGGAATCTTCCATCTCATTTTGTTTAATTAATAGTTTTGATTCCTTTTTTGCTTGTTTTTTTTTTTTTTTTTTTTTTAAGGTAAGCCATATTTTATAATTAATTTGCCATGGTTAATTAGAGTGTTATGTAATCAAACATGCACAACTATGCTTCAATGGGGCAAACATCACATAATGCATATTCATTTATTCATACTTACCTCATTGAGAAAAAAATAAATAAATAAAACTTAGCTCTACCAATGGAAGATACTGGATGTTTCAGCATGAAGTTTCAGCATTCAAACACACACAGCATCACTCCCACCACACACACATACACACACACACACACACACACACACACATACACATACACACCCACACACACACTCACACACACACACACACACACACACACACACACACACACACACACACACCAGCTCTTACATCTTCCACAATCGGCATTCCAAAAGAGTCCATTTTTTAAAAAAATTCTTGATCATTGCAATGCATTCAATAAGATGCTTTGATGCTCTGCTCCTCTGTTCTGTCGCAGGAAGGAACAGTCTTCATTAATTGCTGTCATTGTCATGCGGCAGTTCTACGTTCCATCAGGCCTTTCGGAAATGGTGCACCAAAAAAACAAAAAAAAGCAAAAAGACTTTGAGGAGCTTGATAACGCTGGGCTAGATGGTTTCTGTCAGATGTGTTCATGAATCATTCATGTATTTTAATTAATGTCACTTATCAGAAAGATAGTGCCCATACAAATTAAAGCCAAGTCACTCACCTTATAGACAAATACTTAGATCTCTACAGTCTAAAGAAAAAAAAAATACATCAGACCTACAGTGGGGTCCAAAAGTCTTAGACCACATTGAACATTTTTCTTCAAAACCTTTTTCATGTAAACCTGGAAATTACCAGAAGGATTATTTTAGAATTTTTTGGACATTTAAAACAAAGAAAGTTATGATATCTAAAATGAAGAAATATTGAAGATGCTGCACAATGTCTAGGTCAAATTTAATTAAATGTGTGACAGTGACCCTGTCAATCCCTTTGTAGAAAAGTCCGACCCCATCGAACATTTATCGGGGCACTTAAAGGCCTAGAAAGTTCTGTGCACTTGTGGTAACATGTACCATCAGGTTTTACTCAAACGTGTGGAGCCCACACGCTCCAGTGCACCCTGTCATTAAAGCAAAAGAGAGGATGTACTGAAAACTAAGACATTCTGGAAATTCATGTACATTATTCAAAGATCCAACCTTTCACTCAAATTTTTAATATCATTTGTAATTAAACATTTGCATTAAATTGTAAAAGAATACAAAATAGAAGTTCTTTCACTTGTGGTCTTGGACTTTTGGCCCCCTCTGTAAGTGACTCTGACCAGGGAAATCTTACCCTATTGCTGGGTGGACAACGATGCTTCAGACTGAGCAGAATCCTGGTTATAGGACATGCTGAGTCCATATCATAACAAGCAGGCCACTTCTCGTCAGGGACTTTTGGCTGTTACCGAGTCTAGTTTACATTGAAATAGTGATCACACTGTGGCTCTTAGACCCAACATTAAGTAAGTACTTGATTTTACATCACATTTTAACATCCATTACTACAGACTCGCCTTTTACTGTTTATGGCAGCATTTTTTTTTATGTGTTCTTATTGAATCATTTTATTATATGGTATTTTATCTTAGCTTCCTTTTTTTATTATGTATGCATTCAAATGTGTCGCTTCTCTCCAACTTTTATTTTGTTTAATTGTTGCTGTGAAGCTCTTTGTGCTGTATGCTTTAAATAAAGTTATTATATTGTGGATAGCTGGCATTGCCATGGCTCAAACCTGTGACTGTGTAAAACAGCCTGTGCTTGCCTGAATGGATATTTTGAGGCTGCTTCCATACTTTATTACTCTTATAATCATGTTTTTTTTTTTGAGTCTGTTCTCCAAATGATGTTGTCAGGATGACTCATAGGCAATGACATTTTTTGACTGGTTGATTGATTGATATGAAGAGTGGCACACAGGATACAGGTGTTGATAATGAGAGCTCACAATCTGTGCTTGAAAGAACACAAACAAAACGTTTTTCTCTGTACTTCACAAACCAATAATTATGAAAGAATGAAAAACAATAGCTACAAAAAATAAATAAATAAAAGTCAGCCATGGGGGAAAATACTTTTGTTTTACTTTTGTTTGAGTAATATGTTTGACTGTATTTGATTTTCGAGTCGTTTTTATCATTTAAATATGTGTACTAAAATCTTATGTGTTACTTTAGCAAGCAAAAACTAATAACAATAATGTTCAAAATTTTCCACTCCATTATTTTTATACTCCAAAGCTGCTATGTGTGTGATAAGATACAACGAATTTCATAGTGATCATATGATCCAAAGTAAACTCTGATTGCTTACATATGGACCAACTCTCAGATCACCTATTCATCAGTCCAGCTACACAACAGCATGGAATGTGCTCATTTCCTGAGCCGCCATCTTGTATAAGGGTTTGTTACAGAACCGAGTGTCCTGTGGTGGAAAATGGGAGAGGTCTGCAGAGTCTGAAGATTTTTGGAGGCATTATAGATCATTCCCCTCAGCAGGTATGTGTGTGTGTGTGCGTGTGTGTATGTGTGTGTGTGTGTGTGGGTGTGTGTGTGTGGGCTGAGGAGAGGATGAGCTGAAGCATCCTGGATGGACTCAACTGCAGTCCAGTAGTAACCCTAACCCTAATCCTAACCCTAACCCTAACTCTAATCCTAACCCTAACCCTAACTCTAATCCTTACCCTAACCCTAACCCTAATAATCCTAACCCTAACCCTAATCCTAACCCTAACCCTAACTCTAATCCTAACCCTAACCCTAACCCTAACCCTGACCCTGACCCTGACCCTGACCCTGACCCTGACCCTGACCCTAACCCTAACCCTAACCCTAACCCACTCCACATGAAGAATAGATTGTCCCTGCATTCAATATATTCAGTGACTGTCTACTGGCTGTGGCCTCTCCCATTACTGAGTGTGTTTGTGCGTGTGTGTCTGTCTCTATAAAAGCTCAAATTATTTGTCTGGATTTGTCAATGTAACACTTTACTTTTTTTATTAAGCCTAGATCAAGTATATTGAATAAAAGACATTTCTTTTTAATAAATGATTAATAGTTTGAGGAGAGAATATTAATGTTTTAGGGAATACTAAGGAGAGCAAATATGTAAATTGCAATCGTGGGACCAGCTAATGGGCTTTTTTGTTTTTTCCCTTATTTCTTTTTTCAAATCATAATTTTTAGGATTTGTAAGGAATGAAGCAGCACATTTGTAGTTTGGTTAATAATTTCTCAGACAGCTCTGTCTTTGAATAACATCCAATATGAGAGCGCCTCGTGGAGGGATTTTCACCGATTGGCTAGTGCATGTGACAGTGTAAGACAGAGAAAATCATAAAACAAATGAGTGAATCTGATGTTTTAGACTGATAATGTGTCCATGCTTGTTTGGTTTATTACTGACTACATACACTGATAAATACACTGATAAAATCGATGTGATTTTAGCCCAGCAAAGCGAGCCCTGGAGTGAGCTCTCGGCTGCAGCCTTTCAGCATGGTGAAGGAGTTGCCGTAGTAACTTTAAGGTCATTTCACATTACGGGATGTAGCAATTGAACACTTCACCAGGGCAGTTAAACTGAATTAGGTCAAATGTATATAAATGGAACAATGTGTATAAATGGAACAATAACACAAAACATGAAATGTGGTGTGTTTGCAGACGTTTTCTTTTCTTAAATGGCTGGATCATGGCTCTTTAATTTCTGCTCTTTAAGTCTGTATTTACCTTGGACTTCAGTCTATGTATGCTTCTGTATTTATATGTGAGTGTATATGCCAGTCAGTGTGTGTGTTTGTGTTCATGTGTGTGTGTGTGTGTGTTTGACTGTGCGTGTGAGTGTGTGTGTGTGTGTGCGTGCGTGCGTGTGTGTGTGTGAGTGAGTGTGTGGGTGTTTGTGTGTGTGTGTGTGTGTGTGTGTGTGTGTGTGTGTGTGTGTGTGTGTGTGGGTGTGTGTGTGTGTGTGTGTGTGTGTGTGTGTGTGTGTGCATGTGCGTGTGTGTGTGCGCGTGTGTGTGAGTGGAGGGGTTATAGTATTACGCATGTAGAGAAGGCAGTGTATTCATATAGAGCCATGGTAATGAACATGACACAGGGCTAATAGACAGCACTCTGCTGCCATTTGAATGAGCCCTTTCTGAGGCACACAGGACATGTGGGACTGCGAACGGGGTCTCAGGAGGTTCCAGTTGCCTCGGTTTCCTTGTCCTGAGACTAACCCACAGCTCAGAGAATATGTCCCTGAAGTTGCCAGTAGCAACAATCATATTTCTCTCACTGTTCTTTGTGAATACTGTGGGTCTCAGAAAAATAGGACATGCTCATTTATTTATTTATTTATTTATTTTATTATTGTTTGTTTTTTAACTTGGGAGTTCAAGATATCCTTGTTGTAATAGTGCCTGCTAAATTATTTAGCTATTAAAGCCCATCTTCGCCACACTTCAAAATAGGCCAGTTTCATTTTTTCATTGAGATCTGAAAGATCACACTCATTCACATACATATATGTGAGTTAATGAAACCATTTAGGTTGCACATTCCAATTCGGCCTGCTTGCAGAGCAAGGTGGGAAATTAGTCCAAGGAAAATTTGAAAATAAAATTTGATTAGAATTACACCCTCCTCATCAAACACATACACACACACACACACACACACTCACACACAGATAAATAGATAGATAGATAAATAGATAGATAGATAGATAGATAGATAGATAGATAGATAGATAGATAGATAGATAGATAGATAGATAGATAGATAGATAGATATTTTTCTGCAGAACAATTTCGGATCTCATAATTGAGTCATCCAGTGGTAAAACAGCAATAAAACCTCCTCATCGAGCCACCTGACGAGTACTAATAAACAAATAATTACATGATTTTTATTTTTTTCACTTGCATAATCTCAGTCAATGGTGTAATTATGACTAATTATTTTTGAAATGCATGCTTGTCCACGATGCTGTGTTCATGACATTTTTCTCACTTTTCAGCTTTTAATCCTTAGAGCACAGTGCCCCAGACCAGGGCCCAGTTGTGAGACCCACACCATGTCCACCCAACCACACAGACTTTGCTAATAGCCCACAGGACACCGTTTATGGAGCTGAGTGGAGTGGAGGTTGCAGGCTCTACCAGGTAGAGCTCTACCACTGTGCCCATGAAAAAGGTACCTTACCTGAATGAATTCAGTGAATACCCTGCTGTGTAACTGAATCTGAAGTGTGAAAAATGCCAGCATATTCTCCTGGTGATAGCCTTTGCTGACTGAGGTACTCTGCAGGGCTCAGCATATTCTCCTGGTGATAGCCTTTGCTGACTGAAATACTCTGCAGGGCTCAGCATATTCTCCTGGTGATAGCCTTTGCTGACTGAGATACTCTGCAGGGCTCAGCCTGCACTCATGATGAGAACACTGTCCAACTGAAAAGCTCCAACGTGGGGCCAAGCCTGTTCAGCTGAAGAGTGCCTGCTCTAACTGCATAACTCTATAGGGCAAAACCTGCACTTGTACTGAGAGCCTGTTTCCAACTATGCCACTCTATAAGGCCCGGCCTACAATTACATAATGAGTGCCTCTTCTAAATGAATGACCGGATAGGACAATAGCATGTAGCCACAGTGAGAGACTTCACTGTGGCTACATGAGAAACCCTCTAAGGTTTTATGCGTGCTTGTAAGGGCAACATTTAGGGAATGAACCAATTAGAAGTGTTTATTTATTTGTTTATTTACGAATCAGTGGAAACCCTTGTTCATGTTCAGCTGGAGTTAAATAAAAGTAAATGAAACGTTGCACGATAATTCACACAGTAATTATCCTTTGGCATTTTGAGGAAGGAAGCTTCTGAGCGCCAGTTACAGACGGCCTGCGATACTCCCATGTCTCGTTCCTCTGTGGCATTCTCACGCAAGTCTCACAGCATCTTTTTTTTGCGTTCTTTTGCCTGCCTTTGAAGTTTAATTAAACTCTTCCTGCTGAACACCACACTCCATGACTCCCCCGTATCTCCGTTCGATGATTTTGTTTGTCATTTGTCACCGATGTTCTTTCATGTTCAGGAAATTACTTAGTGAATTCGTTTAACAACGGCGGTGGGTGAACGGTGGTCTTTTCGTGGATGCTTTCCTTGAGTGACATGAAATTCCCCTTTTCACATGTTCTTTGATTAGAATGTATCCGTCTCTCATTCGCTTTAAACAATGGAGGCTGAGCGCTATTATTGTTTTATTCATCCGACACACTCACTCACACACACACTCACACACACTCACACACACACACACACACACACACACACACACACACACACCAGCCCTCTCAGCTGCCCCTCCCAAGTGTGTTGCACAATGGTACAAGGGTGGAGGGTGCTAAGTGTTAGGTGCAAAAGAGTTAATGGATCAATACCTTACTCCAGTAGGTTGATGAGTTAAATTAGTTATTTTCCCTTTCTCTTTTTCTTTCTCTCTCTCTCTCTCTCTCTCTCACTTAATCGTTCACTCCTCACTCATTCTCCCTAACTCTATCTTTCCATACATTGAGTGAGAGTATTGCAAGTGTGTTTTTTTCTTGGTTTTACCTTCTCTTTTTTTTTTTTTTCATGGGGTTGGTGTAAGGTTTAGTACTTGCGCTCTGTTCTGTATGTATATGTCTATTTTTGAGAAATACATCAATTCAGCTGTGATTGGGCAGAGAGGCGAATGGTCTGAAAGAGAGAGGGTCTAGATCTGAGATCATGTAATCAACTGTACCACTACCAAGAGAAGAACAATAGGTGCTTCTTCCCAGAGAGTCCCCTTATAACGTAACGGTCTCAACAGAGCTATAGGAAGTCCTGCCCATTCTTATTCATTGGTGGGTCTGTTGTGTCTCTAGGGAAGTTGGAACATTCTCTCATAGTTATTAACTTCAATGTTAGCTGTCTTTGTGTAGAAGGGAGCCTGTTTGGGCCTTCAAGTCACACACATTTGTATGTTCATCTGGGCCGATAACCTGCAGAGCTCACCCTGAAGAGTAAGGAAGGACACGTCCTCATGACGATATGGAGTTTCACTGTGGGGGGTGGACTGCCGGATAGCCAAAGGGATGTGCATTGCGTTGTATTTATTTTCTATTTCTTGTTTTTAAGGCACATATGTCATTTTAAGGCATTTTATTTTAAATTCTTATGAATTTCATAAGCTCAGCACCGCGATATGATTCCTCCCAAATCTCTTCCATGTTTAATCGTGGAGCATTTGGTGGATGATATCATAATTTCTTTGTGTTATGGAACCTTATTCACGCCAAACCACCTGGAGGATGAAGATAATGATGTCGATATTTTTGGTTTTCTTTCTGACGCGCAAGGGCTTGCTTTTATATCCAAATATGGCTGAGTTAACTGCCCTGAATTTTCTACATTGCAAAACAGATATATTCACGACTTAGAACAAATATAGAACAAATTAGCTGTTTTAAAATGGAATCTACAGATGTTTTAACAGGTAACAGGTAAGGATAGTGGCTATCTTTTGGGTGAGCAATGGAATTACTTTAGAATTCTCATATACGATCTTAAATATACAATTAAATGAACCAGTTTATTTTCACTTTTTATCATTTTTTTCGCCAGTAAAGAAACAGATACCATTTCTCTTCAGGTATGCACTCACTGTACCCTGTGCTCTTCCATTCAGTCTTCTACCCATGAGGCTGAGCTGGTGCTTGGTCTTCCCCATGTCCATACCACCAGAGGTGGCTTGTCTTTATGGTCCTCCTGCAATCCCTCTGGTGCTGGGCTGGGCTTTGGGACTGCAGGGTCTGAGTGAGGTGTCGGCATGCCCTGTGGGCTGGGCTCTGGGTCGGGGGAGAGGTCTGCTGTGCAGGGGGGGGGAGATGGGAGTAAAGACTGGCTGGAGGAGGTGTGGGGAGATCCTCTTCTGATCCTGAGGGGGCTGCCTGTGCTCGCTACAAAGGCCAGATCCTACAGCATCCTCCCAAATATGCCCACGCAGCTGTTATGTAGTTAGATGTTAGGACACATCTACATGGAGGCTGCGTTGATCCCCTGAGTCGTCTGAGGTTGGAAATCTCTGCTGGACAGGATGGTACAGATGGTGATCTTTGAGATGGAGAATGCATGAGTGGCTGTCAGCCTGCCTCTCCCCTCAGGTCCACAGTAGCTGTGTATATGGTGATGTGGCTCGACTCACCCACGTATTTCTCAGTGAATGATTCAAGCACACTGTCAACTTTTGGGCAACAAAGTTTCACAACTTTATGACTCGGGAGGAACTCCTCCTCTTTCAAAAAATAAATAAATAAATAAAAAATAAATAAAAGTTGAGTCCACAAGGATTACAATGTCTCTACAAATCTCTACAACAGTTTGTTTTGTGTTTTGATTTTGCTGGCTGTTGGAGGCCTGCTGGTTTCCGCCTCTATGGATGCTGCTTGGGGTGGTTTTGGCACATATTCCTCATGTCGGTAGGTAGCTGTGTGTGCTTTACGAGCCAAGGGGTCTGGAGTAACATCTCCCTCTCTCTGTAACAAGCCTTGGGGTGGGTCTGAGAGCCTGATTCTATGCAGGCTGCGGGCCTCGTCTCCGCCAGGCTGGAGATAGGAGGACAGTGAGTCAGCAGTCTGGGCCTGGTGCTTTCTGCTGGGTTTCAGGCTCTTGAAACAACTCCCTCTGGCTGTGAACGGGCCGGTCCCTGAGGTAAAGCTCCCCTCTCACTGCTCCAAAGCTCTGTCTATCTCACTCCTGAAGAGCAGAATAAGTTTTCGCCTTGACTTTTTTTTGGGAAGAGTGCTCTAGCCATGATTGCTTTGTTTGTGAAGGGATTTGTCTTTCAGAGGAGCCCGAAAAAGACACATCCCTGAAAGCGAAGAACACCCATCGAGATTGCAGCACCAATCTATCAATTCCAGTTGTCAGTGAAGAGTCAGTTAGAATGGCATGGCACACAGCTCTCAGTGCCTTTGATTGGGAAGTCTTCTCAGGGATGGAGGCCGACTTGGTTGTCATTGGGGCTCTGATGTTTACTGGAGTGTTGGGGCGGGACAGACTAAGTATATCACAGTGCTCATGTGCACTGATGACAACTCTGGGAATACATTTTAAAGGAGTTACAACAGCCTATCTGTAATTACCACCTGTTAGCAATAAAAAAAAAAAAAATAAAGTTTGCAAATGTCCTGAAATTAACAAAAATGACAAGATTTATTAATGCTATAATATTGCTGCTTCATGTTATATTTTGAAGCTGCTATTGATCTATACATCACCACATAAACTTTTATTTTCAATGTCATATTGTTTAAGAGTAGACAGGCAAACATATATGTTAACCAATAGAATTTTCTATACGTCCTTGCTATGTCACTGTCTGCGGGGCATATCAAAACACTCCCATGTTAATTTAACTAACAATCTGTTGGTCTCATGTAAACACTAATAGTTAAATGAGTATTTAGCATTTTGCTGTGTATGTGTGTCCTCCCATTTTCTTGCTCTTTGTGTTTCTTTTTTCCCTGACCTGCAGAGTCAGAGGTTAAGGGGTACCACTTACAGGCCCTTTAGGTGGAGGGTCCTCCTTATTCCTCTTCATGAATGGAGGAAAGCTGGAGTCCAGAGGGCAGACATCGGGAGCAAATCACCCAGGTTTGGCTTCAGGAGAGTGGGTTTTCTCTTGATTTGTGAGGACCGGCTACAGTGGTGCTCTGTTTGTTTTTGTCAGCTCTGCTCTGCTAAGCTGTCAGGATTCATGTCTCACAGACTGTCTTTTCGGGAGTCCTGAAGTCTCCGTCTTACTGCCTTTCTCCTGTGATGACCACCACAGGAATGTCTTAGATTACTCTTTGCGTGTGTGTGTGTGTGTGTGTGTGTGTGTGTGTGTGTGTGTGTGCGTGTGTGTGAAAATCTTAAGAACAAAATAAACCCATCTAGGAACTAACAAAACAGATATGTACACAAACATCTCATTGAGATTGGTCAGAAGGATTATGTTTTTGAGTTGAAATAAAATAAAGTTTTTAAACTGCGTGGGATGCCCTGATTGGATGTCTCAATCTTGAGCTGGCTGGTACTTTAACAGTATAATATATAGCTTTATAGGGGGAATGATGGGTCTCTACTTACATCTGGTCCAAATGCTTTGGAAAGGCCATTTTATATGGCACACATATTCTTTTCTTCATCTTCTGTAACAGCAGGCATACCATACATTATGGATTTTGCTTTGTATTTTTCTCTGTTGAAGTGAATTGTCACTTCTTTGACTTCTTGGTCAGTGGCAGTCTTTTCTTTTTCAGCAGTTCAGAATCTATTTGTTTTCACTGATGCTGTGGTATAGTGAATGTTTTTGTTGGTAAAGCAAGCATTTATTTGATTGTTATTTTTATTATGTGCACTACACACAGTATTCACTTTCATACACATATTAATCTATGTAAGATGACTATAAACTACCTTATATCCTGGCAGTGGCTTAAATTAATCCCAGATGTTCCTTATTGGTAAATAATAATGATTTAAATAACAAAAAACATTAAACTTTGGTATTTTTTGTAAACTGGTTTCAGAAATAAGGCGCTGCATATCATGCATCAGTTTTGAATGAATTGATCTATTACTGATATATTAGCTAGTTAAGGATCTCCACCGTCAGTGCATATGGTGAAAGCATGTTACTGACAGGAACAGGAAGTCTCCAAGACCTGTAAAAAAAGGAGTCATTTTCAATATTATCCTCAGAAACAAACAAAGTGTAAGGTATGACCACTTTGTTCAGTGTTTTATGTTAAAAATGGACATAACAATAATGTTTATTTCCAGACTACATCAGTCCTGATAAGCCAAATTAAATCCCATTGCTCCACTCCCCCATTATAAAATTTCAATTAAGCTCTGTAGAACCTGCAGTTAGGAGAGCATCTTTGGGAATTAGAAATCATTCATTTGTAATAATTCATTTCATGGCTTTTGGATTCACTTTAGATTCAGTTCTACACCCTGAGAAAATTAAAACCCCAAGGCATTCATTTCCCACATTTTACAGCACTGTTTGTTTTGCAGAACAATATATGCGAAGTGTTTACATTTTTTTTCCTCCACACTTTATTTTCAAGTTAAACTATTTTGGTGCAAATGCACTAAAATTAAAATGGGTTGCTATCAAAGCAGAACAAAGATATTGTATTAGTATGATATATATCAAGTTTATCGATACTCATCCATCTTGCAAAATTCCTATTGCGTTTCACATTACAATTGCACAATGTCTGTGAAAGCTTTGCAAGAGAAAATATGCAGAGATATCTTCAGCGGAAAATCCATTTTCCTAGATAATTATCCCTTAGCGATGATATAATTAAATCCTTTGTTTAAGTTCTGAGTTAAAATAATGTGTATGGAACTTCGGTAGAAGGGAATGTTATGTAATTATGTAAAGAAAATTACAACCCATCAATATATGTGTTAATTAATCGTATTTATTTATTTTCGAAAACCATTTGCCTTAATGGGCATGAATTGGAAATTTCAATTTGGTTAATGAAGGAATACACCCAATTAGTGCATACCTCTCTGTTGGGGGTGGGGGGGTGGGGTGGGGGTGTGAGGTGGGATGGTGGGGGTGGGGGGGTGGCTGGCTCCTTAACCCTGGAAATGTCCCAATAAACCATTCAGAAATCAAGTGAAGAACCAGGATCATCAACTTGAAGATTTGCCAATTCATTTTAATGAGTGTTCAAACTGCAATAGCAAAACCTACAAAAAAAAAAAAAAAACAAAAATTAAAATGCACTGCATTTGTAAAATACTGTTTATAAAATACAAAGAACCATTTTAAATGAGGAATGTTGTGAATATTCCTGGAACCGAATGTTCTGCCTGTAAACTAAAGCCCTTTTGAGAAGCTTTATATGAAAGCAGTAAAGCAGTGGCTAGGCAATTAGCAGCGTTCCCTTTTACACTGTGGCCCAAGTATGGTCCAAATTTTTATTGAGCTACACATGAGCTAGCTTTTCATCAGCCTTTGGGTGAATGATATTTAAAAAGGTATTTGAAACTGTTTTTTTCTCCTAACATCACTTAACTACTTGCCTACTTTGGCATAATCTTACCTAGCTCATCACCCTAAACCTTTTTTTTCCATTCACATTTGTAGGTCCACATATTTGTCAAACCTGGAGGAGGCTTCTCCTCCCCCCCCCCCCCCCCCCCCCCCCCCCCTTCTGATCTGAGTGTGCCCAGCTGGTTGTGGATGTTAAATGCAATGTGTTTTTTTTCATATATAGAATCATATATCCAGTACCTTAAATTCTAAATGAGAGGGGTTAAACAATTCCAACATGCAGTGTCTTCACAGTCTATTTTCACTTATTTTCTGTGGTTTGCAGTTGCTTTCTGGTCATTTTTTTTCCCTGCATCTTTGAAAAATGCAGTGTTTATGACTATTTTCTCAGGGTATTGTAAGACAATCCATGATTGTTGTGAGAACAGTGAAACACCTGCATTTTGTGTGAATTGTACATCAGAGACTGAGAAATGTAAATAATTGAGCCTGTTTTTCTTTGAATGACTAACAATTCTTGGATTTGATGCGCTTTCATGTATACCATTATCCAGAGTGATATACAAACCTTATGTACAGAGAATGATTTATTTTTCATCCAGCTTCACCCATTTCCCTCGCCCTTTATGTAACAGCAACAAACTACCATGCTTGTGTACGTGGCTACACAATTACAGAAAATGACATTTACAGGACTGTGGAGATAGAGATGAATTTCTGACAGTTTGTCATAAAGAAATTAGCAAGAGACTCTCAAGTGGCTTTGCCGATAAAAAAAAAAAAAAAAAAAAAAAAAAAACCTAACCATGAGCAAGCTTGGCCTTTCTTTCAGCAATTTTATTTTTGTCATTTAAAAACAATGCTGTGTAACAATATTTTCAGCGTTGGTCTTATAAGACATGCAGTTGATGGGAAATTCCTCTCCAAGAGTGTCACTGTTTATGCATGTGTGGATAAAATGCAGCTCTTTCAGCACTGGACAGCTCCTGGTAAGAGAGCAGTACAAACTTCTCGCCCACTCCAGCTATCAGCATGGGAGCTGTCCAGTGCTGAACAGGGGAGACAGCTGAAAGGACTTTCATCAATGTGCAGCTGTCTCTCATTTCGTGATTACAGGCGACAGTGCAACTGAGAGCAAAATACACTCTGGAGAGAGAAACCTCTTCTCCATGTCATGATGACTCCAGGACCAGGTTGCATCTTCTCTCTGGCTCTCTCTCTTTTCTCTCATGAGAACCCTCCAGTGAAGATTTGGACAGGTGACAACCCAGCTGACTGTTAGAGAGCATAGAGGAAATCCAAAACTCTCTGACCCACTACTAAGTATATATATATATATATATATATATATAGACACACACACACCATCACATCACTACAATACCCTTTATATTCATACTGGACATAAGCTAACTAGGTAGCAGAAATGAATAAAATAAATTATTTTTTGCTGTTTCTGTGTTTTGTGTGTGTAGAAAATCCCCTCCTTAGTTTGGCTCAGTTTTATACAAGCTTTTGATTCATGCATAAGAGCATGCAGCTAGCTTCAGTGGGCAGAAATGTCTGCGTCACTAATGCAAAAAGACATTTGTTACATGGTCTAAATGTTATTTATAGTTTGGTGAAGATGATTTTTGAGCTTCCCAAGGTATGCGATTACACAATCAACAACATGATCAACCTTAGGAAACATACATTTCAAAGATATCAGGCTGTCAGAAAATCTCCATCTGCTTTTGCTGTGTTTGTTCTAGTCAGTTGACAAGAGTAAATTGTGAGATTATGCATGCTCCACTGCAAATAATATGAAATGAAATGAAATTTAAATGAAAGAGTGATGTCAATATTTTAAACCTACATATACATGTAGAGCACAAAAGAAACAGTTGCTGTCAGGGTTCTGAGTGCTTGCCAGGTCTTGTAGTAGAAACAGAGACCCTTGGAGTCAATTAAAGGTCCTTTGTCCTGGAGACTGACAGGGTTCAATGGTATTTGTTGCCATCAAATATATAACTGATAAATTATAGTTATGTGGTTTATTCACATCAGCTGGTTTCTTGACTCTGATTTGGTTCCTACTGTTGAGGTGAAAATTATTAATGCCAATTTATTGACACTATTGATGGCACCTGCACTTGACTAGACAATCCTTTATGGTCTGAATGGCTGTTCTCATAATTATGTATGTTAATGTTCTTGTATATTCCACGACAGATTCAGTGAAAATAAAATGTCATTTTACCCATCAGGATTAAGACCAAATCCAGCCCATGTGCATTTCTAAGACTTGATTGATTGATTGATTGATTGATTGATTGATTGATTGATTGATTGATTGATTGATTGATTGATTTGTATCCGCCTTAATATGCAGGGTGTTGGTACAGAGTTGCCATGGTTTCTTGGGTTGCATAATCATTAGGACATAACTGGGGGCCCACAGGTGACCAGTTGTCAGCTTTCTTACAGTAGGTGGCAATACCTGCAGCGCCCATTAGATAATTATATGTTTGTGATACAATTATTTAGAAAAAAAAAATACTGCAAACTGATAACAGGAATCAACTATTTGATTCTTGAATTAATATATGGAATAAAAGAAACAAAAAAGAAAAGAAAAGAAGAAACTCTCAAAAACTCTATAACATTTACTTAAGCCTTTCTGCTGGTTTTGTTAATTCATATATTTGCTGTTGTGTGATGCCAGTTGGCTGGTATTGTTTGACTCTGGGCACCCTTTGTTGACGTTTCTCTCCCCTCGCCTCGAGGGCGTATCTGAGTCAGGTCTGTGGGCGAGGGGAGACGGTGAGTGCCTCCACTTTCCTCGCAGCTCCAGGCATTAGAGCTGTTCTTTGCTCAAGGGTACAGTGGCATAGTGCCACAGGGAATTGAACCTGCAGCCCTTATAGCTGACAGCCTGTTTCTTTGCACAGCATGTCACAGTGCTGCCCTTCCACCCTGATTCAGCAAGTAGGACTCGTATGAAAGACAAACGTAGCTTACGTTCGCATTCTTGTGTTCCCTTCCACCTGTGTGTTCTCTGGCTGTTCAACACAATGATTTATTCACTTGAGAACTTCAGGGTGTGTTAACGTATGGGATTTTCTGTCGATTATTCCAGCTGGTTTTGGATACATTAATGTTTCCTATTTTATTTTAACGGCATATTGTAAGAGGAGTGAAAAACCATATAATCAGGAATTGTTGACTTTGTAAAGAAAAGGTTAAATATAATAACATAAGTGTCATTATTAATTCATTTTTGTCACACTGAAGAAGCTGAGGGTGTATTTCAATCTATGAAATTTCAATTCTAACAAGGTTTTTCTACTTAAGTTTCCTTATGATACATTTATGTATGAGGACCTCAAAGAGAGATAAATCAAAGCAGTATTAAAGAGAAAGGGACCATGAGATGTTCAAAGGTGCCTAGTGTCCTGGTGTGACCATGTCTTCATAACCTGTGACAGCCAAAACTAAGAGAAACAGAGGCAGAGAAAGACAAAGGTAATGGGAGAATGAAAGCCAGACCAAGGATGTGAAGTTACGCATGGCATCACACAGAAATAGACCAAGTTCTTACAGCAGGTAAAACCACTGAATCATTCGGTATCACAGACAAATTAACCACACAAACTTCAGTTTCATACCAAATGAAAATAAATTTTAATTAGCCACTATATAAAGCGGTTTTAGGGTAGTCCCAGGGCGGAGTCTTGAAGCTCATTCCTATGTGTACACCTTTGAGAATACCTGTGAGTTACAGATCAAACATGAGTTGTGTTGACATACATTTTATATGAGCATATGATATATTTTTAATCTCATGCACAAATTAAGAAATGCTCTTGGTGTCAACTTGAAGATAAATACAAAACAATGAGCTGCATTTTTTTGTTATTTATTAAAACTGGCCTCTGGAATGGTTTGCTGTCTGTGCCATTGTGTAGGTGTCCCTCAAGGCTCCACTCTTGGCCCTATATCCATATTGCAATACAACCTGACCCGACCCCTGCACCTAATTCAGAATGCTGCTGCACAACTTGTCTTCAAGCTACCTCACCAATCTCGTCACACCCTTTCTCAAATCATTTCATTACTCACAACAGCTACCCATTATAGCTGAAATCAAGATCAAAATCATGGTTATAGCTTAACGTTCAGTGAATGGAATGACTCCATACTGTATACGCCAGCTACTGGAGCTTACCACTGCAAAGG
This sequence comes from Albula glossodonta, assembly GCA_019788955.1. NCBI lineage: Eukaryota > Metazoa > Chordata > Actinopteri > Albuliformes > Albulidae > Albula > Albula glossodonta. Next base: position 148,252 of record JAFBMS010000076.1, read on the forward strand.
GACCAGCCCTGAACCAGTGAAGAAAGTAAAGGCAAATTAATTCAATGTGGTATATGGCACTACTATTTGTGCAAATATTGCACTATAATGAAAAGAAAATGGTAACTAAAGGTCTTTGGTGTTGGGTCTGTGCCGTGTTTAGGTACAGGACAACTAGCATGTATTATGAAATGCAGGGGTTTTTATAGAAAACCACTTACATTTTGAAATGATATCAGAGACGTTGCTATTTATTTAAAATGTGAAAGTATGCAACGTTTGCATGGATATAAATGTACAGCTGATTTGCAAAGGTACACTTATACCATTTAATATACAGTTTGTTAGCACTAATGATGTGTTTTTATGTACTAAAATAAAACAAATACAGTAAAACGTGATTTCTATTCCACAATATTCACAATCATTAACATTATGAAGATGAGGTCACAAAATAAAACAAATACAGTAAAACATGATTTATATTCCACAATTTTCACAATCATTAACATGATGAAGATGAGGTCACCATTTTCAAGAAGGGGAATAATTTGATCTCATGTATTTATGCATGTATGCGTTTATTTATTTATTTAGAATGTATAGTAGTCACAAACTGGAATGTTCCTTTAAATCTTGTCAAGACCTGGAAGAAAAGGATAAACAGGGATTAGTAAAGCTAATTATAATTTCAGCGTGTTATTGATATCAAAGTGGTAGATCACAGATTCTATCCTTGAGTGTACTTCACTATTAGAATGAGCTTTCATCTGAGTTCAAGGAGGCCTTACTGCTATCAAAAAACCTCACCCCGAGAGAAAATCTATTCAGCTCCGGAATCTCTTTGTCTTACACCATGCTCAGAACACTTTTTGAGTAAAACTGGAACAAGGCGCGCTACAAATGTTTGTTCCCCACAGCTACCCAGCTATGCACTGGCAGATTCACTGACTAGCTAAAAGTTAAAAAAAAAAAAAAAAAGAATGATGTTATTCTGCCACTGAAGGCCAGTAAGCAGATGAAAACAGCATGACTCCAACCAATCCGGGCTGATTAGTGTGCTCAGTTCACAGGTTGCCAATTTGATCCGTGTCACTTTCCTGCAATGTCCATCCTTGCTTGTGCCCTAAATCAGCGGACAGCAGCCCCGGCCCTGCAGAGCAGCATGCTCTGCTGCTTCCCATCGCTACTCAGCATCTCGCAGTCTAATTAAAAGTTGCTTGATTGCACAGTTAACTCACATCTCTTGGTTTCCTGGGTCTAAATTTGTTTGCGGATTGCAAGGTTAAACCAGGCAACCCTATGGCTTTTTTTTTCTGGTTTGAGGATCACCGCCCTTAATTGCAAACAAGAAATAAAAATCATGTATTAAGTAAAACAAGAATATTGCATATGCATTGTAATACAGCATACCAGTTAATATATGTGTGTCATTTGTGTTGTATTACTTTATTTGACAGGACCAACTGATTTATTTTCTAAATAAAAATGCACATATATATCCATGGGTAGTCTGGGAACTAAGGGAACTGCGTACAGACCTCAGTCCTCAGCAATCTTAATATATCTCTTAAAAGTGAAGAAGCAGTAAACGTTTGGGAACATAATAGTGTGATACCAATATAGGAGAGGAGAGGCTGTAACACCCCACAGATTACAGAACTGTCAATGTTAATGTGAATCACATGCACAGCCCTGTAATGTACCAAAGAAAAAAAAAATCATTGTTTGTTGAAAATAGCATTACTTTAAGCGATTACCTTTATGGGCATTGCAAGAGGAGGTCAAGCCTAATAAACTCCTTGACTTTTTTTGAGGAAGCTACACTGACTCATTTTTTAAGGCTTACCACATTTATATTTTAAAAAAAAAAAGCATGTAATAAAGCAAACTCACGCTTTATACTTCAGTAGTATAGAGATCTGAAAAAA